>CM039680.1:224177996-224542996 GCA_022537955.1 Schmidtea mediterranea
AAATGGGACGGATAAAACGGTATCAGGACAAAATGGGAAGGACAAAATAAGACGGACAAAACGGTATGGACAAAATGGGACGGATAAAACGGTATCAGGACAAAATGGGAAGGACAAAATGTGACGGACAAAACGGTATGGACAAAATGGGACGGACAAATAATGGTATCAGGACAAAATGTGACGGACAAAACGGTATGGACAACATGGAACGGACAAAACGGTATGGACAAAATGGGACGGACAAAACGGTATGGACAAAATGGGACGGATAAAACGGTTTCAGGACAAAATGTGACGGACAAAACGGTATGGACAAAATGGTACAGAACAAAATGTGACGGACAAAATGGTATCAGGACAAAATGGGATGGACAAAACTGAACGGGCAAAATAGTATGGACAAAATGGGGATGACAAAATAGTATCAGGAAAAAATGGTCACTTTTAATAATATATAATAATATAGTCTTGAAATATAGTGTAAAATCCCGAGTATAAGCTGTTTATTTTGTTCATTGCAAAATACGATGTGTACAATTTGGTGAACATATTACTGAGTTTCTTCATTACAAATGGTGCAGCTTTTCACAAATTTCCGGACAATTTATTGATTATATTGAATTATTATTGATTTATCACAAATTATTGATTTCAGTACATAGATTTTTTATTGATTGTATCCAACTAATTAGGAATTCATAAATTATTGATCTCAGAAAATAAAAAATATTCTTTTTGATTGATTTAAATTAATTAAAAAAATTAATTTAATAATGATGTTGGGGTTAAAAAATGCACAAAAGTAAAAAATGGAAAATCAATAAAAACATTGATATTCGAAATAATAATTAAAAAGGCAAAATCAATTAAAATTTTAAAATAAATATTTATCGAGGGAAAAGGGTATGAGCGGATGCCAAATGACGAGAGAAATCCAAATATAATAAAATTAAATCGATTAGGGTTCCCCAGAAGGAAATATTTAATAAAAATAGAAATTAATTAAAAATTAATTGGCTAATGGTCCGAGCCAACAGAAAACCCAAACAGTGTGATAAACCCGGAACGTCAACAAATTCTCTAATTACGGAAAACGAAATTGGTTGACGAAGAAAACCCGGGTAAAAGAGAAACCCGCCACCAAAATAATTATTGTAAGCAAATGGAAACCCCGGGAGGCCAGAAATAACTAATTTGGTTTTGGACAGAGAGATGTCAAAAATGCCAAAACCAATTTAGTTTGCGGGTGATTTGAGTTGCGATATGAGTATAAAAGGAAAAGGCAAATCAACAAAATTGCCAGTTGGTCGAAGAGAATATTTCAGAGAGCGGAATAAAGGAGGTAAAAAACTTAAAGATAAATCAACCAGTCAAACAAATTACGTACCAGACAGGGACATCTCCCTTTGGAAGACGTATCCCTATGCATTGAATTATTTTGTGAAATCGTGCAGAGTAATTGTGTAGAATATTGTGAATTGAATCGATTTTTTTTGTGAAAGTTGTGAATAAAGTTGTGATATATAAATTGGAAATAAATCTTATTGTGTTCGGTTAATTAAATCGATTATTGAAGGACACCAAGGAGTCAGACCTAAGCACCGACTTTCTATATAAAAACCCAACAATGATTTCAATATTAGTATTTTTATCGATTGTATTAAATTAATAGATAATAAATTATTAATTTTAATAATTCAAATATTTTATTGGTGAAATATAGATTGAATTGTTTTTCAAAAAATATTTGAATGAATTATTTATTGATTGTATTAAATTTATAAATCAATTAATTAATGACTTAAATAAAATATTTTTATCGATTTTACTAAATTAATAGATTATAAATTATTGATACCAGGAAATAAAATATTTTTATTTATTGAACTGAATTATAGTTTTTCAATAAATTAAATAATCAAATAAAAATATTAAAATCAATGATTAATAAAAATAAATATAATTACACTATTTTGTTTAGTCAGCCAATCAAATTCCCAGTCACATTCCCAATTATTCTTTTTCAGAAGTGAATAAAACAAATCTCGAATGTATTTATAATCTGGTTCTTCGAAAAAATCTAATCTCCGAACGTAACGTAAATAGGTGGCTAGTTCTTCTAAATGAACTATTTTAATCAATACATCACAAATAAAAATAATGACGAGGAAATTTTTCACACAAAATATCGATCGGTGTTGATCTTTTCGTGTCACCGATTTTCTGATATCTTTCTTTTAAATCGTTAGCTTTCAAACCTTGCCATGGCAGACTGCCACGAAGGAAATAGAGGAACATGTGACCAAGTGCTTCTAGGTCATCTCTTCTTGATTGTTCTAAAATGTCGATTAATCAACATTTTTAACGAGAATAGATTTGAGAACCACCTTTTCCTAAATGTGTGTTAATACTCATGTACCTAGCCGTACCGGTTAGGCTTTTGTGTTCTCGATAAGGAATATGTTTGTTAGTGTCGGGATCGATGTATTCTTTAGCGAGACCAAAATCGATCATATAAATAATATTATGCTTATTTGAAGACTGGCGCCCAACTAGAAAGTTTTCAGGTTTAACATCTCTGTAAATCAATCTTTTATTGTGTACATATTCCATTCTTTCGAGCTAAATGGTAAGCAGATTTAATATGATAATATCTGGCAAACGCCAAAAAACTCTATCAATAGAATAAATGAGTAATTCCATGGTGATATTATAACAAATTAACTGAACATATTTGCAGACAAGTCAGTTTATTAATTTATTATCAGTGATATTTTTAATTTTATTTTTCACAATTGATAGTTATCCTTATGAATTTATTGATCTACTGCAATCAAACAACAAATAATAAATCTAATTATTTAAAATGAAAATTGGTGATCGAATTATATCGGCCGATTCTGTTCAGTGTAAATATTGTAATCCAAAATATTGTTTTCCATTATTATCACCTTTAAATAGCTACAATTTTCATCTTTTCAACAGTAATATATATATATATATATATATATATATATATATATATATATATATATATATATTATATATATATATATATATATATATATATATATATATTGAAATGTATAAGATATATTTAGAATATTTAAATATTTCACAGTCTACCTAAACTGTATTTAAATTCAAAGGAAATGACAAGCAAAAATATTCACAGAAGATTGCAGTTAGGAATTTTAGTTTCCAATCTAGTAAACATTTATTTGTAATATTTTAAATTTTAATATCCTATATTCTTGGATAATTATTCTTAAATAACATAAATATAATTGAAACTAGTTTGTTGCCCGCCGCATGAAGCCAGTTAATTTTTTCGTTTATACAAGAGTGAATGATTGTGCATGAATGAAAAAAGTATGCACAAAATCTTTATTTTTAATATTAAATCACAATAAATAACTTCAAGAGCAGCAAAGCTATAAATTCAAAGCTTGATGAATACCTTGGGAGGCACATTTGAAAACTTCCTTGAACCACTATCTATTGTCATTTAAAAGTTTCCTTTCCTCAATCAGGGTAACTTTATAAAATTACTTAAAATTAATATTACTTAAAAACACAAGTAATTAAATTTTATATTACTTTGATCGAACGTTACTTACAGACAGACAGACAGACAGACAAACAGAATGGTTTAATCAGAGGCGGATCCCAACTACAAAATTTGGAGGATGCTAATTTTTCCAGTCATAGTTATAGTTTTACAAAGATTGAAATATGCTCTAAATGTTAATCGTAAAAGGCTGAAATTGTAGAGAAAAATGTTTGCTTACCTTGCACAACAATCTTTTCGTGTTTTACATTAATTTTAATAAAAAGTAAGATTTGTGAATATCAATTTTGAAGATATCCCGTTTAGAAAGGAAAATAAGAAACGCGCCATTTTGATACTTATAATTTAAAACAAGTTCATTAAATCACAAAAACATTCACAAAAATAAGCGGCTAAACAAACATGAGGCATCCATAACTATTAATTAAAAGTAAAATTCGTGGGTGGAGAAGCCCAGTTTTCTATAATTTGACCTTTGTCTTGCACATCAATAAGATTTTTTTGAAGGGCAACAATACTAAATCACTTGCTCGTTTACTTGCCATATTGGAATTTGCAAATATCATAATGTGATTTAAAGTCAAAATTGTCCTCTCTACAGTAGCTGTTGAAATAGGATTTGTCTTGACTACTTGATCTAGCTTGTTCAGATTGGTAATGAAATGACATGTCGATTGGTTATCTAGTTTCCTTACTCTACTTAGCCCGTTTCATTTCACATTCCTAAAAGGTCTCATTGATTGTCAAAGCACAGCGAAACCGTTTGTGTTCAGAAAGAATAGCAAGGACTTTGTGGAAAGTAATAGCTGTAACAATAAATTCTGCTAAAAAGTTGCCGATAAAATCCTGAAGCTTCACCTCCGTTGGCACTATTGCGGATATTAAGATCTTGCAAAGCAATTAGAATTACGTCCAAACGATTAAGTACCACATCTAAATTCACAAAGTGAAAATTTAAGTGAATGGCATGGTGGTGGGGTATTTTCTTTACGTAATTAAGGAGTTTTTTCAAGGATAATGGCATTTCTAGGTTTGCTCATCAAAATCTGCAATTTATTGATTGTTCTCATTTTAGCAGACACTATAAGAACCGTTTCAAGCAATCGTCTTACAATCAGGTTGATACGATGAGCTGTGCAGTGAACATATACTGCAGTTTGATATTCTTGTATGAGGCGAGTACAAACACCATTTTTATCTCCTGACATCTCCTCACTAATTGATATAAGTGTTGAACTATTTGTCTTATAAAAGATAGTTTGTTAGCACGAGAAAATATAAGCTGCGCCAAAATCTTTTAATTCAATAAATGAGTAACACATTTCGCTGATTTCATTGTCATAAACATATCTGAAGCATACTCAATTTTTCATTATCAGAATTGTCCAAACTTTCGTCAACCAACAAAGCAAAAATTCCTGCTCTTTGGATTTCATTCAAAATTTGTTTTCTAGTCACCATGACCGCTGTTCTTATTAGCTCTTCATAGATTATTTTGATAGATTAATCCCGTATTTATTTGAAATACATTGTTGTTGAATCTGGCAATTTCTTATTGGTGCGGAACTGCATTTCAATAAATTTTGTAAAATTCCCCTGTTAAAAGAACCTTGTGATTCATCTCTTTCGAGGAATGATAGCTATCGTAAAAATTGGCAAATTCAAGTAAACAAAGCATATAATTTCTGTTCTCTTTTTTCAGACGTAATGGATTAATTTGTTTGGCCACTGTGATATCAGCTGGTTGAGTTGTTTTGAATGTTTCATATATCGCTTGACTATCACGTGACGTGTTGTTTGCACTAGTTGTGTTTAATGAAACTGGAGTGTGATGGGTCTATTGCTTTAGGCCAGTTGTTGTTGCACTTTGTGATGAATGCGTTTTCTGTCGAACCACGAAGTGTTTGATTAAAAATACGATAGCAGAAACAAAATGAATTGTCTAATATTAAATCAAATTCGACCCATTCAAATCTGGAATACCGTGTTGGTAAAAAGGATCTTGTCTTTTTAGAACATACATTTTGTAAAACAGGATATTTCAAGAGAATAAGATGTAAAGGACTACTTTCTTTCTTCCGAAGACTAAAACTTAAATCCTCATGTTGCAGTCTTACGGAAATTGTAGAATATTGCGTGATATTACTTTCCTCAGGTCTAACAAAATCCTCATCATTTTACTAAATTTAGAATGATTGAAGAGACTATATGTCTGGTGTTTTGGATAGAGAGGGGTTCAATGATCGATCATTGTTGCTCCAACTTGAATAAGTCTGACTTTGGCGGTGGTTAAGGTCCAAATTGCAGAGTGTATTGCTTAAATCTTTTGCAAGGCTTGCTAGATTACATAATATAAACTAATAATAATATGTAAAGTAAATTTATTGGCCCTTTCATAGATACGGGTATAACACAAACATTTGTTGGATAAAGTCTAAGAAAATCACTGACACATCTTACATGCATTCATAATTTGTAATGATTTTTATGTAACAAAAACTGGGAGGTGCGCACCCCCCCCCCAGATCCACCTCTTGGTTTAATTATTATTACTATAGCTATTATGGAGTTACATAACTGAAATCTATTTCTTATAAAAATAAATATTATGCAGTTGTGTACATTGAAAATTAGCTGAAAATTAATTTTTAATATTTTCACAAGTCCATTAGAAAAATCGTCTAAATTTTTATATTATAAAACGAATAAAATGATTTTAAAACGTGGATTAAAATTTTATTTTTTTACTTTATATTTTCAATCGTTTGTATAATAAATACTTATTAAAGATTTTAAACAAAAATTATTTGGGAACAAAAGTAATTGGGATTTTACCTCACCATTTGAAAGAAGATAATATAACTTCCAAAATATTTATTTATAAAGTTTAAAATCACATAAAAGTTTTAAATCATTATCAGTGGACTTTATTATGTGATCGGGATCTTTAGTCATGCAAAAATATTAGAAAAAGTACTTGATTTATCGGATCAATGTAAGACCTAAGGCTTTAACAATACCTTCATAATATCTCAAGTTTAAAAAATAGAATATTGTCATGAGATTAGCAATATATAATTTATGCATTATATATTTTAATGAACAATAGAAAACACTAGTTTTTCCAATGGATTTTAATTCTATATTTTTGTGTATACCAATCGAATTTGTCAATACTACAATTGTATTTATTACATTTTTTGCTCAAATTTGGTTGAAGTAAGTCCACATGCTTTCACTGGTTTCTACAAAATTCGTTTAACTGAAACGAACGGCTCCAATTATATCATGGTAATACATCATTTTTATTACATTATTAACCTTTTTTGTAATTGATAGTATTTCATTATCCTGATCAAAACAAAACCACAAAACCCTCTTTATTAAAAATACCCAAATCTGACATTATTGAATTTTCCGGTTAAAAAATCCATTCTGCTATAATAAGCTGTTCCAGTGCACCAGCTTCCATTTCCGTAAATGATAGGTTTTAAAAAATATCAATGTTTATACCATGAAAGTTGAGCTTTTTAAATAAATTTACCGTTTTCAATGCAACATTTTCACTTCTTTAACTGAATTCATTATTTTTTATTGACACTAATAATTCCTTACTATACTTTCATTCTTAAAAGTGACCTGTAATAACAGAAGCCATCATCCATTGTTTTAACCCAAATCTTAAAGATTTTCCATGAATAAATAGTTTCATAAAACGATGGCCATAGTATATCACATTTAGACCAATTAAAAAACTACTCTTAATCTTACTGATTAAATACGGGGGCAATTTTTCTTAAAATGTACTAGAATTACTTTTAATTGTTCCCATTTGGGAACACTGGCTATAAATTGGTAAATAATGATAATCATAACCAATAATCCAGTAATATAAAACCAACTAAAATTATAACTTTAAAAATTTTCAGTTTCTGACTAATTGAATAAAAAACATTTTTATAAATTAGATTTTGTGGAAATGTTTTGTTTAAATGTTCATTTAATAAATCAATTTGAAACTATTGAATTTTGTTTTGATTTGATTTCTATGCAAAATGTTGGGAAATCTTGATTAGGTTTTTATTTTTTTAATATGGCTGATGCCAAAAATATTTATCTCATATAATTCATAACATTTCATAAGATTCGGTTTAATTTCACAGTGGCAATCGTTAAATATAAAAAATAATGATAATTTGATACATATGTTCATATAAAAATTGATGAAGTTATTTTAACAAGACATTCTCTGTTTTATGTTCAAACAATAATTAAGTAATAATTGAATAATTTTACTACGGCCACTTCAACTTTGCGATAATTCATTGCATTTGAAGCGCTTCTGAGTTGCATTAAAATTAGTTACCTACTGTCTAAATGCAATTTAATTTAAATAACTCAAGCCTTACAAATTGAAAACATGTGGTTGAAATAAGAATGATTGGATTATGTTCTGTAAGCTTATTAAGAGCTTCGAAATTAAACAATCATAATAGATGTTAGTGAAATCAATGAACTCAAAACAAAAATGTCGCAGTTGTTTGATATCAAACCTTGTCAATATATAAATTTTGAGACATGCTTCTGTTAAAGGAATATAAAATGTCCTAATACTGAAAGAGATTTTCGTAATGATCAAAAAAGTAGTAAAACGAATGGCGGTTGGTAAAATATGCAAAAGAGCACACATGCACTGTACAAAAGGAAATATTGGAAAGAGGAAAAAATACCTTGAAACTACGAAGTAAATCAAACGATTAAGACTAATCAGTATAAATAATCCTATGACTGATAGCGATGAAAAGATGATTGTTTAGGATACCTACGCGAGAATCTGACATAGAAAAAATGGCCGTATTGTTTCTAATCGGAATGTTTGAATATATTTATATGCGTTTCCACAGACGTTCCAGATGTATATCGATCAAGTCTTGATGGACCTACCTTTCGCTTTCCATATATAGACCATATTCTTATAGGGTCGGCCGACAAAGATAATCATAAAATTCATCTTACAGAAACTTTAAATGCGGTTCGACAAAACAGTCTTAAAATAAACGTCAATAAGTGCATATTTTATAAGCAAGAAGTTCGTTTCCTTGGTCATTTAATTTCAGGGAATGGAATTCGACCTCCTGATAGACTGGATTCCATATCTAATTTTTCACTTCCGAAAACAGTTTCACAACTGTGAATTTTTTTTAGGTACAGTAAATTATTGTCACCGTTTTATTCCAGAAATTTCAGGCATTTTGCCACCTCTATCAAGCCTTATCTCGAAACCGAAGAAATCATTCGTCTTACGGAACGACTGCGTTTTGAAAGTTTATTAACATCTGTGATATCTTTTTGTTTTCAAGTTTAACCGAATAAGTAGCATTTTACGAACAACTTAAAAATTCAGTGCTGTCAAGAAAGGTAAAATTTTTATTTGGTTGTATGATGAAGAATTTTACAAATTAAAAATTCGAACTCAATGCAACTCATATTGGTTCTTCTGAATCGAATAAACGGCTGTAAAAACTTGACAAACCTAAAGTAAACTAAATGTAGGAACTTCAATAAAGCCTAATGATGTTTTGAATGGAAACATTGTATCAAACACAAAAAGTGGTCAAACTTCGTGGAACGACTTGCCCTGTACTTTGATAGAATCTTTTAAGTACAAAAGAATAATGTTTTAAGATTAAAGGAAAAGAAACTATAGAATTTGGATCAATACTTATAATGACAGCCTTTGAGTGATCAAAACCTGTCCAAGGTTTATTATACTAAAATTATGGGGCAAGAATCAAGCGCATGATTTAGAAAAATTTAGACCAATCAAAAAAGATCAAATAAAGGATTTTTAATACTTTTGATCATAACATTGTCCAAATGATGAATACAATGAGGTGCTAATTGGTTGCTACTTCATCTATGAAATATTGGTTTTAAAAGTAAACTTAGTCAATGCTCAATGAATGAATTATTGAAACTATTAGTGAAACTATTATTGAAACTATCAAGATTAAGTCAGATGTTTACAGAAAAGTTTGAAATAGTGAAGTTAATTTCTGACATCAAAAGAAATAGCAATCTTTGCCAAAGTGAACCGGAAGAAAATGTGGTTCTCTACGAGAGTCAGAGAGGATAAATATGTGTAAATAATATCTGGTAGCGGAAGAAACTAAGATAAAAAATAAAGTCGAAAATAAAAAAACAATTATGAGAAAACTATTTTAAAAGTAGTTGCCTCAATCTTTAGTAACAGAATTTTGAATCAAAAACATAGAACTGCTTGCAATGTTCAAAAAGAAATGGTTTTAGCTATTTTCCAGAATTCAAGATGAATAAACGAATAAAAAGGTTGGAAAAATGGAAAGTATATCCTAATGATTTGATGAATAATCACCAGTTGAATAACTGTTATGGTTTCGAGCCGCGTTCAATATTTTGCAAATATTTTTCAAGGATAAATTATAAGATCAAGGTAGCGTATTAAATAGAAATCAAGAGGTACAATCATTTGTAAAAAGATATTTCGTTGAAATAATTCATAATTATGTTGAATATCCTAGGTAAGCTTGAAAATGATTATAAATAAATAGATTTGTTAGTTGGTACGGTCGAGGAATTTATAATTAATGATATTTTGGACATAAGATTTGAATTAACATTAAATATATAGGAAAAAGCAATATTGATGTATTGTGCAGCAATAACGTCAAATTCAATAATTTCACTGAATTTTGCGTGGAGAAAATTGACCTTGACAATATGCTCTTAATTAGTTCGGGAAAAAATTATTATTAGTTATAATTATCTAATTAGAACGAGTTTTGTTTTTGAAACGGTTATGAAAGACGCTCGATAACCTTGAAATCTATTATTAGACAATTTATTATAATTTTGTTTTGGCACGCATTTTAACAATAGAAATCGACAATAGGATGAAGAAAAACACTATTTCAACAGATAATTCTTTTAGTTATTACTATTGCACAACTATTTACATTTTCAATTTAATTATCGCATACCAGGGGTGGCTAACCTGCGGCCCACGGCCGCATGTGGTCCGTAATGACCACTTGTGTTTCATTTTCAAACTCCTAAAAAATATCTATATTGTATCTAAATCTAATATGAGGATATATAATTTTATATGTGGCCCACGGAGTTATTATGCATTTCCAAAATGGCCCGCAAAATCATTTAGGTTAGCAACCCCGGTCCCATAGAGTGCAGTGGTAAATATTTTTTCAAATGTTTATCGATCAATCTTATATTTTAAAATAATCCTTCAAATGTTATCGAATGATTATTTGAATTTAAAAAGATAAAAATGTGGTAAAAATCTAATTCGGTAAGAGATAAATCTAGATTAAGGGATTTTATTTTATGATGAAAAAGATTTCTGAGGCTACCCTTTGTAAGGAATTTTCAAACCTGTCTTATTAAAGTTGGAAATTAGTTTCATGATTGAGGTGTACCATTATTATCTACAAAATATTTCCATATACTGGATAAATTATCAAGTTCGATCGCAAAATATTTCCCGTATTTCTGATAGAGGAATTTAAAGAATGTTAAATTCCCGACATTGTAATCATGTATATTTTCTGTTCAGAAAAATTTGTTAGTCTAATTGTAATTCTCGACCAAGTATCTGACTTATCTTCTGTATTCTATGTAGTCAGACGTTTTACTTTCTTTACTGCATCTAATCGTGTTAATTGCTGAAATTTATTCATGACAAATGGGCTTTTTATTTGGATAAATGTTTTCACATCAATATTACGTTTGTTATAGTCAATAACTAAATAATCTAAAAGATTGGCTATTCAGGTTACCAAGTTGGTTCCGCTTAAGTAGTGTTTCCCAAACTTTTGGTATTGCGTACCCCCTTTATCATTTTCTTTGCTTTAAAATTTTATATATATAATGATTAAATTTTTTTTGGAATATCTTTTTTAAAATATACGACCTTTAAATTAATAGCATTAATGAAAAATTCAAACGAAGCAATTTACATTTTAATTACATTTATATAAAAAATAGACTTTATACTTTAATTTTTAAACTTTATATTTATATTTTTCTGTATTAATAAAA
This sequence comes from Schmidtea mediterranea, assembly GCA_022537955.1. Taxonomy (NCBI): domain Eukaryota; kingdom Metazoa; phylum Platyhelminthes; order Tricladida; family Dugesiidae; genus Schmidtea; species Schmidtea mediterranea. The sequence goes on from CM039680.1 coordinate 224,189,665, forward strand.
TTTTAATAAGACATTTTAATCTAATTAAATTTTTTTATTTATCTTTTAATATTTAGATAATAGGAGATTGAAAAGACCTGCGTACCCCGGTTTGGGAAACACTGCGCTAAAGTAATACAGAGCCCGCAGTCAATTATTTGCTTATATATTAATGAATGGCTAAATCTTAATCTGTGTTCTGTGTAGTCAGATGTTTTATTTTTGTTACTGTATCCAATTGTGACAAGTGGGTTTTTTATTTGGATAAAGGTTTTCACAGAAATATTACTTTTATTGTCATCAATAGCTAACTAATCTAAAAATGTTTTGAAAAAATGCCTATTCAGTTGGTTTGCTAAAGTGGTACATAGCCGCAGTCAATAATATGCTGATATACTAATGAATGGTTAAATCTTAATCGTCTCTTATCTTTTGGAGATAAAACAGATCTTCAAAAATTAAGTCCAATAATTGTCAAAACTTTAGTCCCCGCTCAATATTATGACAATCCCTTTTGTACTTAAAGTGCCTTCAATCAATCGCATTTGCAAAGTCGGTAATAGAATTGATAAAACCTGATTACGGAGTCTGTGACAGTCTTCTGGATTTCATTTGCCATTTTTGCCTTTAATTTAAGCTTTTAAATCACTGTCAAGGTGTTTGATTAATAAAGACTTAAAGAATAAATACCTAAGACTTACAGTTATACGATATCAGAATGTGCAATATATGTTTTATATGCTAAAAAGAATTCCAAGTCCTTGAATACGATTAGAGCATGTGAAAATATTCTTGTTAAGTTTTAAAACTTCCCATAAAGTCTAAAGAAACTATTTCAAAGGAGTTAAAAAAAATTATCTCATTTATAGAGTCAAACAGTACACAGAATATATTATTTTAATTAATATGAAATTGACAAAACTCAAATGAAAAATAAATGAAAAATGCGCATAGCAACTAACGAACACATTCTTCGAAATGTGCCGGGTTATGAAAATGTGTTAATAACAAATAATTCTCTAATTAATTTGATTACAATTAAATATTTTTCAACTAATTTTATTTTACTGAAACTTTATTTATTTACTTCCGAATTGGATAAAAAATAAAAAGATTACGATCAATCATCTGCTTGAGAAATTGATATGATTGATTCAAACCTGAACCAGTTTGGAAAATTAATTTCCTTGCGTCATGTTGTCATCAGTAAAGGCTGGCATCGAACAGCACAATAACATCAGCACTTTGTGGCGCACATTTAATATTATAAATAATCGATATTCTATTAATTTGCACCGATACTACTTATATTATTAAGCGACAGATTGTTAATAAAAACAAAGATCAGAATGTCATTAAAATAATAAGATCTGTAAAACTGATTACAAATTTGTTTGCGTATTAATCTAATTTATACGAGAATTATATAATACTTTTCGATATTCAATTCGATGAATTCTAACGTGTATTCATTTGATAATAAACAATAGTGAAATAATTTTTCAGAAAAAACTTGAAAGATTTGTTTAATTAGATTCATTAACGTTCAAATAAATATCTAGGCTAATATTGCAAGTAAGGCATTGTGAGCATATTTGGAATGAAGCCTCGTGTTATCATGGATAAATGATAATTGAAGGCTTCATGAGCATCAATCTGCATCATATAAATGGCGATATTGTAGCCTCGTAGGTATTATAGCAATATTAAAGGTATCATGGACAAAGTTGTAATCAAGAACACAATAAGAATATTGGGAATTGAAGGTATCATTGTATATTGGGTATCGTGGTATCATAGAAGTTGGGTATCATATCATCGTTAGCATCATGGTATTGTGGGTATCGTTGGAAATTTGGAATCAAATGCATCATAAGTATAATAGCATTATGAGTATCGTAGCATCGTAATTATACAATAATGAGTATCATGGTATCTAAGGTATGATTGGTGAATTTGTAACCAAGAGCACAATGGTAACATTGGGAATCGAGGGTATCATTGCATATTACTAGTGTGGTATTACTGCAATGTTGGTATTGTATCATTATTGGCATCACAGCATTATGGGTACTGTGAGTTTAGGAAATGGAAACTAATCAATTTAATCGACTCGAATTTAAAATTTAATGATGAAAGCGATTGTATTTTGAAAATCAATATTATTAATGCTAAGAAAATAATCTTTGAAAGTTATTTGCTGTGAATAATTTGAGTTTATTGGGAAACAATGAGTGATATTAGTGGAAATCGTCCAGTTAATAAACATTATCAACTACTGCAGAGGTCGGCAAAGGTTTAGCCGCGGTGTGCCGCCAGGCCACACTGGCAATTAATTCAGGCTGCCACCGCCTTATTTTATTCACAAATAACTAATAATGCTGTGTGTCTGTCACATTAAATAATGCAGCAGTTCTTTATGAAAATTATTTGATAGCAAAATTATCTTATTAATATAATTAATTGAAAAACCAACAGCATAAAATTTACCCTCCGGTTGAAAGCCCCACAGTAACTCACGCTTGTGATATTATTTGACGTTGTGTGGGAAATTCGTGTTTAATACAGCAGAAAATACCATTTCAATACGAATACAAATATATATATATTTGTATCTAATAATATTGGAGAGAACAATAGAGAGTTATTTATAATAATATTGATTTAGATCATTATTCATAATATTGAATAATTATTGATTTATTGAATATTATTGATTTAGAATATTCACAATAATATTGATTAAGATTATTCATAATATTGAATAAACTATTGAATATATGAGAATATATGAGCGGTGTATAGAGTGCCATTGACAGCTCCACCGAGTGCCCTGATCTATAACATTTGATAACGACAGTACCACCGATAAAATAATTACAAAGTATTTCTATTTGTACACTTTACCGACACCTTATATATTGTTATATGCCTCATAAGGCGGCTGTCTGTCACTTGCACATTATCAGCAATTAATAGGGATTGTAATAGAAATTATCCAATATTACAATATATGAAAACCATTTATTACCATATTTCACTTAACAGCGGTTTCAGATCCAATTTCCTTTACCTTTCCCTATATATTAAAGTTTCATATTTAGCGCAAATTTTCTAAACTTTATTTCTATTGTGAAAATTTGAATAACGACAGAATGGAAACGTTTTGCTTATTTACATTCATTTCTAGTGGGAACCTTAAAACCAGACAAAGGAAATTAATGACCAAAGGCACTCAGCACTCATTATTTTAATATTTCTTTCAAATTCTCCCCTGTTATTTCGTATTTGCTTCCGTAAGTCATATATTTCATTACTGATCCTGGGACTTAGATCAAATCGTCTAGCTTTGTCACCACTTTATAGCAGTGTATAGAGTGCCATTGACAGCTCCACCGCCTGCCAAATCCTGCACGCCTGCCATAGCTTGCCGACCCCTGGTCTACATGATAACTCCAGCGATGTAATTTCAACAAAACCAATAAGTATATATACATACTAGAATCCATATTGCAGGGAAATTATTGGTAAAGGTAACATCCGATAACGATGCAGGAACATTGACGATAACATAATGATAATAATATCACGTGAATTATTTACAAAAGTACTTATTGAAGTGTATTGGATTGAGGCAGAGTTATGTGAAAGAGATAATTCAATGCCCATATAGCAAAGTGTGCCAGATATCAAGGGGTATACTGGGAATGTTGCACATCATATTGGCAATGTGAAACACCGACTGGAATGGATAAATGGTTGATTTGCGATGGAAATACAAGAAACAGAAAACGGTGGAATGAAATGAGAATCAATAATATCGATCATTATTGGCCTGTAATTAATGTGTACAAATTTGTGATGTTTCGATATAATTTATTCGGTTTTTAATGTAAGTAAAAATTTATAGTGAAAAATTGCAGATTTTATTTATTATATTTCTAGAGATGGACAATGAAGCCACAAATCGATATACAGCACAGATCATCACATGGATTATTAATTGAGCTGAGAATAATTCAGTTGAATAAATCTCATATTCTCAAGGGAAATGTCACTAGTTCCGGGATTCCGGTAGAGAATGTGGCGGTAACAATGAATTGTTTCTTGTTTGAATTGTTTGCCTTGCTATTAGTTGCTAATAATTCGGTTAATATATAAAATAATCGGTACAAAGCCCGTTTAGGGAGCGAGATTTTGTGAAAAATGAAGATGAAATGATCATGGGTCACTTAGGCTAAGGATCAGGACATCTGCAAATCATTCCATCCGACTTATTCAAGTAGCATTGAGACTGCTGTTCTATGATTATGAATATTTCTAATGAGCGAGAGGAATTGCCATTAAAACGCATAGATTATATACGTTATCATGGAACGGCAGGTAATTATGGAAATCATTTAGTCAGGATCACAGAAATTTATGTCAAGGAAATGGATAAACAGATTCATGATGATAAATGCGGTCGGAATAAAACGTTTTCACATTATATTACCAAGATAATTTTCGGGCCTTCAATGCAAGATTCAATACAAAAATGACTACGGAAATGTAAAAAAGAAGGTAAAAATATTAAAAATAAAAATAGTAATAAAAATAATAAAAATGAAAAATAATAAAATTAATAATAATAATAATAATAATATTAATAAAAAAATAAACATAATAATAAAAATAATAAAAATGAAAAAAAATAATAATAAAAATAAAAATAATAATAATAATAATAATAATAAATAATAATAATAATAATAATAATAAAAATAAAATTAATAATAATAATAATAATAATAATAATAAATAATAATAATAATAATAAAAATAAAATTAATAATAATAATAATAATAATAAATAATAATAATAATAATAATAATATTAATATTAATATTAATAATAATGATAATTATGATTATTGTGATGTTTTTGTAATTATTTTATTAATTATGTTTTTATTGTTTTCTTGGCCTTGCCTACCAACGATAAATAATAATGGTTTGAAAATTTTTAAATAGCAATAAAATTTTCTCAATATTTCCTGTTGACATTAAATATTAATAGAAATCAAATATAAATTAAATGATTAATTGATACTCCGAAAATCAAAGGAATAAGGTATTTTAAAAAGGCATCCAATTTGCCCAATGAAATTAAATAACCTTGAAACAACAAATCAAAAACGAATTAGTAGTTAAGATTGACCACAAATCTTACTGCATTCTTGTGGAATTGATTAAACATTTATATCGGTTATAAATGCAAAACGAATATTAATAAATATTCCGATGTTATTTTACAACATATATATTTAATAAATATAACTTATTAACAATTTAAATTTTTGACAAATAAATTGTATTAAATTTATTTACAATTTACTAAATTTACGTTATTAAATTAAATTGAATATTTTAAAAATAACTCACCAATTGAATGGCTAACATCAATACTGTTTTTAATGAAAATTGCCTATTGCAATGATCAAATAAATCTTCCAAAGACGGACCCAGTAATTCTAAAACTAAGGCATTGTAACGACCACATGGTCCAAAGTAAAACACTTTTGGAAAACCTGTTGGAGGATTACCTAAAATTATTCAAATATTAATCAAAACAATTACATATAAAAAAATATCAACTGTTAGAATTGAGCATTCTATAAAATCGGTATTCTAAATGTAATTGGGGTGCTCGGGTTTTCATGGGTTCTAATTTTATAGCAACATGTTCATTCGTATATAAATTTTTACCTGAAATGTTATGTATATGAAGAAAATATTTTTAATTAATAAAATTATTAATAATACCTAATCGAAGTTCACCAAAATTTCCACAACCAATTTTTTTACCTACTCTATAATTGGGACCAACCATTAAAAAATTGGAATCTCCACCGCCGGGAACATTGGAAGATTTCGAATAACGATTTTGATCTGTTGATCTATTCATCAAAAACTTCAAAATCTGACCTAAAATAATTATTGGCAAATATTTTTATTCTTCTAGGTTAATTAGAATATATAAATTATGCAATTTTTTAAAAAATATTTCTATTAATTAAAATTATTTTACACACAAATTAGAATTATTAAAAGAAAAATAATAACACTATATATTAAAAATAATTTTCAAATTAGTAAATATAATAATTTGAAAAAAAATGTGATCTTAAACAAACAACTTAAATAAAAATGTTAAATGATAGTTATTTAAATAATACAAATATTGATCAGTTATTATAAAAATTGTATCATAGATTCAAAATTTATAAAATTAATTTATCGTTTTTCACAAAAAAATTAAAGTAACTTAATTTAAATTTAGCTTTAGTATGTATAACTTCGATTCATGACAGTGATTCTCAACCTGTGTGCCGTGAGATTGTTGAAAAATATTCGAAATTGCTAGCGTTTTTTGAATTATGGAATCTATTTTATTACTTATAACTTAACGTGTATTTAAATTTTAAATTGAAGTAGTAGTAGTAGAGGTAGTAGATAATATTTCAATATTAATTTGAAAAGTACTTTGCTTTTTGTAACTGAATTTGCCGCGTTTTTTCGAAATTTTGAAGTAAGCTGATTTTATTTACTGATTTTTGATGATTCTTAGTAAAAAAAACTTAAATTTATAGCCATGGATAAAATATCCCGAATTAAAGAATACGAACGAAGCGAAAATTTAAGGAAGATTACATCGAATATTGTTACATCTACAATTCAACTTTATCGAATGAGTCTCTGGTTCTAAGAAAACTGAAGCGTTGTTTGTAGCAAATCATCCTGCGCACAAAGACAAACCAAGAGAATATTTTGAGAAACTTACGATTGAAAAGAGTCATCGATCAATGAAGATTACAAACTTTCTGAAAATTCCTGAGAAAGGACTTGTTGCAAGTTATAAGGTCGCTCAACAATTGGCAAAATAAAAGAAAGAGCATGCTGAAGGCGAAAAAATCATCGCGCCAGCACTTGCTATTATTGTTGAAACTATGCTTGGACCTGAAGCCGCCGAGAAGTCAAGAAAGTTCCGTTATCAAATGATATAATTTCTCGCCAAATCAAAGATTTATCATCCAATTTGAAAGATCAGTTTCGTGCACATTTCGAAACTGAAGTCGAATCAGAAATGCTGTGGTCTCTCCAAGTCAATGAATATACCAATATCAGTGGAAAAACTCAGCTCCTGGCATTTATTCGCTTCATAAAATGATAAATTCATCAATGAGTTTTTTTCTGTAATGAATTGAAGAGCATGACAAAAGGAGAAGACATTTTCAAGCTGGTGAACAAGAAGGTTTTTGTTTTGGCTGTCCTTCGATGCGAGGAAATCAAAAAGGATTTGTTACTCTCTTTTTTCAAAAAATCCAAATATTATGACAACTCACTGCATAATCCATCGTAAAGCCCTCGCTTCAAAATCATTGCCGGGAAAGTTGAAGTTTGTTTTGAGTCAAGCTATCAAAGTAGTGAACTACATCAAGTCTCGAACCCTTCATTCACGAATTTTCTCTCAACACTGTGATGCTATGGATTCAGACTTTAAAGCTCTGCTTTACCACACCAAAGTTTGCTTGTTATCGAAAGGAAAACTTTGCAAGCGTCTTGTCCACCTCAAAGTTGAGGTTATTTCGTTCTTGAAGGTCGAGGAAGCAGATAGATTTTAGATTCATTTTTCATGACAAGATTTGGTGGCTCAAAGCTCAATTTATCTCTGATCTGTTCACCAAACTGAATTTGCTGAACTTAAGTCTTCAAGGACCATCAGAAAACATCATTTCATCGACATCAAAACTGAAGTCGCTTGATGAAAAACTGACTCTTTGGAGTGTTATTTTCAAATGCTCTCTTTCCGTCAACGAATCTCAATCGAAGTTCATAGTTGCTGATGACATCATCATCACACTGATAGGTCTTCAATCAGCAGTTAACCATTACTTTCCATCACTTTTGATCGACGAATACGGCTGGGTGATCAACCATTTGGAAAGAACGAGCCATCAAATCTTTCAATCGAAGAGGAAGAAGAACTGATTGATTTAAAAAATGACCAAAGTCCATCAACTGGCATTTCCAAAGTTTGGACGAATTTTGGCTCTTTCTGAAGCAGTTTTTTCTAGCACTCAGTTTGAAAGCAGTCAATATCATTCTACCCCTTGTGTCTTCGTGGTTTTGTGAATATGGGTTTTCAGATTTACCAGAAATAAAATCAAAAAAGAGAGCACGGCTCCTTGGAATCGACGACCAAATGCGTGTTTGTTTGTCAGTATTGGAGACACATTTTAACCTTATTTGCTCTCGAAAGCAAACTCAACCATCTGATTAAAAATTTAAGTATTTAAAATAAAAAATCTTTTGGTTGTTTAAGACAGGGCTCAAAATATTTCAGATATCCTTAGTGTGCCGTGAGTGAAAAAAGGTTGAACTGGTTTATGATATTTAAATTTTTTAAAAATTTTAAACAATACTAATAGTTTAATTTATCCAGTTTTTGCTATGATAGCAAAAACTAGATAAATTGAACTTTTTTGAATACTTAATTTGAATTTAATATATGCATCTGAGAATGCATTAATGAAGATGTAAGAAAGAACTTCAAATAAAAGCTATTTCTTGGTACCTAATTGACACAATACGCAACATTATGCAAGAAAGAACTTCGAAAGTGTAGACACAATAATAACAGCAAAAATGTATTCAAAAAAATCCAATAAGTCGATTTGATACGTTGAACATTGTATTCGATTGTTGGCCAGTTTATCACGCAGTATGATATGTCAAAGTTTAGCGATACTATGAATTTCATATTGTTGTTAATAGAATCGAGTTGAGAAATGACGATATCAAAAATGATTTGAGAAGAAATCGATAATTTGATATTTGAATAAGTTCCAACAATTTGGATTTTGAAATAAGTTGGTTTAGTTTCGATCTGACTTAAATAAGTGGAGATTAACCAAATCAGTAACTAAAACAGTAAATTCACCGATTGAGAAATGCTTGAAGATCTTCATTGATTGATTGTAGAGATTTAAATTAAATAATGTGGCGTTCATTAAAAGTGCCAATATTCAAACAAAAATTAAATATGTGTTAGGGACCGTCAATAAATGACTTCACACAACAATTGGAGGATCACACATTTGTGACGTAATGTGACGAGGAGGATTGGGTGTTTAGGGACTGTGACGTCACATCTTAACTCTTATAATTTTTTGACATAATTTTATACTAATTTCAGCTTTCCAGGGACTCCTTTTTAATACATGTTTTCTCATACAATATTAGAGTGCAGCATTACACTAAATACATACAAAAATGTAAACATGTTTATTGTCAAATATGAGATACAGCTTTTAATTGGGACCAAAGATTTTCGACGTCATATTTTAGGGGGTCTAATGTTTTGTGACGATGGGGATTGAGGGGGTTAAAAAGCGGATGTCATTTATGGACAGCCCTTAATACATATTTAGTTTTTGTTTGAATATTGACACTTTTAATGATCGCCATCGGAAATCGAACGAAGTACACCAACAGGTGCAATCAAGTTTTTGTAAATTAAAAAATATGAAAATATGAAATGAATCCAATCAAAATTGATCAAGTCGATTAACGGATAGTGACGTACTAATTATGGATAATTTGTATCGTGAAAAAAATAAAGAATAATATTTCAATAATTTATTCACAAACAAAAAAGAGTTAAACGAAATATGAAACAATTATCAAAACTATATTGAGAAAACTTAGAAGAACATTTTTTAAAAATTACTATTTCCTCCGCAAACCAGTTATAATGCTTCGAAGAAGCTCATTACAAAGAACTTTTCATCATCAAATATCATTTTGCGTAATTTAAAACCGATATCCGTCAAAAATTTCCAAACTGTAAAAAGTTATCAAAGTTTTTCATTATTCACTGCAATGTTAAAAGCACCAAAGTAGTAAAATGTGTCAAATATATATATAAGATTATAAAGAGTGATATTACGTATTTAATTTATTGACTTAATTAATTTTTATTTTTATTAATTTATATATATTTTAGTAATTTATTTATTTTATTTGATTATTTATTAATTTTATATAATTATTTATTTAATTAACTTATTTTTAATTTAATTATTTATTTATTTTTTTATTTTTATTTAATTTTATTTATTTGTATTTATTATTATTAATATTTTTGTTGTAATTATTATTATTATTATTATTATTATTATTATTATTATTATCATCATCATCATTATTATTATTTTTATTTATTTATTTTTAACACACACATATGTGTAGTCAGTTTATATACCAAATTTTTATTACGAATATAACAATAAGTAATTACCATTATATACCAATGTACATTTATTAAATTGATACAACAATGCCAATCACAAGTATGTTAATGAAAAGTTTAATAAATATTTTGATGATCAGTTCTATTGGTAGCTTGATGATCGATTTGGAGAGTAGACCATACACAGCTGTATGACTATTCTGTAAATTGATTGATATTCTCTATCATATAATAACCAAATACCAGACTTTCTTTATTTTCAACCCAAACTCTTATATCGTCATTATCTGTAAGTGTGAAGTTAGTTGTTTTGAAACTATGCAACTGATGGTTGCTGGTACCTATTGAAAATTGAGACACCCTAGGTATTTCTGTTCCATTATAACAATCGAGATAAGACTGGTGTTTTATGCCGGTATCTTTCAATGTCACCTCTTTTACTTTTGTTGTACAAGTATAACCTAATAAACTGTAACATTTTGGTCTGAGAAATATCCACTCTTTGTATCCTTTACCCTTACTCTCGACTTTAAATTTTCCAATGACAAAGTCTAACTTTTTACTATACAATAGGTAATTTATATCATAATTAGACGTATCTAGTAGATTATCTGAAATCATTGCAGGTAAAAGCTTATCTAATTTGCAATTTTTAATTTCTAAGAAGAAGGAATCTGTATCTTCAGTGACAATGTTGATATGTAATTTAACTGATTTTGATATTTTGCTAATTCTACATATTGAAGTTCATACATTCGAAGTTTTGATAAACCTAAAACTGTTTGACCAATGTAACTTGATTTATCTAAACATATTGAATCTTTATCCAGTATGACTGCAATTAAATCCTCCGCAATCTTGATGGTTTTTCGGAAAGTTGGCTTCGATGCATATGTAATCATCTTTTGCTGATTATTACACAATCTTAAATTCATTCTTTTCTTTAAGTTTTCTGCAATCTTATCATAAAGAATATTGTTGAGCAACTTATAATAATTTTTATCAAATGTATTTGTTGATTCAGCTCTGAGTTTGGTGTTAGTATCGACATAGTTTTTGAAAATAGGTTCTTGTTTAAATCTGATAGCCCAATGAATATTGACAACTTTCACACCTAATAATAAAAACATTTTGAGCAATCGCCAATGCACTACATAATTTTGCTCTTGATTATGCGTTAAGAATAATTTCTTTACTTTTGCGATTGGGAAATCATCCAATAAGTCATGAATTTCATTCGAAATTTCTAAATTCACCTCTACAATTTATCTATACGACATCTTATCTAACTCCAAATTCTTGCTATCTTCTAAAATACTATCAATGTTATCATGAATCCAACTAAATTATCCACAAGATAAACTTTGACTTAAAGCCCATCAATATAGGTTATTGATGTCGATATAGAATAATTATGTATCTTCAATAGTTTCCACGTGATGCTTATCAACAAATGTCAAACCACCACGAATTCCCCATTCAAAGAAATTATAAATTTCCATGTCTAGTAATAATTCAATGTGTTCATGCAATGCCATTAATGTCGAACTCCATAACATACCGGAATACCAAAGAAATTCAAAGGTCCTAATCTATTATGAGCTATAGATTTCGCCAAAATTTTTAGAAAGAATTCGGCAAGCAAGAAAACATCCAATTTCAAATAAACCATCATGTAATCCAATAAAGTGTTACAGTTTGTTTCTTTCCATATTTTCTTTGCCTTTTGATATTCATCTTCTGTAACTTCTTCCCAGATAGGTGATAATTCATATCAAGTTTCTAAAGCTTCCAAAATAGTTTCAAAATTATATTGGAATATTCTTTTTGAGTCAACTATAGTTCCATAGAATACCGATTTTGTTAAGAGTAGATTGTTTAATGTCTTAACAGCTTTAGCCAATAAATCCTTTACAAATTGGTATGAATCAATTAACCGTATTCTAAATCCACCAACAAATACCATAAGAGATAAGAACTTTTCACTACTAATTGGAATACATGATAAATGCCAATTGGGAAATTGATTTAATCCCCACTTAAGAATATGAAGTAAGTCATAACTCCGTAAATTATGAAAAACTACAGCTAATAATTCTATAATTTTCCTAGATAAATTATACTTGCTACATGCATGACCAATATATTTTCCTGTAAAATGATCATGATCTTTAACCTTAACTACTATCTTTTTCTCACACAAATAACAATATTCACAATTATTAAAAGAATTGTCTTCATCCAAAGTAAGTAGTGAAATCAGTTTGTGACCTTCTTTGTAATTATTGAGTACAATATCTGTTCGTATATCTTCAAAAATTCATAAACACAGTTTTGACCAACAAATTGATAGTAATAAATAATTAATAAATAATTAAATAAAAATAAATAAATTATTAAAATATATAAATTAATAAAAATTAAAATTAAATAAGTCAATAAATTAAATTCATTATATCACTTATTATAATCTAATAAGTAGTATAATGGAGTACCAAACAGTGCGCCAGGTGTAAAATCAGATTTAAAATCAGACCCACAAAACATCAATTAACCATGATAAAATACGAGAAAGAAAGTTTTAAAATATAAAATCGAAAAACACAAAAGTAAATTAAAATAATAACAAAGTGCAACAAGATACACACGAAATAAAGATAGAAATAACAAGAGAACATAAAAATTTGACCGGAATATGACAATTTACTAAAAAAGAAAGAGTTCACGAAAGTTAAAACTAAAATTAAATAATTTGAATTGGAAACAATTCAATTAAAAGCCAAAAAATAAAATTGTCAAATTAAATCACGAAAATAATAAAATTAAGATTAGAATATACAAAAAAATCACAAGGTCAAATTTTGTTTTACCACATCAAATTTAACACGCAAGGTTAGAGTCTTATAATAGGTATATATACCGATTCATTTTCACAGACTTTTAAGCAGTCTAAATCAGTTTTGACCAGTTTAAAGCAGTCTTGAACTAGTTTTGAATCATAACAATTTTTACGATTTTATCATGTGAGTAGAGGAATGTTCGAAAACTCTCTCCACGTCGCACACAAGCAACCTCATATGAGCTCTGTTTGGCGTTGGCGTGGGGAAAGGTTTGTAATGACATTTGTTGATGGATGATGCCAATTATGTTCAAATAAAACTTTAAACAAAACGAATTATGTCGAAATTTTTCCGGCCTACAGCCGACACAACACCACAAGATAGCTAAATCAACATACCCCAACCAAACTGTGTAAGTGCGGTGTAAGTCCGCTAATAGTTTGTGCCCATGAATGTTACGGCGTGAGAACGCAGGAGCTGAAACGTAAATGTTATTCCGTATAGGGAAAGTTGGGTTGAGGAGGGAATAGTCTTTTGGCTAGTCCATCATCACCCAATTCCTGAAAGTTCGACCTAAATTATAAGAAAACACATTGGCTTAAAATCAAAACACTGAGTAGTCCAGTGGGCACTCGTAAACTCATAATATTAACACAACTTTATCCTAAGGTCAATCTAGGGAAGGTGACGGGGTATTAATCGCTGAGAAATCGTTGCTATGCCAATAATTTGTGATACTAAAAGATAAAAATAATAAATATCGTGTAACTCTGATAAAAATCTAGTATTCCATTCTCAAATTTTGCTATAAAAATCAAAGTTTATAAAGTAGGACACCTACAATTTCGTTGACCAAAAGAAAATTTTTAAAATTCACATGTAGCACGCCTCCCGTTAGGTATATAACTTACATTAAAAATTATTTTCGGGTCTCACATTTCTTAGGATATTTATTTAATTCAATAAGAGACGAACCAATGACCTAATATCTACCCTCAGTCATGAGATTTATTAGATTAGGTTATGAAAATGACAAAACGGAAACCTTAAACCACCGAGATGGGTAATTGTTTTACTATATACAAAACTGAAGAACAATAAATGTTAATGTTAGTATATCATAATGAAAAATTTAACATAGCATAACTCTGAAACGCAAGCCCTCAATTTGAAAGTACTTACCAGAAAGCTGACCCCTCAAAACAATAAGAACAAATACATTTATGAATCAACACACATGAGTAAATAGTATTCAATAAGCATAAGAACAAAGGAATGCCATGACAAACATTGATCTGAAGGAATTACATTGCGCCGACTCTTCCCATTCCGTGATATAATCATTTACGTCTCATAAATGTCATCCTAAGGGAGATTCCGTGCAAGTGAAACTACATGCAATTTATGACAGAAATAGTATGTGACCAAAATTTGATGCACACACCACGCCCAAGACACCCATACACATATAAATTCAGCTGATCATCTGGACGCCGTCATTTTTCGTATAATCACCGTTAAAATATGCAATCAAATTTTAGACACCCGATACATGGAACCTCAGTCAGGTTACAGGAAACCAAGGACGATGAAATTACGATGGAACGAAAAATGTCCAACCGAGACGGTAATTGTCATTCCTTTTTATAAATGTTTTACCGTAAATTCGAGACTTAGATTATTAGACTAGACCGTTACCTAACGCAAATCCCATCCAGAAGGCAAGCCACTGAACCAGACACATTGAATCATGAATTATGCTCTGTTTTAATAAATATGATGTTTTACTCCTCAACGAATTGTTTAAATACTGTCCCAAGACACCGTGAGAAGACATCAGTAAGACCGTTAATTACGTACTTTGCCCCGCTCGGGGTCGAAACTCATCAATTTCCAGGATAGCAATATCGCCAGCGAATGACGACCCCGTAGCCTTCATAAACGTCGCTCCTTACAATGTGTGACACCGTTCAGACAAATGGTAGGACCTGCCAGGAAGTACTCACATCTCGCTTACCAACCAGTCTCCCGCCTATCATTCATTGTCCGTAGAATCAATCAGCCGCACCGGTATCTGTGCGTTTACTCAATCTAGCCAATATTAAAACATGCGAACGTTCTGCAACCAGAAACAAATCACCCCGACATCAAGATTTTTATTGCCGCGAAAATAAAATGAGTCCAAAACGAGTTGAGTCAACCACGCCGTGAGATCAGACGTAACAATCCCAAGCACGAGATTTAGGAAATTGGTTCTATAACCAACTCGGTAACACAATCCCCCGTGGAAGACAAAATCCTTACTATGTAGGAAGGAAGACCCATCGTAGTTCTAAAACCGCTGCTATAGGAAACCTTAGTATAGTGGCCACTCTTTTCTTAAGGATAGATGTTACCAGAACAAAGTCGACCAAAGAATTTTTCCTTTGATGAGTTAAATTTAGCGAGTTTAATCGGCCCAAATTACAAAAAACCTAAGTAAAACCGGATGAGAAGCCGAAAAATAAATAAATCGAAATAGTAGAGTTAGATAATTTAGGATCGAATAATTACCCCACGAACACGACGAAAGCAGCGTAACTTGCTCGCCCCAACAAAGTGAACAAAAATCGTTTAAGCGATACATCGCTAATCAGATTGATAAAATATAATTGTTAATGATCTAGCTAATTCTTAAGGCTTTTTCAGACAATTGATGGATCGATGCATCCAGGATAACTGTGCGGTTCCCCGCGCATGCGGCAAACCGATGTCGCCAAGCCATGTGGGACGCGGGATTCACCGTCTCCCCGGTAAAAGAATCTAGATTCAGTACGCAACAGAATTCCGAGGAGGTCGATCTCCCGTTCACAGCTATAAAACGGGAACCTGGACGCAATCCGGCCGGCGAAATCCGGGGACAAGCTGAGTTTCTCCTGGCTCGCCTCGAGGAGCATCAGCGTCAGACTAATGCACAAGTGGAGAAAGCCCGATGTTATCTAGCCGAAATCAACGAAGATATTGCGGCAGGGAGAATTCCCAGTAAGGACGGATATGCTCCCCGTACAATACTTCATTTAACCTCGAT
This sequence comes from Schmidtea mediterranea, assembly GCA_022537955.1. Taxonomy (NCBI): domain Eukaryota; kingdom Metazoa; phylum Platyhelminthes; order Tricladida; family Dugesiidae; genus Schmidtea; species Schmidtea mediterranea. The sequence continues at coordinate 224,205,845 of CM039680.1, forward strand.
GACAACGGACTGGATGCAAGGTCCACAGCCATCAATGTGGTGATCCCGCGGAAGGTCCTCCCCCGTGACTTGAGGATGGAAGAAGACCAAACCGATGGCCACCTCGAGCACCCGTATGCTCGAGAATATCCAAGGCGAGATAGTAACAAATATCGCCGTGAACTGAATCACAACACTTGTTATAAAAAATAAAATATTTAGTCTTATTATCATGTTTTATTAATTATAATTTAAAATCCTAGTAAATTGGTATAGTGAAATTCTTCGACGTAAGAACATAGATGAAATAAATAATATTTGTGAAGAGTCATATAATTTAATGATACTCCCCTTTTGTAGAAATGGAATCATGTCGGATCCTGCAGCGCGAGTTGGATAACGCACGGATGACGAACAATTGATTAAACGACCAAGTCCTACAACTGACAAAGGAAGTGCAGCAGATTAAGGCTACCTGGGTGGAGCCGAAGAAAGTCAAAGTGCTCTATGAAAAGATGGCCGCTGTACAGAAGGGTTGGGCTGAGGAAAAACAGCTCAACCAAAACTAGAAAACCCAAATTCGCGGTCTAGAGGTAGCGTTATCCGCATGCCAAGAGGGCGCCGCTTAAACCTAGTCATTAGTATTCGTGCCTGCCCAATTGGCCTACCGAGACGCGACGACAACTAGGAAGCCTGCAAATGGACCACCCAAACATCGCCCTGGAAAATCGGAGAGAGCTAAGCGACGGGCTAAGGATTGAGATTTCATTTACTATCACATTAGACTATTGTTTAATAAATATTCCTAATGGACTTTATAAATTTGTATGCCTTGCGCTAAAAACAAAATTGACGAATTCAAATGAGAAACAAATTAGAGAATGAATTCAATAGTACTAGGTACACCAGTAAGTGACCAAGAAAAGAAAGCGCACGCAAACCTTCTAACGGTAGTGCGTTGAAACATGTTGAGGTCGGGCCCGAGTAGTTTGTGTGTGGCTCTCACCTTTGGCAATCTCACAACCAATGGTTATATTACCAACGTTGCCTAGCAATGGGTAACCATTGGGGGCGAAGAAAAATTTGTATCTGTGGTCAAGGTCACTCCAACCATAAACCCAACAATGGTATTAACAGTCATGGTAATATGACTTACCTTTTACTAGAAACCGCCCATTGGAATACATTTCCAACGTCATTTTTGGCGGGTATTTAAGGTTTCATCACTTATGCGTGCATATGCTGGAATCCCTTGAAAGTAGCCTTGTGTGCGGTTCTGGTTAGTGTAACCTTGACCCCAAATATAATCACTCTCGCTCCAATGGTTATCCGTTGCCACGCAACGTTGGTAATGCAACCACTAGTCATGGGATCGCCAAAGGTGAGCGCCACGAAGGAGCTGCTAAGGCCCGATCCCCTAGCGGGTTCAACGCACTACCGATAGAAGGTATGTGTGCGATTTCTCAATTCTGTCCATTTCACGTTGTTGTCTGTTACATTCACTCAGTCACCTTTCCTTGGAATCTCTATGGAACTTCACTGCCTTGCAAACTCAACTTCTATTGTTACCAAATAACTAAACAATACTAAGACACACGACCATAGTATTTATTAAATTATAACACTAAGTTTTATGTCTGCCTCGTGAGCTTCAATAATCGGCGCTTTGCACGCTCCATTTTTCCGGGACGGCGTTGAGCTGGCTTCACGGCCGGTTTGGGGGTGTCCGTCGTGGCTCGATAAGCCAATTGCGCGGGTGCGAAGACCAGGAGGTATGTGACGGCTTAGCCTTCCTGGAATATCGATAGCGCCACCTCCAGACTGCGAATCTGGGTCTTATGAGCTTGTCCGAGTCGTTTTTCTTCGGCCCATCCGCGTTGGGCAGCCGTTACTCGTTGATACATGGTCTTCATTCTGGCAGGCTCCACCCAGATTGATTTAACCTGCTGAATCTCTCGGGTCAGTTGAATTAATTGTCGATGGAGATCTGCATTCTTCCTGCGTGCTCTTTTGAGAGCAGTATTCAAAATTTTGTGGGAATCCATTTCCACAACAAGACGGATAATTAAGAAGTTTATTTCGTTAGATGAACAACAAAATTATCATCAATAGGATGCTTAAAATAAATTTCAATTATGCTACTCTAGTTAGATGGATTTTTCGCTATTTCCAATAATGAATCTATGAACAAGAAAACAAAATAACTCGTAATATTTATTTTATCAAATTTAATAACGATGAGGGTTTTGATTAGAGTTTCTTGGATTTCTTGTCGACGATCTTCGCGTAAAGTAGTGATCCCATTCCACTCGCCGGCTTTCGTTTTCTTCCCTCATTTCTCTAGGGAGTATTCTTCTTCGGACGGTAACATTCATGGGTTGAGTTGGTCGATAAATTTCTCGGGCCGTCGAGTTCGAATGAGATGCCATATGAGGGGGCATACCCATCCGTACTCGGAATCAGGCCAGCTGCAATTTCAGCATTTATCTGGTCCAAGTGGCGTCGAGCCCGTTTCACTTTTCTATCCGTTCTCCTTTGGTACTCTTCCCGGAGAGCCCGAATATATTCAGCATGGCCCCGAAGCTCTCGGGCCTGGTTACGACCTGGCTCCGTTTTTATTGCCACTGTTGGGCCAGAACACATACGGCCTTGGAAAATGTTTAAATGGATCGGTAGCACACATGCAAACATAACACGCAAATTTAAACTCAAACCTATTAAAACATCAATTAAACCTTATCAAATATGAGAAAAAAGATAATTACATATAAAATAAATAAACATAAAAATAAATTAAAATAATAACAAAATGCAACCAGATCCGCACGATACAAACACAAACATAACATGAAAACCCAACAAATTCGACCGAAAATCGTTAAATCAATAAAATTTCATGAAAATGAAATTTAAATCAAAGAATTTGAATTAGAAATAATTCAACAAAAATTTCAAATAAAAAATTATCAAAATAAATGAAAAAATAATAAAAATAAAGATTAGAATACACTAGAAAATAACAAGGTCGAATTTTGTTTTACTGCATCAAAATTAACACGCGAGGTTAGGGACAGAAAATAGGTATAAATACCGATGCATTTTCACATAAAATTTAACCATTTTTCAAACCATTTTTCAAACTAAAAAATTGTTTTAGAATTTTTTCAAACGTTTTAAATCTATTTTTAGGTGAGCAGTAGTTTTATTTGGAAACTCTCGATCCACGTCACATTCTCGTAACCTCGGTAGAGCTCTGCTTGGATGTCGGCGTGGGTGGAGATGTATTTTATGTTGTTTTATCGAATGATTTATGGTCAAGTAATTTGTATATTGTTTTAATATATTAATAAATATTTATAATGTTTAAAATTAACTTTTGTTTTCATAAAATCTGTTTTCATAATTAATTTATTTGTCGAAATTTTTCCGGCCCACAGCCAAGACACATCGCAAGTCAGCAAAATCAACATACGATTCAGATTCGTGTAAGTGCGTGGAATATCGCCAATGATCTGTGCCCGTGAAGACCCGGTGTGCGGAACGCAGGGATTGGAACGTCAATATTATCCCGTATAGAAGAAAGGAGAAATAAGGAAGGGGTCTTTTGGCTACTTCCTCGTTTCTCGTTTTCTTTAAATTCGACCTAAATTATTCTACACACGGCTCAAAATCACCACACGAGTAGTCCAGTGGACACTCATTAAATATAATATAAACATAATATGCGCCTAAGGCTTATTAAAAGGAAAGGTTACGGGGAACAAAATCAATATGAAATTACTGCTATGAAATAAATTAATCAATTCAATTTTTATAAAACTTGAAATAAAAACTTCTAAATTATTTATTAAATCACCTACCCTAACGAAATAGAGAATTTATTTCGACATAAATCCATACGACTGTTAGAGACATCTTCTTATATATTTTGATTAAGAATGTCGGCCATAAATTAATTTGGATCCCGTCTAAACCGAACCAGCCTAAATTAATAATTAAATCAAAAATATAGAATAAATTGTATTATAACGCAGATTCCCAACCCACTTGAATAATTAAATTAACTGACCCATCTGTTTCATCCACCGTTATTTCTCTGTAGCATCAACAAATAAATTTACGGAACACGTTCATTGATATTCATTCCCCGGAAAATAAGGCGGTTAATTTCGATTTGAATACCCAACAAGTCCCTGATTTGTAACTGATTCCCAATCATCAACTCAAACCCATGTACATTATTCAGTGAATTAAAGAACCCATTATTCCATTACTAATCAAATTAGAAACTCCAAAATTGAGGGACGAGAAGGATCTCACGACTTTTCTAACGCGGTGATTAAATATATTAAATAGTAACATGAATGAGTTAAAACATTCCTGAAAAAGTAAATTTGTTGAATGTTAATAAAAATATAAATATATTAAAATCCAATAAATCAGAAGTAGATTGGAGTTAACGTGGGAACACCCACCGTGACATCATGAAGTTGGCGATGAGACGAGTGAGTTTTCCGCCGTTACTACCCAAAGAGATAAAATAAAAACTTACCGAATTAACCACGTCGAATTCGACATTCGAATTTTGAAAATTTCGTGATCGAACAAGTTGTTTATTTAAATGAATAACAACCAGCATCCGATTGGACAAAAGTCCATTACCACACGATCGAATCTAATCGTAGCGCAGCGGATGCACACACATCTGGGCCAGTTCTTTATATGACGGATTATCGATCCATCAACTTATTATTTTAATATGCAATTTGGAAATACGAATTCTACGACTAAGGTGCCGGAAGAAGAAACGTCAAGGGAATTGATTTCCACAACATCTGGTAATTTATCTTGAAAATTTCTTATGTAAATTTTTAATCTATAATCACTGTTTTTGTTTTATTTGTTATATAATCAATTACTTATCTAAACTTTAAATGGATACTAAATTTTCAATGTTTAAATAATAGATCATTATCCCATGAAACATTTTTTTTTAAATTGATAAGTTTAAACGATTGGTCATTGTTTGGAAAGGTATGAAGTTATAAACTACCGGTTTAACGCCCCAAGATTTTGTAGCTATGGAAGTTTAACGACACTGAGGGAAATAGAATTCTCCGATCGGCAAACCCCGAAAAACTCGTGAAAGAGCTTGGTGCATAAATTTGATGCATTCCATTGAAAATACAGGATAAACGCTGAGCTAGAAAATACGGTATGTTAGTGTAGCGATTTTTAGGGACAATTAAACGATTTAATAAAATTTATGATATGTGGACTGATATTAACCCGAATCGAATAAATATTACATTATACAGGCACAAGAGTGGAAGAAATAAGATAACTAAATAACCATAATAATTTATGATTATTTTCCGTTGCCAAAACACTCATATTAATAATATTCATTTCAGTCATTAATTCAACAGATCAAGTATCAACTTCCCTCGCAGACCGATGGAGATGGGCCTGGGCCCAATATAGACAGGAGAAATGTCCCGAATTCCCCCCCGTCGAAGTTTCTTGACAGAAACAATCGGGGGCTAGGGATGGCCAACCAATGGAGCCCGACCGAAGAAATCTACCGGCAGGCTCGACACCTGCTAGAAAATCTGGAAAGACATCAGCGCGACGTGGATCTACAGGTGATCCGAGCTCGTCAGTATCTGGCGAATGTTGAAGAAGATTTACTGGCGGGTCGGATCGCCGACATCTATTGGCACCCCCAACAAATCTCCTCGATCCAGACCCCACAAACCACTGCGACCCGAGCCCGCAATACAAAGAGACCGACCATGTCGATCTCGGGTTACAATCCTGAGGAATGGGTAGCGAAAGGCTTCCCCTAAATGGGAATAGACACAATTTCGATTAAAACGAATTGTTTTTTTTTGATTAGGTTGAATTAACAATAATTAAAGCTAAATTTTTGTTTTGTTTTGATTAGTTAGAATTTTATTATCGTTAAATAATTTGCATTAGTTTGTTTGAAATAAATCTAACATTGTACGATTCCGCCCTAATTGAAAATCACCCTTCTTAATTAATTTTATTTTTATTAGTCATGGAACCTGCCCAACTATTACAAAAGGAATTATCCCGCGCCCAGCAATCCAACAAATCTCTATACGAGCAGATAATTCAGCTCACCAAGGAGATGCAGCAGGTGAAATCTACCTGGGTGGACCCGGCAAAACTCAAGTTCATCCACCAGCGCCTCACAGCCGCTCAAAAGGGTTGGGATGAGGAACGCCAACTCAATCAGAATCTCCGGACGCAAATAATGGGATTGGAAGTCGCCCTGGCAGCCAGTCGTGAAGGGGAAGCGGTAACTTACCTCTCTCATCTTCGCCCCATCTCAGTTGGCGTACCGGGATTCGGTCAGCAATTCCACACTAGTAGCGACTCCATCGGCAGTGCCGCCAAGCAATCACCGACCGGGACGCAGAGCTGCACGCCTAACTAGCCAATTGAACTAAATTGTCCAATGTCGTTTTAGCACTGAATTAACTTACATATATTGTCTATTTTAATCAGTTTTTCTTGTTTTATTGAATAAAATTGTAACTATTGTTAAACCAAATTAAAGTAGTATGTGGTAAGATGTAAATAATCTCGAGTTGTCGTCGAAAAGTCGTGAGTATCCACACCGCGTCACCTGAACATCGTTCTATTTCTACCGGTCAATATGAGTCTGATCTTGAACTTTCTCACACAGGGGACATTGTAAAGCGAGCATAGGTCTTCCATCGACAGCTCGTTGAACCCAAGGGTTGTCCGGGCAATTACAGTACTAGTAATAGTGCTCACTTTTTGCGGACAATCCACCAGCTCGAACACATTCCCAACGTTGCCTAGCAACTGGTGCCGAGTGGTAGTCAAAGTGAGATTTATAATGCATTACCGGGGTGACAACAAGATGATTTCAACAAATAGCGAAACCCAGTAACCCACTACTACGTAAAGTAGCTCTAGGGCCTCGACACCTCCTTGACGGCCTGATCTCAATTATCTTATGGGAGAAATCGAGAATCCGGCATTCCACATCGTCTGCCTGCATCTGGCAGCGGAGTGAGATGGGAATCTTACCGTAATCCGGGATTCGTCTACCCAGGAATCTGCTAAATAGAGTGATCATTATAATTATTATCATTTGATAAGCAGAGGATTTCAAATAAGTTTCTTCTGTTCAAATATCTGATTAAATTGAAACTTATTTACAATTAAAACATTTGTTTAAAATTCAATTTTGTAATAAATAAAAAATAAGTTGTTTAAATTTGTTTAAAAATCGTTTTTTTTTAAAAATTAAAAATTTAAGATGCTGACTGCTAGAAATTTGTTGTTTAATATTATTGACAAACTTGCTGTTCAAAAGCTTTTAGACTATGCCCCTGAATTTATTGAAACTCTTAATAAAAATCGCTCTGTGTTTCTAAACATATTAGACAATGATGTAGCTTATTTATTAATTAAATTATGATTTATTTAAATTAACAGGCTTTAAGTGTAAATGATCGAAATTTAGTAAAAAATTCCAATAAAGACCCAATTCAAATTCCAGGTTTTCAACAAAAAATAACATTATCTCAAGATTTTATTCAGGAAACAATAATTATAAGCGATTTATTTAAGTTAAATGAAATAACATCAGTTGAATTATTACTATTTGGTTAAAATTTATATTTTACATATTTTTAATTAATGCTACTCTAGGTGAAAGTGAGCGCACGTCAAACCCTGACATGACTCGTGGATTGTTGGCAGTAATTCAATATTATAATTCACAAAAAATAATAGTAGAAGCTCTTCGAAATCTACTGAAATTTTATTTAACAATCACAACCGACAACCCAAAAGCAGTGGAAATTTTAAATTTCACACAAGCCTATTGCGATAATTTATTTCAAAATGGTCTTTTCCCGAAATTGATCGGTCTATTAAAGAATCTTGACATAAACAAAGAAATTGAATTGCTCGAATCTCAACGGGCTCTTGGAACTGCCAAGCACAGGCGCCGGTTTTTTTTTATTTTCCAAAGCCTTAAAGAAACACTGGCTGAATGTATTTTGTTGCGAAGCTTCAAATCTCCACTCAATACAACTGAAACTAAATTATTAATCGAATTCTGCCGAGAATTTTATCAGGAAAATAACAAAGAAATCAAGGTAATTAAGTTTTCAAGAACTTTCTACAGCATTTATAAAATCGACGCGTGAAATTTTATTGTAATTAATGTTACAGAATGAAGAAAACGAAACAATTGCTTTGCGGGAAGTGAAGCGCATAGATAAATGTTTCATATATCTGCTAGTGAGTTTGCTGGACTCGATTAATCCAGTCATTAACGAGAATAACGCGATGAACTATTCACAGGATTGTTGGTTTTTGCTTTATGTCGCTTTGTCCTTTATTGGCCTGGTTTAGGCTTCACGCATCCTTTCTTCACCGATGACGACTACACGAGAACGATCAGTGATTTCCTGTCGAGGAATATCAATAATCAGAACCAGAACGGGAATAACGAAAGCACCGAGTTGAAAGAAAACGACCGAGCGAAAAATATCGTTGAAAATTTCGACCAAGTCATTTTCCTGGCATGGATAATCTCGCTGCAAAAGGTGTCGCACCTGAAACAGGAGAAATGCATTAGCAGCTGTCAAATTACCACGAATTTCGGAGATTATGACGACATTTTAGAATGCGACCAATCGAAACTCGAATCGAGAAGTCTCTATGAGATATTTTCATTTCTCACATTGATAACGGGAATCGAGGAATTCCATGAGCAGGTAATCGGGAAATTCCCCACGGCACGGCAAATGACATCTTTGTTTTGTTTTACAGAACATTTGGATTAAATGCTTTCACGATTTGGTGACCGATTTCATCATCTACATGCCGAAAATGCTCAAGGATTTGAAAACGGAAAGCTTAAGGACTGCCTCGAGTGTTGCTCATTTCTCCTCGTTGATGGGGCTAATCGGGAATTTGCACGGCGCCCCAGAATTTTCTGCCCAATACAGCAGTAATGAGTACCTGGAAACGTTGACACTGGAGTTCTGGGCTCCTCAGGACATGGCAGGTGCCGATTTACCGCAATCATCATCCTCATTATCATCATCCATGATATTGGCTGGCAATTACAAGCAATTTCCCGTCAAATCGAATTGCTCCTACCGGCAGTCGATGCTCTTTAAATTCATCCGAGACTGCGGAGATTTGATCGATAATCCAGAATTACTTCTGAATTTCCTCTACATGTTGAAAGGGCTGTGTATAAATGAACGCGTGGCCGTTTACATTTACAATTTGTTCAATAGCAATTTCATTGGTAATCATTATCATATCACCTAATTTATCATATCATGTTAATTGGAGTCACAAAGTACGGTCAAATTACTTATTTAAAGCAGGTCAAAGTCATTTATTGGCTTTAAGTGTTATATTAACGATTAAGGCCATACAAAAGTTTTGGTAAATGCTAATTTTGTATATCTCTTCTAATAAAATGGTAAACTAATATAATCGATGAAATAATTCAAAGTCACCAAAAGTAGGTCAGTTACCGAGAGTAGGTCAAAGTCACTAAAAGTAGGTCAGTTACCGAGAGTAGGTCAAAGTCACTAAAAGTAGGTCAAAGTCACTAAAAGTAGGTCAAAGTTACTAAAAGTAGGTCAAAGTTATTAAAAGCAGGTCAAAGTTACTAAAAGTAGGTCAAAGTTACTAAAAGCAGGTCAAAGTTACTAAAAGTAGATCAAAGTCATTTATTGGCATTAATAGTGTTAAGGATTAAGGCCAAAGTAGATGAGCTTAACTCAGTAACATTTCACCTAAGTTTTTGTTTTACTTATTTAATTATAATGTTATTCATCCAAAACTAAAACAGTCGCAGTGACGATAAATGGTAAATTTGTGGATCTCCTGGATGTGTGTAATCAAATGTTAAACTTTATCCTTCACAAATCTAATTCATGAAATAATTCTTTCCAGGACATCACAATAAGCTTTCTTGGGAATATTTTTCAACTTGCCTGCTTCATCACGCCAAGTTCTACCACTCTAACCCTCACCGCAATCAAGCCATGGATCCCATGGAGCTTGCAGGGTTACTAGTGGTACTGCAGCTCATTAGACAAGTCACCAAAATGGTATTAGTAGCATTTCTGCTGTGATAATTAACCGGTAATTGAATAGAGTCCAAAAGTGTGTGACATGATGGTAAATAACGACTCACTGGTGATAGTTCAAAACCTGGTCTTACTGTTGTCTTGTAATGTACCGAAATCACTCAAAGCTGAACTGTTTAATTGCCTGTCTGTGTTTTGTCAGAACGCTCTTGTAGCCAAATCGATCTGGCAAGCACTCGAATCGAGCAAAATCATCGGCAGCACCAATGAAATGCACGCTTGTAGCATTCAAATTGAACTCGGGGAAAATGAACCGAAACTAGAAGAATTCGACATCACTAGAGCATTTCTCAATTTCCTACTAGCGATTGCTCCTAACATATTGTGTGATATATCGTATTTGGACCAGTCTATGTTGCCGTATGACAAATTGAATGTTTCCATCGTTTCTGCTCCTTCTCATCACACCGTCGTCGAGAACCTCACAGCTGTGGTGCAGCTGATGATGGATAATGTCTTTCTCAAACATTCCATGAGGACCTATAGAAATATTGACGAAAAGGTGGGATTTAAATATATTTACAATTAATTCTAATAATATTTTATCCAAAATCATTAATTTCTACTTTGTCATAAAATTTTATTGAATTATGTTATTCATAATATTGAATAATTATTATTCATAAAAATATTGATTTAGTATATTAATAATATCATTGATGTAGAATATTATTTCTTGAATATTATATTGATTTATAATATTCATAATATTGATTAAGATTATGCATAATATTGAAAAATTATTATTATTCATAAAAATATTAATTTAGTATATTAATAATATCATTGATTTAGAATATTATCTATTGAATATTATATTGATTTAGTATATTATTCATAATAACATTGATTTAGAATATTGAATAATATTGTATTATAAATCCATATGGAAATCGCATTTATGATTGAAAATCAATATTTAACTAAATAATTACAATCTGATGCAATCGATAAAGGATTTATATGAATAATTGAGCACTTCAACAATATTATTGTATAGGAAAACCTTTGAAATGAAACACAATAGTTTATCAAATTGAATTTCTCATATTTTCAGTTTGCAATTTGTGAAAGCTTTTTGAAGTTGAGTTGTAAATGCGTCGAGTTATTCCTTGCTCAAATGGGGAACACAAAAAACAGCAAATCCAAAATCTCCTGGTGCCAATATGATCCAGGATTTTATATTATCAATCAATTATTGTCGGAATCTTCTTTCTTCAAATCCATCGTTAGCATTATTGAGAGCGGATTTCTACAAATCAATGAAACTCTAAATAATGTCACCTTTGGTCCTAAAACTTACAGCGAGCGCACAGTTGAGTTGCTGGGCAATTCCATTTATCTCGCCATGGATTTAGTTGCAACCGTATTGAAGCATGAATCGTTTTTAGTTGAACTAAATACCAGATTTAAGTATGGGATTTTTGGTTGATCTGTTGCAATGTTGATGATTCGTTTCCAGCAGCCAATATAAAATCGATAATTACCGATCCAACCTCCGGAGTGCGAGATCGAGAAATGTCATACCGCAAGAACTGAGCCGGCTGCTGATAACTACCGGTGGATCTCAATCCTTTCTACCGAATCTCATTCGCTATATCAGCATTGCCGATGAAAATGAGAAAATCCCCCGGAAAGCTCTGACGATTTTCAATTATTGTATTGAAATAGTGCAGCCCCACAGCAACCTGATGTTGCTGTTGACCAATCAGAACGTAAATCAGAATTCCTTTATCTCTATCTCTATTGTTGTCTCCTTCTACATTATTAGGTAGTCGATGTGGAAATATTGCCCCTGATGGTCAATTGCATTGACAAATACGGAGATATCGATTCGACCTTTGTTGATTGCGTGGAAAAGGGGAAAACATCTCAATTGTTTTTCAATGATTATATTTCCCACTCCCCGAGAACTCTGGTGCTGAAGGTATTGATCACTTGCCTTCAGCAGCCCACCCCGAATCTCGGTCAATACCTGATGGGATTTTCCTGCGCCAGCACTTACTCAGTCAAACGCACATCATTGCAGGAGGCAGGAGTCGGAGACTTCCCTAAAACGTGCTTGCATTCACTGTTGAATCTCATCCAGCGGTTGGTTACGGGGCTCGTATCGAATCCCTTATTCAAGGATAGCGATCTACCTGTGGAATATCTCCCGGAATTGGCTGCCGATATGATCGATATTTGCCTTGGATATCGCATTCTTTTTCTATTGGCCAGCAATTCATACACATCGGAGGCTGTGTTGCGGTTCATTAGGAGCAATTACCAGTTCATTTTCAAGCAAATTGATTTGCTGGCATTCACAACTGCACAACTGAATAATCCAGGTAAATTATCATTATTGATTATTTTATTGATATTTGTGAGTTGTTTAAATATTGGAGATTTTGACGCGTCTTAAAATATTGATATTTATAAATATATGAAGGAAATTTATTTTGCCAAAAATCGATATCAGAATTTTCTGTTAATTATCGATTGTTGATTTTCTCAGTTATTTAAATGATAATATTAAGATTACTTTGATTTCTTTCACGGTTTTTATGCGTTGTTTAAATATTTTATATTTTGTTGCGCGTTTTTGATATTTTAAAAGTTATTGATTTTCATATTAATTTAATATTTTTCAAAATAATTTGACAAAATATTTTGCATCTTTCAATGTTTCTTTAATATCCAGCTACATAAATTTTTGAACTCGCACTAATATCAATTCATTGATATTATTATATTGATATAAATAATTAAAATTTAATTACAATCGATTATTAAACGATATTGATATATAATAAGTTAATAAATAAATGCTATTGACCGTAAAATATCGATAATAATAAACGATATCGATTAATATTTATGGTCGTATTTTGCAATTGCTACCAAAACCACCCTAAATTTACTCTCATTAAATATAGAATTGCGAGCACTCGTCTGGAATCAAAAATCATGGCTACTGAAAATTATCGCCATAGAAATCCGCTTATGTACCGCAAATCAGCAGCGCTCATACATTTCCAAATTATTGAAACTTTTGTTCGGAGGTAACCAATGATTTCGTTTTGGTTTCTCTTATGATCGTTCTTTCCTTTCAGAAGACTTATATTGCTCCAATAGTAATACTTTCCTATCTTGGTTGGGCAATGAAGGTATTTTTGTAATTTGAAAACAAATTACTGCGATTTCAATTTCAAATCTCTGTAGAAGCAATTTGTCAAGGCCTTATTTATCAAATTCTTGAAGATTTTGACATAACAGACTCTGAAGACATTGTTGATTTCTCGATTTGTCAACGGTTGAAACCTGAAGTGTTGAAAGAGGTTAGGGAAACCGATTGTCAGTAATAATAGTAATAATAATTCCTAACTTACTGTAGTATCTGAATGATTGCATCGAGGACACGTATATGGGCATTCAGTTGATTAACAGGGATAAATTCAAGCAGATTATATTTGCCGATATAAATATGGTTGGTGATGAGGAACAGTTTCGGATGTTACAGTTCGAGGTCGATAGCGTTTGCCGACTGATCGACAGGTATAATACAAATGTGATTTGGTTGAAATTCGGTAAATCGGCAGCCATTGATGCCTGGTCTCAGGTCATAGAAGTAGTGATGTTATCCGAGTGCAGTGGCGAGGATTCCATCGGAATTGAGGTTAAAAAGAAAAAAATGTACGAAATTCTCCACCTAATCTGTGAAAAAGTACGATTTTTATCGGTTATTGGAAATAGTTATTATGAAATTGGTTGGTAGATGCTAATTCCGAGCACTCCAAGCTGTTTGGTGAGCCCTTTCAGTAGAGTTTCACTGATTTTGTCTGCCGTTCTCGCTGGCACCTTCATTTGCACTCAAACACGGAGCAATTTCCTCTCACAAATCATGCCGGGTGAAGAAATAAAAAATTCAGAGGAAAAGCTACTGGAAACAATCGACATCGAGAGCTTATGTAATCAATTGAGAGTATTGATAAAGCTCACAACTAGATGTATTATGGAAATCAGTAAGCTATTATTCTATTAGATTATTTAATTTTTTTTTGTACTTGAAATTGATTTATTTAATCAATATTTTTTCTATAAAAGTTGATTTTGTGATATTTAATCCAAATTTGGCCATATAAGTCGATTATTCAATATTAATTAATTAATAACTGATTTGTAATATTTGATTGATTTATCCACAAATTTGCTTTTATTGTATTTATTGATTGATATTTATAAATCTATTTTATATATTATTCCCCTGGTCTAGATTTCAAATATCAAAATATCCGAATAAAGTTCTATGGCGCGTTGACATATCTGCTTGAAATTGTCCTCACAATAAGTTGGTAATAATAATTTCCTCGGAATCGTTTGACGCGTCATTTAAGGTAAATGCAATTCTAATTTCTCCAGCCTCCTCAATGAATGTTATTTGACCATCAATAATCATTCATTGTTGCTGGAGAAAATCTCCGAGAATTCTCTCTACTCTACCGTATGCTGTGATTGCATCAGTGGGAATTTCCATTTGTCTCTCTCAGCATTGACTCTCCTTGATTGCATTGCTACACTCGATAATGACAATGGCGGTTTGATTGCCTACTTGAATTCCCACGGCTATCTCAAGGTGATTTGCGATTCCCCAGAGTCTCCCCCTCATTCCATTAATATCATATTTAGCATTTCATTGTCAGCCTGATACGTGACTGTGACAACCTCTATGCCAATATGAAGCATTGTTACGGCACGAATTACATCACCGATTCCAGCAACACAAATGCCATTTATTCATATTACTTATATCAGTCCCGATTGTCTCTGTTGTGCAAATTGGCAACACAGCCCAACTGTGCTAAGGTATTGATTCTTCTGTCCCTCCTTTCACGGTATACATATATTTTTGTTGCTAGGCATTAGTCCAATGCGGTGCTCTGTCGAGTTTGTCTCGTTGTGAGCTATTCAAAATGAAACAGCTGATTGGAGAATCATTATCTCACAACCAAATGGACACAGATGAAGACGATATCGATGATATCCGTATCCAATATAAAACTGTAATCTCATTGGCTATTCAATTCGCCAATAACATTTTGTCTTCCTCCGGTAAACTTGAATTGATACTTGAATTGATATTTGAATTCTTTTATCTTTTCCCTTTCTCTCCAGGGCTTGATAAAACCGATGCAATTCGAGAAGTGCTGATATTTCTTGGTGAATCTATCGATTGTTTCATCGAGTTGTTTCACTCACCGTCCAATGCTTCCAATAGCGTTTCTATCAAGGAAATGATTCAGATTAGCAATCTATTTGTCATTCTTGTCCCGGCAATTCTCAAATCGAAATCTTTATTAGAGTAAATTAATCGCTTTCCTAACAAACAATCAAATACGCGTTTAGGTTGGAATATAGATATAGAACTCTGGAGAAGATAAAACGAGCCGCCTCAATGGTAATGACTGTGGTATTGGAATTGCTCACCAAGCCGATCCACAGTGACCTTGAAATGATGCTTCATTTCCTGCAGATACAGTTGATGGGAAATTTCCTATCGATTGCATCTGGATTTGTTGCTCCTAGCTCTGATGAATCCAGTCGTTTCTTTTTCTCACCAATAATCGACGAATCTATTGGCGGAAAGAACAGTTAGATATTATTTCCCTTTGGTTTATCTATGGAAATGTGTAATTACAGACTGGAATTCTGTAATCAGAAAGATCTCTCAGGCTGTTCAATCTGGAAATAAACCGCCTTTGAGTTTGATAGTGATTATCCTGTTTAAAATGCGGGAATGTTTCGAAATTGTCAGCAAGAAGTTTTCGGTTTTTGAAATGCAAGATTACGACCTGACTACGATGAATTCCAAAAGTAACAAAAAGCCGAGTTCAACAAGAGAAATTGAGGATAAAATGAGGAGGATGTCGACTGATCAATTGCAGATGCTGTGGAATTCCGTTTTTGATGTTGCCAGAAGCAGCAGTCAGTTCAGTGTTGAGGAATTCGGTGGCAGAATCGAAAGCGGCAGCATCACTGACGGCAAGTCACTAATGGAACCGGATCTGGTGAATGATCTCGTTATCGTATACAAGCGAATTACTAATGTTTTATCATCTTTGAAAGGTTTATTACTATTCATAATATTATTATTGATAATCTATTTTAAATTATTTATATTTTATAATATAATTTCTATGTTTCCTAATTACTTAATCTAATTGTAATTATTTATAGTAAATAATAATTTTATCTCTAGACTCCTTGGAGAGTTGTTGCTTTTTGCTTTGGTATCATGCAATGGCATACAACAATAATAACAGTTTGAAGAGCTTAGATAATGATAGCTGTGTGATCACTGCTGATTCAAGCCTTCATCCAATCGAACGGCTGCATAAAATTCAACAAATCAAAATGGAATTCGATCAACCGAAAACCAACCAATCAAATTCCGATTTAATCTTTATATTATCTAAATGTATCGATGATGATGTTCTCTACAAGATTCAATCGACATTTGAGGTGATTTATTTGGTTATACCAGTAACGATTATTGATTACTGATTTATTTCCAGCTTCATTCAGAAGATAGCGAGAGTTCGTTCTTGAAGATTCTAATTCACCGACTGATGAGGATTCTTAAGCTTGCTTAAATTTTGTCGTTTAATAAATGTTTTAAATTTTTTCTGTTTTGATATGATTTAGTTTTTACAATTTTTTTACTTTTTTTTTATTTTGTTGAAATTAATAAAAATGCTGATGAAAAATCTAATAATAGCACAAAAATTTTTTTTTAAATTTTCAACCTTTTTGGTTTTTACGAAACTAAAATAACCAACAAAACAAGCTAACGAAATTTCTTCTTTTCCAGCTCCCCCAATCGATATAAGGCTAATTCGGACCGTTGGCAAGCTTAGTGAGCTTTGTTCTGACCTGGTTCCTGTTTGATTGCCACACTATGCAATTTGATCATCTTTTCGCCATTGTGTGACATTTCAGTGCTTGGGCCGCAGTTCTGTCGGGAAACGTCACCGTGGTCCGATTCTCAACACTACAAGTTCTGTTATAGCTGAATCCGAGATTTATGTCTAAATATGAGACAAACAATCCACAACACAGATTAAGGCCAATATATTTTAGTTATGACAACTAGTTAGTGAGATGCTAGCGATCTCTATAATGTTTTGCTTCATGATGTTCTCGGGGTCACTTCTATGATGGTCGGGAAAGGAGATTTTAATTCGTCGTCTGGTAGTAAATTTTCAGGTCTTTAAGTGTAATTTACTTTGAAAAAATTAGAGTACCTAAAGCAGGCTTATCTTTGTAAGTTGTTGCATGGAATAATAAAATAGGACTTCGGTTTTATTTTGTTAGTTTCCGAAACCGAAGTAATGAGGTGAAATTCTTAGATCATCAGCAGACAGTCAACTACGAATGCATTTGCCAAGAATTTTTTCATTTATCAAGAACGAAAGTCAGAGGATCGAAGATTATCAGATACCGTCTTAGTTCTCACCATAAACTATGCCAACTGACAGTTCGCGAAGGTAATTCAAATATACTTGTGAGAAGTCACCGGTAAACCTGTTTTGATTACTTACAACATCTAACTCACGACTTCCATTCAAGTACACTAAATTCCAGAGATCTATTAATTTCGTTGGTCACCTTGATTATTTATCCTGATCATACCTTAGATTATTTTATTGATACCTTCCCCAGTGAACCCTGATTTTATTTACGATTATGAGTTGCAAAGTTTTATAAATAGCTTTAAATTTATTTACTACAATGATTTCGAAAAAATTCCCCCCTCGCTTCCTTGTTAAATTGACATTATGGTAATCTGTGTCGATATTAGGATATTTTGAGTGCTTACTGGATTACTCGATGTAAGTTTAGTTTTGCCGATTTGTAATAAGATTTTTGGAAGATTGTTCGGGAGATGGGTAAAAGAGAGCCAACCAAAAGGTTAGTTTCAGCACTTACACAGCTTTATGGTTATGTAAGATTTTAATGACTTGAGATGTGTTTGGCTGTGTCTGAAAAATTTCGACAAGAAAACTCAATAATTTTCTTTTAAAAAGATATAATTGGTTATAAGACAAATCATAGGTCATACAAAATCATACTCCCAGAGGGCAAGCTCAAGTAGTTTGATGCGCGTCGTGGAAATATTTTCAAAAATATTGATTGTCTCAGTAAACAGTAATAGTATTTCTTCGCAGAAAAGTAATTTTTACCGAAAATAATGATTGAAATTATGTGAATATGAATCGATATATATACCTATTCTGACTAAAATTATTTTCTTTAATATCATTTTATTCGTTATTTTTCTAGTTTTCCTAAAGTTTATCGATTTCGGTCAAATTATCTTATTAATATTTTATTTTTATAAATCATCGGAAATTTTACTACTTGGATGATTGCTTAGTTCGGGTTCACTTTCAGATAATTCTTCTCCGTCTATCATGTGAGTATCAGCTTCATCATATGATTCAAATTTTGATAATAATCTTATTCACTTTCTGATTAAGGATTTCAACATCGCTTTTGATTTTGTCTCAAATATTGTCTCGTTGAACGAAGGCTACAATGTTAGACGATTGACCTTCATCCTGAAATCTTATCGTTCAAGTTTTTTGGTCAATATCTAGTCATATGTCCATACCCTTTACATGTATGACATTGAATTTGTCCATTTATATTCACGTTATTGCGTTGTGATGATGGAGAAATAGATGTTGACCTTGATTTTGAGAAGCAATTCCTTGAAATATTCCCCCTTTTCCACACTGATAGCATTGAACGTCATTAACACTAGCTTTTTTATCAGACGCTTTTCTTCGATAATTATTTTTTATTTCATTTCTCTGACAGTTAGAAACTACTCTTATTGGGGCTCTGCCACCATCATTTTTAAACCTGTTTATACAAGTCTCATTTCTCCAACTTGGCGATGGACTTCTTGATTGCTGGAATGTATTTACTGCCTCCCAACTGCTTTGCGGTGGCGTAATTGATCTTTCTCTTTTAACTGAAAGTACTGTAAATGCATCAGCTTTCTCTTTAGTATTCTTTAAGTTTAATTTAATTTTCATTGCATCTTTAACAAGATCACCAAAATTATCATAATCTACTAGGCTGTTTTTATTTCTTTATTTATTCCATATATAGAAACTGATCTTGTACTAATTCTTGCATTTGTTTCGCTAGACCTGGTTGTTTTGAGTCGTCATTGAATGATTTACTTGCTAAAGGTGATAAATGGTAGGCAAATTTGCTCCATGTTTCATTTGGATTTTGAACTCGACTATAAAACTTTTGACGCATTAGTCTCTTTATATCTCCTCCAATGAGTTTAGCTGGCAGAGCATCTTTTAACTTTGCACAATCATTGCCAACTGCTTTCTTATCAATTTGCTGTCACACCTCTCCCGCTGCTCATTTAGAAATAAAGGTAATCTTTGAATCATAATTGCTTGGGACCATCCATATGCTGTCGCATACATGTAGTAGTCGCTCATAAAATCAACAAAAATAACTGAATGGCCTCCATATTGTTCAACCGGTAATCTTTGACAACTGGCAAAATCATTATTTTCTTTAGCGATTTTCATTTGTTCTCTTCTCATTTTCGATATCTTGTTTCCACGTTTGTTTTGCTGAGTCCTAGAACAGCACTTCATTCATTTATTATCATTTCCCCCAATCATTTTACTCATTTAATAATTATTTTTGTTTGGTTATTCAGGTATCCTCAACATGTCGATCATGTATGGAAAGAATACTCTATAATTGCACTGTATCTATTATGCTTAATTATATGATTTCAATAAGGTATATTTTGTTTTGTTGTGGTCGAAATGTTTCCGCCCCGCAGCTGATACATCTCACAAGAATTAAACACTACATAATATAACGGAACCGTATAAGCTCAGTTCACCTGCAACGGTTCTGTGACCTTTAAGATTCGTCCGTGTATAACGGCGGGCACAAATATAAAATGAATAACTTATAGTGGTAGAGGGAGATAGAAAACAGATCTTTTGGTTGGTTATTTTGTCGCCCGACGCCAGAACAATCGACCTAAAATGAACTACACATACGGCTAAAACTTTAGACATTGAGTAATCCAGTGGGTTCTCTTAACCCTTAAATGCATCGTGTTGCCATTTGGCAACATACCAATATTGAAGCTCATACATTGCACAGAAATAAAATATTGATGCAATACATGTTACAGTGGACAGGCTACATAGTTCTGCGCATGCGCATGATGTGACCAGCGTGAATATAGTTGTAGTTGTAGTTACTTTATTACAAAGCGTCAAATTAAAAAAAACGAAAAAAATTAAGTCATGCATTTAAGGGTTAAATATAATATGAACACAATCAATACCTTAAGATCAAAC
Organism: Schmidtea mediterranea; assembly: GCA_022537955.1. NCBI lineage: Eukaryota > Metazoa > Platyhelminthes > Tricladida > Dugesiidae > Schmidtea > Schmidtea mediterranea. The sequence goes on from CM039680.1 coordinate 224,226,411, forward strand.
TGAAGGATCTGGAAATGGGAATATTGTACGTCGCTGCAACGACATCCTTCTAATCCTTCATTGATTAATAAATTAAACTAAACTATGGTTAAAGTAGAATATTGGTCAATTGAGGAATTAGAATTGAATCTTTTTGGCAATAAATTAAATCAGGATTGCAACTAGTATTTTGAGTTAATAATATTATAGTTAATAAAATAATTAAATCGAGGGAGTTAAGAATTAAAGTCCAATTTAATAGGTGAAGTTATAAAATTAAAGTTGAATTTAACTAAGAGACTAACATTGAGTTTAGTAATAAATAATAATCTAATGACAATTCCTGGCCGATGGACATAAAAAGATAAAGTTTAATTTATGGATCCAAAGTGAACTTACATGGAGAGTAAACCGATTATAACCAAATCAGGGAAGACACCCCAAAATTCAGGGCAAAATGCTACGTGAAAATTTCATGTATAATGAGAGTAAATGGATAGGCCCATTGTTAAAATCGATGTAAACCCTCAATAAGCTAGTCAGTAAAAGTTAACCATTATAATTAACATGGAATCCCCATAAAATAGCTATTTATCAATATCAAACATTAGTAACTTAACTATTAAAATAATGAAAATAAACGATTAACATTAAATTAAAAACCTTCAGTAAACTAACTATCAAAATAAAAACCAAAACACCAATAAGGTAAGGACAAAAACAATTTATTTAGAGTCAAATCATAGATACTGAGGTTTGCGCATTCGACAACGAGGCAAAAATCATGCCCTCGAATTTCCGTACGTTTAACACTCGTAATAAAAATTCCAACTTCAGTAGGAGACAACTCTTACAACGTGGTCTTAGTAGAAATACCGGCCCATAGGTTCAACCAAGGGAAAAAGACTGGAACAACTTCTGAGAGGGGTATGACCTTCTTTGGACACCAGACTCTATTGTAAGATTCTTCAGTTGTGATTATGGACTTAGGTTCCTTCAGAAATTTACACGAGTTCCTAAAATAAAATACGTGCAATAATCAGGACTGGTAACATAACAGGCCCATTACTTACATTTAGCATAACCTTCAGCTACTTGGCTTTAAGTCAGACTGACCCGAATACTTTTGAAAAGAATGAAATAACGGCAATTATTAAGTCATTCGTAAGCCTCAACCCTATTACACCCCCATCAGACCGAATTGTGCTACAGTTGTTGAAAACCAGGAATCATCCGTCTATAACTCTGACCTCCAATGTGAGTAACATCTAAAATTGCAAATATAAAAAACGATTCTTTTTCGACGATATCAAAGTATGTTAGGATGCGTGAGAGCAAAAAATCAACAAATCGTGTTGGTTGAATTAGACTGCGAATTGAGTTCAAGCAGTGAGTCGGGTATAGCTATAATACGTGCAGCGAACCGTAAAGGTTTGGTGGATAAGCTCTGGAATGTTATAAGACATGAATGGAAACTGCCAGCATTATCTGAACAATGATGCGTGATGATAATCCTTATCACGTTAACCGAGTGGTAAAAAAAATCTGTGATGTAACCCTACATACACCAAGCAGAGTTCAGATAAATTCCGCTATAATGCAAGTTGAAACATAAATCAACTTATTGGAATTTATTTTTTAATGAGAAAATTTAATGGATTTCAGCCATTTCTGAAATGGCTGCAAAGTAAGTTATTTTTAAAAGTTATAAGCTTAAAGTTATAAAGTTTTAAGAGTTGAATTATGATTTTATAAGGAAATTAAATCATTATTCAAACTAATAATTATAACTTTTGATCTACAAGCTTATGTATATTATTATTATAATGATTATGAATATTCAGGAAATGATTTATTTATGATAACTTATTTTTCGGAAATTATTCAAAAAAAGTGAGTTAAATTACTTTTGAAGTTATAAAAATTATTAATAATTATATTTTTTATACATCTTTTAAAAAAAATCTTCGAATATGTACACAAAATAATTTGGTTTATGATTATTTTTTAAAACTTACCAATATAATTTACAATTTATGCTTTTTTTCGGATTTCAGGTGTTGAGCTAGTACTAAATTTTGTTTGAATGGATTGGAAATAGCACGCAAACACAACATGCAGATTTAAAATCAGACCCATAAACACCTAATAACCACCGTAAAAAGCGAGAAAGACATAATTAAAAATATAAAATCGAAAAAACATAAAAGTAAATTAAAATAATAACAAGTGCACCAAGATCCGCACGAAATAACATAAAAACAACATTATAACAAAAAATTTGACCGAAGATTACGTAAAACCAAAGAATTAATGAAAAAGTGGAATTAAAATAAAATAATTTTAGTTAGAAATAATTTAAATAAAAAGCTAAAGAATAAATTGTCAAGTTAAATCCAGAAAATAATAAAAATCAGAATTAGATTAGACAAATAATATCAAGGTCAAATTTTGTTTTATTGCATCAAATTTAACACGCAAGATTAGAGTCACAGAATAGGTATAAATACCAATCAATTTTCACATAAAAAGGAAAACACACTTTTTCAATCAACTAACCAACCTTCAGTTTTTTCGATGAACTAAGTAACCGTTCGATCACTATAGAAATGAATCGCTTATTCATTGAATAACTAGCATCATTAACCGAAACTCTAAAACAAATTTGAGAGTGAGCACGACAATTTACGTATGCAGTATAAAGTATGAGGTTGAATGAAATGCCATTACGAATAACGAAATGTTATTATGAACAATTATATGTTTTGAAACTAACTTTTGTCGAAATTTTTCCGGCCCACAGCCACACATCAGCAAGATATTAAACTTACACATAATTATCGAGCATGGTAAGTGCGGTGTAAGTCCGCCAATAGCATGTGCCCGTGGGAGATCTCGCCGTGGGTAACGACGGACTCGAACTTCAATTCATTTGCAAGTTTAGGGGCAGAAGGGAGATCGGGAATCAATGTTTTGGTTGATCCCCTTTCCACCTACTCCCGAAAAATCGACTTAAAAATATTGATATTTATCGGCTAAAATTATAACACAGAGTAGTCCAGTGGACACTCTTAAAATCTAATATGAACATACAAATCTCTTAGGAACAATTTGAGGTAAAAGGGAAAGGGGCTTGCGGAAGTCGATGTAACGGACATTTCGAATTAAAATCCACTAACTAATTTACCAAAGCAGCTAAGAATTAAACGATAATTCGGTAAATAATACAAGGTTGAAATATAGAGGTTTAAAATGACTAAAGAAATATGCAATATTTAATCCGGTAGATCTATAAAGGTTAAGGTAAACTCATTAATTATACCCCTAGTGATAACTAATTCATAAGGAAGTGAATCGAATTCTACTGAATAAAATATGTATTATCGTATTATAAATGGCTATCGTGTGGGCATTTATCACTGAATCGATAATAACACTGATATTAATAACTTTAATAACAATAATAATGATATTAATAATTATAATAATAATAATAATAATAATAATAATAATAATAATAATAATAATAATAATAATAAATATAATAAAAATAATAATAATAATAATAATAAGGATCTTAATCATCGTAACAATAATAACGACAATAAATATTTGTCATTGATTTTATTTTCAAAGGTTACTTTAACAATCTTTTCTCCCCCTCCCTGAGATTTAATTATTTTCTTTTTATTTTGAGTTGCCATCTACCACTACAATTAAATAATGAAATAATCTGTAGAAATACTGATGGATGATAAAGGAAATACTCGAGGATACCGAGGCAGTCTCAATTCAAGTCTCCCTTTTTTAAAATAGCTGCCGTAGATAATACCCCTAAAGTCACCTTAAGTCGTAATAGTCAGCAATTATGCAATTACTGAGAATAAGAATTTACTACAAACATACACATTAAGTACTGTTGGGCCAGAACACAAATAGCCTTGAAAATTGTTTAAATGCATCAGTAATACAGCACGAAATTCCAGCACCAAGACAGCTTAAAATACAACATACAACATCAACTAAACACTTTAAAATCTGAGATAATATAAATAAATATAAAATTAAAAAACATAAAAGTAAAATAAAATAAATACAAAATGCATCAAGAACCGCACGAAATTTACATAAAAAATAACATAATAACAAGGAAATTTGACCGAAAAATGACAAGTTATATAAAAGTAAAAAAATTAATGAAATAAATGAATAAAAATAAAATATTTTTGGTTGAATAAGTTTAATTAAAAATGTTAAAAATAAATTACCAATTTAAATTAAGAAAATAATAAAAATTTAATTTAGATAGCACAAATAATTTCAAGGTCAAACTTTTGTTTTATCGCAATAAAAATAACAAGCAAGGTTAAGGTCAAATTATAGGTATATATACTGATGTGTTTTGACAAATTATCAACTTAATTTCAGCCTTATTTTGTAGTCTTATTTTTCAACAGAAGTTCTAGTCTGATTTGAGTTAGTGTGCATAACTAACTGAGAGCCGTGCGTTTAGACAATTAACACTGGTAAGTGTTTTGTCTGAACATGTTAACTCTCAGATAGTGTACGGGTATTGATTTATATGATTACTACTATGTGAATTTATGGAGTGTTATGAATTAATGCCATATGAGTTGTGATCAAGATGATTTTATGAATTTCCAATTTGCCGAATGAATTTATGGACGATGTATGCCACATAAATATTTTAAAGCCAACAATTTTGTGCATTGAAACTTTTACTCAACTGATATGGTAAAATTTATTTATTCCTTTTTCGGCCCCCAGCCAAAACATACAACAAGAAAGCAAAATATACACATCAATTCAAGCTGTGTAAGTGCGGTTCATCCGCCAATAGCTTGTGCTCGTGAAGGTTCCGGCGTGAGAACGCAGGAACCCAAATGTCAAATCATTGAATTAAATAGCGAAAGAAAGTAGATTGAGAGTGGGTCTTTTGGCTCAACTTTCTTGCACTTAATTTCGATAAAATCGACATAAAATCTTTAACAATAATCGGTTCAAAATCACTAACACTGAGTAGTCCAGTGGGCACTCATTAAATCTAATATGAACATAAATAGATCATAAGGACAAAGAGAGGGCAAAGAGTAGCGGGTAAAATTGCGAAATCGTTGCAACAGTTAAAATGAATAGACATAGGAAAAAGATTAATCCGAATGACCAAAATTATAAAAAGAAAATTTTAAATAATATCTAACAATTAAATAAATTAATTTGAGTTGAGACGGAAAATATGGCGGAACGCTGCTCAAATTTTCGAAAGTAATTAAAACATTTATTTTAAAACTGCAACATAATGGAGGAACGCTGCTCAAATTTTCCGAATCAATTAAAATACTTATCAAGAATAGCAAAGTAAAAGTAGAATACGGCTCAATAATTGATAGGATATCCGGATAAGACCGTAAAATTAGGGCGGAATGCTGCTCAAATTTTCCGAATTAATTAAAATACTTAGCGAAATTATTAAAGTAAAAGTGGAATGTGACTCAATCGTTTATATAATATTCTGATTAAACTGAAAAATAAGGGCGGAACGCTGCTCAAATTTTCCGAATCAATGAAAATACTTTATCGAAAACTGTAAAATAAGGATGGAGTACTGTGAAATTTTTATATAAGTAAAATATTTTTTTAATAAGCTGAGGAATGAGGACGAATCCCTTCACAAAACCTTTCACAAAAAATCACTCCAGGATGCTCTCAAAACTGATCCACTTTGAGTCGACAATCATGGACAACTACCATAACGTCCCCTAACACTGGAGCAGTAAATCCATAACCTAAGTAAATACCAACCGGACTGAGAGAACAAAATTATATACCTATTCTGTGACCCTAACCTTGCGTGTTAATTTTTATGCGGTAAAACAAAATTTGAGCTTGATATTATTTGTCTAATTTATTTCTAATTTTTATTATTTTCTCGATTTATCTGACAATTTATTCATTAACTTTTAATTTTAATCATTTCTGACTAAAATTAATTTATTTTTGTTCAATTTATTCATGAACTCTTTTCTTTTTTCGTAAATCATCAATTTTTGGTCAAATCTTTTGTTATTATGCTATTTCTATATCAATTCGTGCAGATCTTGGTGCATTTGTCAATATTTTAATTTACTTTTGTGTTCTTCCATTTTATATTTTTAATTATGTGTTTTCTCGTATTTTGAGGTGGTTATTTGATGTTTATGGGTCCGATTTTAAATTTTGTATGTTTTGTTTGGGTGCTGGCCCAATATTAGTGAGTCTGATGTGCGTTGAAACAATCTACCTAGTATACCAACAAAAATTATGTCTGTCAATGTGTTAATCTATTTTTAACTTTGCTTTGAACTTGTCCCACATTTTAATGAAAAATATCTGGTCACTTTAGTTTTTGTCAGCAACTTTTATTTATAAATAACTTAATTTTAAACTTTGTTTAAAAGTTCATTTTCAATTATCATTTTCAAAATTATAAATTTGCTACTCAGGTCTTTGATTATGCTATTATATTCATTGAATCTCATCTCCGAATATAAAATGCAATCATTTAAAAATATACTAGGTTAATAAAAATATTAGTCTCAATTTTTTTGTCAAACAGCCAATCTTAGAGCGAAAAGTAAATTACTAAAGCAATTTTATGTAACAATTTTCAGAAAGATAATAGTAAGCTTTGAGTATATATTTGATTTATTTTTTAATTCTGTTACTAGATAATGACAGTAATGAAAATGCAAAATTTATTTTTCAAAATGGTCACTTACGAATTTTTTTGGTTGATTAATAATTCTAAACAAATGGAGAAATTGAGACATAAGAATTAATATAAGATAAAGGTAAAAATATACTGATTTTTTAATAATTTATTGCTGTTATTAATAAATATATTATTTTACCAAGGCATAATGAATTTATTACTTGTTGTATTATAAACATTATTTTTAAATATTGCTGCCAACTTCTTTTGAAATGTATAGATATATTCATTAATACATTAAAAATGAGATGGTGACATGGAAAATAAAATTATTTTACTAATAAGTATTTTAATATATATATATTTTGAAATGACAGGAAATCCAAGTATAAAAATAGATTACCTATGTAGTAAAATGCTGTATTCTTTGAGGCAATATAAATACAATGTAAGCATTAATAAAAAATGAATTAGTTGTAATAATAATGAAAAAAGGAATGAAAAATGCATAATTTCTAAGTTCCAAAATGTAATAATCACTAAAAATTTGCATTTGAAGAGTAATGAGAGTCGATGAAAAGTAGGTTAAACAAAGAATAAAGCAGCTTGTATTTTGAATGTTGAGGGAGATACTGGGTGAAGACCAAAATTAGGGAGACTTCATAATTTAGAAATAAAGGTATTTTGCTGGGGTTTGAGTGCTGAACACGAGGAATCGGATTGAGAAAGGCTTCTATTGACAATATCTTTATTATCCCAACGCGTCATACATTTAAGTAAAACAGTTGAAATTTGTGTGGCTATTATTCCTTTACCCGTGATTGATTGTCCCAGCTTTCACTGTCATATGCAGCCTGTCAAAAGATGAGTCAAGTTTGTCACAGAATCGTTAGCAGCAGTTTATCAGGTTTAGAATTGGATCTCGATCAATAATTTCAACATTAAATACACTAAAGCTGATTATCGTATGAAATAAATGGACCTTTCGGCTGCTGGTGTAGTGTAGTTCTCAAATGACAATAGTTTGCTTTGAAATAAATGGTTTTCCAGATGAATTTTGACTGTAAAGTTATTTTTCAAGCCACAAGCCCATCGAGGATATTTTTTATTTATTTGTGTAAAACAAGGTGCCCAAGGAATGAATTCCCAAAATTTTACGAAAAAATAAAAATACTGTCCGCAAAACAAAAACATAATTTTTCATTGAATTTTTTTTATTTAAATTAATTCTTAAATTAATATTAGCTAACTTTATTTCTTCACATTAATCATTACAACGTACAAAAAGGTTTTACTAAAAGTTTTTTGATTTTCGGGGCCGTCCATAAATGACGTCACGCGGTTTGGACCGATTTTTTACCCCCTCGTCACAACACGTTAGGCTCCCTCTCAAATATGACGTCACAAATATTTGTTCCTCCTAAAAACCGTATTTCATATTCGAAAATGAACATGTTTTAAATCACTTTATTGACATTTTAGTATGTATTTAATGTAATGCTGCACTCTAATATTGTATGAGAAAACATGTATTGAAAAGGAAGCCCTAGAAAGCTGAAATTAGTATAAAATTATGTTGAAAAAATACAAAATATAAGATGTGATGTCACAGTTCTTAAACACCCACCGTTTCCCTTCCCTACGCAGTTTTTTTTACTTCACATTCACGTTGCTGAGTTGAAAGTTTGTCGTACTTTTGTTTATGTGAGAAATTCTCTTTAATATTATATCCTTTGCATCACATCAAGCACATAACGCCAATACCTTTTGGTTCAGCAAAATAGTCATTGGTTCAAGATTCTTTAATAAACGGTTTTCATCTTTTAACTTGCGATTTTTCATTCATTTTTATTTTCATTTATCGTATATTCTTTGAATATAATCAGACATAGTGATTAATGAAAGTAAGTTTTTCAAGTAGTTTTGGTAGTCTGATAGCTTGTTACCAGTTTCTGTGTTGAACTTGTAGTCCACAGATGTATGATGGTATCTACCATGGTTTCAAGTGAAAGGAGGTTCAAGATAACGATTCGACTTATTGTCTTGTCTTAAAGCCAAACTTTACAAACTTATTTGATGTCCATTGCATCAGAATAAGTGTATAACAGTGTTAATTTGACACTGTTTTTACACTTAGCTGGCGCTCAAAGAAATCTGAGCGCCTCCCGGCATAGTACTGATGAGACCCGTTAGCTCGAAACTTGTATACTATTGGTAAATGCACTGGATATCACTTAATGTATCGTAAATTCCAAATATATTTTTATTTTATAATAAATACTCGGTTATATATTAGTTTTTATGTAGTTAATAGAATATAAATAAGTTTAAATAAAGTTCATTTTTATTTATTATTTTGGAAATCATAAATCGATTCTACTTTCTCAAAACGTGTAATGAAATTAAAAAAAGTAAAACTTTCAAATGAATTTGTTTATTTTTCTTCATTAATAATCCAGACGAATTTTACTTAAACAAAAAATATTTCCAATAAATATTAAAAATATAGAATTAATTTTACAAATAATAATATTAGATTAAATCAAACATGGAATTGGAAATAATATTTAGTACATAATTATTCGTCACTACTTAATAGTGATAATAAGTGCAAATGGGCTCAACTCGTAATCCATGATCAAAACCAAACTTCCAAATGAGAGGAACCAAATTGAGTGTCTTTATAATTAGGTAAGGTCAAAATTGAAACATAAAGTATTATACAACGGGATATGACATTTTCCCCCACAATCTTGCCGTTGACATAAAACTGGATTGCGCATCAAAAGCCGGTAATCATGTGATAAGTAAACAGAAGCATTGCTGAAGTCGACTCCTCCCCATTTTAACCTATAAGTAAATATTTGAATGTAATAGGTTAGAATCATTAGGATTTAGATTTATATTTTTGGGAATATTCACATGCTAGTTGTTTCATGATGAGGACAACCTATCATTTGTATCTATGATTAAATCGTCTTGAAAGCCAGAACTATTTTCCTTTACTAATTCTTCTTAACCTTAACTACTACAGTTTTTAGGCTAATGTAATCATTATATTATAATTTAAAGTCTTTATAATCTTTTATTACAAATGTAACAATTAGTACCTAATTTGAACTCAATGTTTCTTTTTGTTACAATCTTACTGACAAATTCTATAAGAGAACCCGCCAATTATTCCCCGTCATTGGATGTGATTCTGATAAATTGGCCGAATAGAACGTGATTATATTCCAGCAAGGAAATAGCACAATAGTAATTATGTAATTCATTTTTGTTCTTTTACCGATGTAACTAGACATTTTTTCTTATCTTGTTTTTGTAATATGGAATAACAGTATTATATGCAATTTTTTCTAATTTTTGCAAAATCCCATAAACTAATTCATACCCAACCAAATGCTTGTGACCTCTTGTGTCATCAAAGTGTTGGACGCATGGAAAACTTCTTCGCAAATTAAAGCGTATTCTGATGGAAAGACTGTCTCTTTTATCTACTAGGGTCCTTTTCCCTATACGCCGCACGACTTGGATTACCATTGCGTACCCATGACCGAAATCATGTTGGTACTGTACGCAATAGCCGAATGCCATTCGAGCAGGTGAGCGCTATTACTAACACTACTCCTCGAAGGACCTTCGCTTTCCCGGTTATTACTGCCGATAGAAGTACTTACGCATTATACCTACTATTGTTGGGCCAAAACACAAACGGCCTTGTAAATGTTTAAATGAATCGGTAATACACATGCAAATATAACCTACAACTTTAAAATCAAACCCATGAAAACATCAATTAAACCTAGCAAAATATGAGAGAAAAGCAACTACATATAAAATAATAAACATAAAAATAAATTAAAATAATAACAAAAAAGCACCAAGACGATATAAATATAAACATAACATGAAAACCCAACAAACTCGACCGAAATTTGATAATTTAATAAAAATGAAAATTTCATGAAAATGAAATTTAAATCAAATAATTCAATAAAAATTTCAAATAAAAAATTATCAAAATAAATTAAAAAATAATAAAAATAAAGATTAGAATACACTAGAAAACCTCAAGGTCGAATTTTGTTTTACTAAATCAAAAAGAACACGCGAGGTTAGGGACAGAAAATAGGTATATATACCGATGCATTTTCACATAAAATTTAACCAATTTTAAAACAAAATTTTGAACCATTTTTAAAACCATTTTTGAACCATTTTTAAACCATTTTGAATCTATTTTAGGTGAGTGAGAGTTTTATTTGGAAAATCTCTCTCCACGTCCCGTCCTCGCAACCTCGGTAGAGCTCTGCTTGGATGTCGACGTGAGGAGAGATGTAATTTTATTTGGTATGATGTTATGCTCTAGCAAGTAATTTGGTATATTGTTTTAATAATTTAATAAATATTTATAAAACCTAAACTCAATTTATTTTTCATTAATTATTCATTTTATTGTCGAAATTTTTCCGGCCCACAGCCAAGAAACATCACAAGTTAGTAAAATCCGCATATTATTCAGATTCGTGTAAGTGCATGGAATATCGCCGATGATCTGTGCCCGTGAAGACCCGGCGTGCGGAACACAGGGATTGGAACGTCAATATTATTCCGTATAGAAGAAAGGAGAAATAAGGAAGGGGTCTTTTGGCCACTTCCTCGTTTCTCGTTTTTCTTTAAATTCGACCTAAATTACTCTATACACGGCTCAAAATCACCACACCGAGTAGTCCAGTGGGCACTCATTAAATATAATATGAACACAATGCGCCTAAGGTCAACCAAGGGAAGGTACCGAGGAATTATAAAATGAAATCGTTGTTATGAACTAAAAAACTCCAAATTATTATTATGAATGTTAAACTGCCAATACGAACTTAGGATAACCATAAATATTACGCAGTCCCCGAAAAGGCAGAAAGTCAATAATTTTAAACTAAAGTCACGTATCTAAATTTCGGATTCCCGTAATCGTCATAAATTAAAAATTATGAACTTAAAGACTTCGGTCGTGAACAATACCAATAACCGAATCATTGTGAATTTTCTTTATTGTAGAATAGACAAAAACTTAATATACAGGACCAAAACTTCCACCACCATAAAAAGTGTTTCATTTATATTTCGACCTCGCAGAAGGTTTCCAGATAACCGTCGTTTTTAGACCTGCTTAATTTATATTTATGTCATGCCATAATTATTGAAATTATATTAACGCTTCACTCCAATATTGATAAGATCGTATGTCTATCATAGGAAAATACTTGGTAATTTTAAATCGAATAATTATTGACAATCGACCCCCCCCAAAAGAAAGATCCCAGTAAATTAAATTTGAGAAAAGTCAACCACATTAATACTACTTACAAAATCTACTTACAAAATTTAACCCTTAGCCAGAAAACCTGATTTTAATCCTGAACCACAGTAATACTACTTATAATAGCACTACTTATTAACATTATTATTATTATCATTATTATTATTATTATTATTATTATTATTATTATTATTATTATTATTATTATTAATATCATTATTTTATTGTTATCATTATTACTACTAACGTTCTTGCAGTTACCATTTAAATTTATTCATACTTAATATTATTATTGTTATTATTATTATATTTATTATTTTTATGTTTAACATTACTAATCTTAGTACTAGTTCCCCATTGATATTATTATTATTATTATTATTATTACTATTATTATTATTATTATTATTATTATTATTATTATTATTATTATTATTATTATTATTATTATTATTATTATTATTATTATTAATATCATTATTTTATTGTTATCATTATTACTACTAACGTTCTTGCAGTTACCATTTAAATTTATTCATACTTAATATTATTATTGTTATTATTATTATATTTATTATTTTTATGTTTAACATTACTAATCTTAGTACTAGTTCCCCATTGATATTATTATTATTATTATTATTATTACTATTATTATTATTATTATTATTATTATTATTATTATTATTATTATTATTATTATTATTATTATTATTATTATTATTATTATTATTATTATTATTATTATTATTATTATTATTATTATTATTATTATTATTATTATAGTTCTCATTGTTACTAAGATCTGAAACTAATATTATTGTTATTAACTTGATATTATTATTAACGGTAAAGCTATTGTTATTATTATTGCGATTATCAACTTAAAATTGATAGCATTGTCACCCTTATCGTTAGTATTAATCCTCTTAAGATCGATATTACTAATATCATTATTATTGTAATACTAAAATAATAATTATTATTAAATTATTCTTATTATTATTATTATCGCTAGTACTATTATCACACCAAAATTATTATTTTAATATCAAATGTATTATTACCAGTACTACCCTCTTAAGTTAATTTTAAATTCATCAAAATAAAATAAGAAAGACATAAAACTGTATTAAATTAAAGAGTTCAACAACAAAATTACCACATCGACGAGAAAGTAATTCCAACATAAATAAATTCCAATATCGTGATTTCTTTTGCGGATGGATTCAGGAGGTTCTACAGATTAAAAATTGCATAAAACTAATAATGAACGAAAGAGCATACTTGAGAGTAAGTGCTGATACTGGAATGCAGTACAATAGCAGGTCCGATTGTGGTAGGAGATCAAAAATAAAAGAAAATTATTAGGAAAAGTATCAAAAATTTACAACTTTTGGTCGTAGGGGAGTGTTGAATACCAGACCCTTGAGTCAGCTTAACCCTGTACTGTCACTTACCATCACTAGGGGGTAACTCCTCCGTACGCCACATAATTTTAATCACTATCATACACCCGTGACGGGAATCACGTTGGAATTGTGTACAATAGCCTAATGCCATTCGAGCAGGTGAGCGCCATCACTAGCACTACTCCCCGAAGGACCTTCGTCTTTCCCGGATTATAGCTGCCGATAGAAGGACTTACACTCCTATTTCTAAAACCCTTTTAAATTCCATAATTACACTTAATTCCAGTGAGGAAACCAAAAAAAAACATTATTCCCGTATCTACGAGCGCCTATGATTTCACTCGCCTCAATACTCCAATTTTCGAGCGATGGAACCAGAAAAAGAATCTTTAACAGTATTAACTAAAAACCACATCAAAACAATTTTTAATGAAAACTAAATATCAAGAGACAACAAAAATTGAAATAAACTATATTAATGTTAGCAAATGTTGGATCAACCAATATGATAAGAATAATGCGAATAGTCAGGAAAATCGAATGGATGCCTTAATTCTCCTCTGCATCCATGTCGGTTGGGAGGCATCTCCTCTTCGGTGGTCGATATGGCGGGGGGTCGCCTCGAAAATCTTCGTCCCTTCGCGAAGATGGCCCTGCAATTTCGCCTCGGGGGTCGATATTGGGAACCTCCCCCGTGAGGATGGCGATTTCCCCCAAGTTTAGTTCGAGGTCATTTAGAGACCGAATCAGTTGAGGCGGTTCGTTCTCCTCGTCCACTAAGTTAATGTGGATAGATTCTGGGGGAGAGGAGAACAGAATCCGCGGAGCATAGCAGATGTCCGGGTCAAGTTCTGGGATCTCGAACTCTTGGTAGGGGGGTGGCAAGTCGTCTATTTGGTACACCCCTTCCATTGGCCGAGTTTCTCGGAGACGGGCTTCTTCTAGTCGGCGTCGATCCCGACGCCGCTTATTTCGATTTGGTCGGTGACGGGCCGTAGGGGCGGAAGAGTTCGCCCGGGTTTCCACTGGCACGGAAGGTGGTAAATGCGTGAGATTCGCGCTCGATGTAGGAACGTTTGTTGTCGGGTTAGGTCGATCTTCAACATTGGGAAGGTGGTGAGCCGGGACGATATCGAGTTGCTCTGCACGAATATTCCCGGGACCCGGATTCGGAGTTCGGTGTCCGAGAAGGCTTGTCGCAGCGCCACCGACTGCTCGCGAATCAGTAGACGCTGGGCGCCTGACTCGACGATCAATTCGTCACGCGCCTGGGTAAGTCGAGAGATTTTCTGCCTGAGCTCCCTGACGATTTCTGGTGGGGCCCAGATCCCTTTTACCCTTTCATGTTTCATCTGGAGGTCTCGGTGTTGAATTTTGAGATCTTCGTATTTGTGGCGGATTGCCACGATTGAAGGGGGCAGGCGAGGGATCCTCGTTGAAGGGATAGCGTTGTCATTGGTCGTCATACTGGTAGAAAAGGAGAAAAATTTAACCGAAATAATAAATAAAAGGAAGTATATTAAAAAAATTAAAACAGAGTTTGAGTGATACTGAGAAATGGAGTATCGGCGGCCGTTTGGGTTTGTTTTCCCCTTAACTATGACCCTGACTCCCAACTTGTATACATGACCAGGATGGTAAATTCCGTCCTACCATAGTGGATTAGGCGAAGTCGTAAGATATATTTTGCGTATGCCGGGACTATTACTTTGTTTGCATGTTAACGCTTGGGGTGAATCCCGACCATTTATTTGGGTAGTGAATTTTAAAACACGATACTTTTATTAATTTATTCCTAAGATAAGATTTACTAGGTAACATAATCATCGTTATTTATCTAATGGAGCTTAAGAACAAAACCACGATACCATTATCAATTATTTATATAATAAAATTTTACACTTAAGACCACTATTAAATTATTTATATAACTAAATTTCAAGATACTACATAATTATGGGTTTAATAGTATAATAAATATTTCGAATTAAAAGGCGGTGGTTTAATTGTTTATAAACTGAGCTATCGATTATGGAGGGGTAGTTTTAAGGTTTCGGTCATTAGTTATTAATAACTAATAATATTTCACGACAATTTACCGTTTTTTCAAGTTAAGTTGATTAATTTGGAAAATCGCGTAATTCTAAAATTTCTGTTATTACCTACTAATGATTTATAATTTTTAATGACAAATTGCTATTTTTTCAAGTTAAGGTTATTAATTTGGAATACAGCGCAGTTCTAAGATTTCTGTTATTAGCTGCTAACAATTTTACAAGATTTAATGACAAATTACCGATTTCTAGGTTAAGATTATTATTTAATAATACAGTGTGGTTCCATGCTTCCTACTGTTACTTACAGATGGTTTATAGTCTTCAAAATTTATTTTATTGACAACCTACAATTTTTACGATTCCCGCTGACGTAGACTAGAAGTCCGCAAGTTCCCCGCTTAAACGTTAATGGTAATTTATCGCGTTTGTTGGTAACATTGATATTGGATATTAATTTACAGGCGGCAAAGTTATGAGTTAGATTTGAGGTTAGTTTATATAAAATGTTATACTAAGAATATGAAAACTTACGTCCTTCTGCGATGGGTCCTAATACTGCAGACGAATTAAATCCAAACGACAAAAACAAAAATTTCCTATTAGATTAAGTAACTTATATTGTCTATTGATTTTTGAAACACAAGTCACACGGCCTACAGCAGTTTGGTACGGATCAGTGCAGTTATTGAACAATTTTCATATGGTGACGGTTTAATAGACCGTGAATGGATTCTTATGTATTTTGTGCGTTTTATGAAAAGTGCAACTATTATGGATTTTTACATTGTGATTCGCATTTACTCGCCCTACTGGATATGTGGATTTCCTCAATCATTTACCGAATCACCTGTCTATGTTCACGGTGGATGTCTTGGCTATGAGATGATGGTGGATTTCTTATTCAAAACGACATTTCGTTCGCGGATTTTCTTTAGTCTAATTCCAAAAATCGGAATGGTCAATCGTGCTGCTCTTCTGTGGAGCATTTATCGAAAAAGTAACTGTCATTTTTGTCATTTGTAATAAATTGTTCTACTATCGTTTAATTTATTGATTTAATAGCTATTTGCACAAAAAAAACATTTTTCGACTTATATTCTATCCTTGCTGCCCAGTTCTTTTTACACATTTTCGTTCGGAATACTTGAAAAAAATGTTTTAGATCAAAGCGTGATCCGCCTTAGCTTCCCCCTAACTAGAGTCTTCCGCTCTTCCCGTGATTTTAAACGACTCGCTCCGGCCACATTTTCAGCAGCCGCTTCGAGTATACAATGGCGCCCTGCGTAGCGGTCCCGTGCACAAAGCCGGAACCGACTGCGAACTGCCAAGGGGTTCACGAGGCATGACCCACGAGCTCAACTAAGGGTTTTCACCTACTAGCCGGCACACCGTCGGTCCCATGAACCATCTATTTCTATACATTAACAATATATGATTTTATAGGGTTTGAACATATAAATATATAAATATAGAGTAATGAAATGAGACGTGAACGTCGAAAATTTTAATTTACATGAAACGTGTCATAATAATAAGAGAAAACAGATTATACTAAGTAACAATGAAAAGGTTCCTTACTTAATTCGTTGAAACTGTAGTATAAAAATTGAATTTTCAATAAAGCATAAGATTAGATTTAATGAAATTCATCACTGTATTTATAGTATTTTCGTGCATGTGTGCGACCAATAGGCGATTTTCCGCCATTTTTAGGGCTTTTTGATTATTTTGTTATTTTAAAATTATTTTTATTATTTTTTGTATATTTTTCTTTATTTTTGATATATAATTTATATTATATTTGAATTTTATTTTTTTTAATCATTTTCTTATAATATTATTTTTAGCCCTTTTTATTTATTTTCTGGCCGACACTTCTGCCTATGTTTTTTCTAAACCTTATTTTGCAAGGTTTTGGCAGTTTATTTTATTTCTTTATGTTTTCTTTTTGTGTCTGCAGGCATTTTCGAATTTTAATTAATTATTTGTTTTATTTAATTTTTGTTATATTTTATTTTGTTTCAGTTATTATGTTATTTATTGATTTTTAATATCTTTGTGCGGTGCATGTTTATGTGCAGTGATTCCTTCCATTACTTCCGCTCTTTAGCTTTAATGTTTATTTTTATTTTGTTTAAATTGTGGACATAGGAATTCGAAAAGGTTTAATCCGTTGTCATGGCAACAGGTGATAAGCAAGCTTAAATAATGGGATATATACCCAAATTTCTCCTTACCCATAGATTTTCAAGGGTTAAGATGAATATTCATAACTTAAAATGGAAAATCCTTAGTTATAATGAGATTAATCCTAATAAAAAATGTAATTTTATTAAAATTTTCAAATCGTACTTTAGAGTAAATAAATTTAATTCTAACCGTAATAAATTAAATTTTTAAATTGTATTCATAAAATATTTATTTAGATTGACAATTTCACCCATAAGATATTTATTTAGATATGACAATTTTATCCATGAAATATTTATTTAACATAATAATTTAACCATAGAATATTTATCTAAAATACCAATTCTACCCATAGAACATTTGTTTACCCATAAATTATCCCTTTAAAATGACGAGTTACTCACGGAATATCCATTCAATACGATATGTTACTAATAGAATATAAGATTTATTCATGGAGTATTTATTCCATATAACAGATTATCCGAAAATAACTAGTCAATGTAATAGTCCTTCCAAGGAAAAGATTAAGTGGACAACCGAACTACTTCGCCAGTATTCATGTTGGGGCATCATTCCTAAAAACAAGAGATTAAGAAATTCAAAACCTATAATATAAATTCCCACTCACGGTGATCACTCCACAGGGATAAATTTCATAAATTCTTAAATTTACCAATTTAGTAAATACAGAAAATTAGACACTTGACGCCTACATAAATCGATAATTCGCGGAAAAGTAAGCTCATCATTATACTACATACTCTCAGTAAGTAACGAGTTCTCTCTAGCACTGTAGTAATTTTACACACCTATCTTTTTCTCTTCCCCATACCATAAATAACAAAGGTGGATTAATCAATAATCAAAACGAATTTTGCTCTGAGAAATTAAAATGTACTACCAACCAACGGACTGTAACGAGAAGTCGACCGATGAGTCGCCCGATAAGGTCGGAGATGTGGAATTGGAAATCTGCTTTTCAGGTAAAATTTTCTATTAAACTGGTTTAATTTTAACCGAATTGTTAACGGATATATATTTATTAAAAATAAATTTTCCATTTATAATGATAATGATGAATCTTCTTTGCTCAGAAAATCCAAGACCGTTGATTTGTGTCCCCACCTCCGTTGCCGATCGGTGGAGATGGGCATGTGAACGATTCCGGCAGGAGAGATGCCCTGAGTTCCCCCCACCGGAGCCTCAACCAACCGACTCAACAGAAAATGACCACGCCCGATGGCTGGCCGAACAACCATGGAAAGAGTGGAGCCCAGCCGATTAAATCCACGCGCAAGCCCACCATCTCCTCGAACAACTGGAAGCCCACCAACGACAGGTGGCTGCACAAGTAGCCAGGGCGCGCCAGTACTTGGCAAATGTGGAAGAAGACTTATTAGCTGGTCGATTTGCCAGCAGGTACCGGCACCCATCACCACGCCAGACCTCTCTCTATAACCGGCCAAGGACCACGCGGGCCCGTTCCACCAAGCGACCAGTGATGAACATATCTGGTTATTCGCCGGAGGAGTGGGTGGAAAGAGGTTTTCCCTCCTCCTAAACTACCTCTTCATGATAGACTGGTCTAGGATTTAATTGTTTAGTAAAGGTTTTCAGTAAATAAACCGGTTGTCATTTTGTTAACTGTTTTATCTTAGTCTTAATGAGAAAAACGGCAATTAAATCAAAACCTCCGGTCGCAGATAAGGGGGTTGGAAGTTGCCTTGTCCGCCAGTCGGGAGGGAGAGGCAGTAACCTACCCTCTTGTGTTCGCCCAATCCCAATTGGCTTACCGAGACTCAATAAACAATCCAACGCCCGCTGTAACTCCTGCCACAACACCATCTAGTAGTTATAGGCCGGGGCGGAAAGAGCGTGCCAGACGAAGAGCCGCTCGCCTATCGAATAAACTCAATTGATTTAAAATTCGTTTTATCTGTGCATTTGATTAAGGTTGTTCAATTACTAAAAGTGATGTTTTAAAACTTGAGGAATGTTAAAAAACCCGGAGCTATTTCATGAGTATTCACACTTCGTCAGGTAAACGTCGTTCCATCTCTAGGCACACCATCACCGCAGCTAACACTCGCTAGCATGATTCTGATCTCGAAACTTCTCACACACAAGGGACTTACAAAGCGAGCACAGGTCTTCCATCGACAGCTCGTTGAACACAGGGGTTGTCCGAGCAATTACAGCATTAGTAATAACGCTCACTTTTTGCGGACAATCCACCCACTCGAACACATTTCCAACGTTGCCTAGCAACGGGTGCCGAGTGGTAGCTAGAAAATATTTATATGGCGTTGCTGGCCTAAACACGAGGAAGTTTCAAACAATTAGCAAAACCCAGTAACCCACCACTATTCTACCTGTGAACCCCTTCGTATTCGTCTTAGCTGAGTTGAGAAATCGTTGAAATTTATGCATACCGTTCGACTCCTTCGTTAATAATCATTCGACGAAATAGCACTAACTGTTACTGTTGTTTTACTCTTCTTTAATCTAAAAATACCTAATTCTAACTAAAACCAAGGTAAGACTATATTACACAATGAAAAGGACACTACAATAGCTACACAAACAACACAACGAACACATGATGGTTTGCAAGAGTTTTGAGTGAGGACAAGTTAAAACATTTTCGCGTTAGAATGAACCTCTGCACAGTTTTTCAACAGCGGAGCGTGCTCGGTTTACATTGGTCCTACTCGTCGGCATCGATATCTGTAGGAAGGCATCTACGTTTTGCCGGCCGATACGGAGGAGGATTTGTATTGTAGACGACCTCGATACGGGTTGAGTGTCCAGCTTCTTCGGATGGGGAAGAAATTCGAGGCACATCGCCTGTGAGTATTGCGATCACGTTAAAATCCAGAGCCTGGGCGATTCTCGGAGATTCGGAATCTTCATCCACCAGATTGATGTGGATCGACCGAGCTAGGTAGTGAAAGACTACAGAATGTGCGTAGAGCACATCCGGATCGAGCCCCGGAACTTCGAATTCCTGGTAAGGGGGCGGGAGGTCGTCGATCCACAACGTGCCACTGAGTGGCTCCGTCTCGGAGAAGATCTGCTTCTATGCGACGGCGTTCACGACGGCTACGATTTCGGTTGGGCCGCCGGCGGGCCGATCTGGCATTGGGTTCTGTTACTAGAATTTGGGGTGGATCAGTTATTTGGGGAGCCAAGGTTGAGAGAGTCGGATGGGTTTCGTCTAGTGGCAGGTGATGTTCTGGTATGATACCCAGGTGACGGGCCCAGACACTTCCGGGGATGCGTGCTCGAAGCTCGGCATCCGTGAATATTTGGCGGAGCGTTGTACCCTGCTCCCTAATTAACACTCGTTGGCTACGAGACTCCGTGACCAAATCGTCTCGAGCGCGAGATAATCGAACGATTTTTTGATGTAAGCCCTTGGCGGCTTCGGGAGAGGTCCAGGTACCTTTTACCCGTTCGTATTTGGTCTTAAGAGTTTCATATCTCCTTTCTAAGTCTTCCAGCTTCTGTCGAAGCGCGACCACCGACGGAGAGAGTCGCGGGATCCTGGGAAAGTTGTTCAGATCAGATCTATGGTTAGTGTCCATATCTAGAACGTGTATAGAGAGGGTTAGAAATTGAGGAGTGACCAAGAGTAGGGTTGGGAAAAGTGTTCAGTTAATAACGAGTCTGATAGTCGAATGGATTTCAACACCTGTGCAATCTATCTAGAGGGTTTCTAGTGTTAATAAAATGGATCATCTACATTAACTAGGTTGCTAGCAAAAGGGAAAGTCCCTATATTGGGGATTAAAAGTATCTCTAACGTTAAATAAACGGTAATATCTAGGTTAATTGTCAAGAGAATTGCTAGGGGTTGACCTGATTGAACTAGTAACTAAGTAGATTAGTTACTATAAGTAATATCAATACTATCCTTAGTAATTATTTAGGAAGTTTGGGTATCTTAACATTACGGGTATTCGCTATGACGTTATATTCATAATGGTATTACTATGGGCCATGGTGATACTGGTGGATTTAATATACCCATTTAGTTAAGATTGTGAATTACTACAATAATAGTATCAGTACGGTTGGCAATAGGGACGACAATAATGACAGGAGTAGTAATAATTATAACGATAATAATATGAGTGACATTAATAATAATACCTATATTAGTGAGACTAATAATAATAATGGGATTAATGGTAGTGAATTTTTATATTAATGATAATAATAATTACATTTATGGAAATATTAATAATAAAATTATCAATAGAAACATTAGTTACGTTAATAATAATTGTTATGTAAGCAATAATGGTGCTGGAGAAATTAAGAATATCATTAATACTATTAGAAATTTTTCCAAACTACCAATCGTAATGAAGTTGATAGTGATCCTGATATCAGCGATAGTAATTAACTATGGTGCATTGAGGTGATTCCTAATACCTAATCGTGATAACCCTGTTGACTAATGTTGATAGATGAGAACGATGGTTCGTCTTTACGCCGGAAAATTTTAACAACATTTAACCCAGCGACACCAACGCGTGTGATGTTCGAACACGTATGCGTCAGTGTGAGTGTAGTGGAAGATGTAATGACGTGTCAGATAATGTCATGAGTTTCTCTACACTCTGTCGGTGCAGTTACGCTAGTCAGCTAGTTCAGTGATTCTTATGCAATATCCATGATGTCGGTAGTAGAGTATTAATTTCTACGATAATGGATTTCCAATTGTAGAGGAAAATTATCTCTATCTAGTGGCTTTAGGAGGGATGACGTCATAATTAGCGAAGTGAATTATCTACTGTACATCCCACGAAATCGAGGTAGATACCGGTGAGGTTTTTGTGATTTAGGGTAGATTATGTCTTGACGGCTTATCGATTGCAGGAGTGTAACAAAAAAAAATTGCCTATTCGAACCGCGGTCGGTTTCAACCTAGTCGATTTAGCTTTCGGGTGTCTCCTATCTATTCGACGTCGATTTGGAAAATTTTATTCTGTATGGCAGCTTGTTTTTGCCAGGAAAAATTCCATGAAGCTCATATACGCTGATACAGATACAGATCGTAGCGTATTGCCAGATTTGGTTTAGCAAGCGGAGACCTAGTTCATGAAAAATCTTTACTGGTCCTTCCTGGAGGTCACATGTCGCGTTATAGAACTGAATAAAAGTCGCTGACACTTTTCAGTAGCCGCTACGAGTTATACAACGATGCCCTGCGTGGAGGTCCTGTGCGATTGCCAGACCCTACTGTGGACTACCGAGGTGTCAACGAGGCGCGACCCACGAGCTCAACTAGGGAACTTAATCCACCAGCCGGCACGAGATCTGTCCCATTGACGACTATTGATATACTTGTAATATATAAAATTTTATGGACTCGAATTTGTCTAGATATAATAATATATTACTAACATATAACAGCATTAACACGTAATTAAAGCAAATTAGAGACATTATAAACAATTATAAAGTTCATAAGCAATACATTAACATTTAAAGATAATTAACATTCAAAAAATAATGCAACAAAGATCCTTACGTTTGATAATTTTCGTAAATTTGAAATGTTGAAATTTAAAGCATAAGTTAAAATAATGAAATTTGTCACTGTATATATACTGTTTTTGTGCATGTGTGCGACCGATGAGCGATTTTTCGCGATTTTTCGGCCTTTTTTATTATTTTATTAATCTTAAATTATTTTTATTATTTTTTCTACATTTTTCTTGATTTTTCTTGATTTTTTGATATATAATTACTTTATGGTTGAATTTTATTTTTTATTATTATTTTCTTATGATATTATTTTTAGACCTTATTATTTGTTTTCTGGTAGCCACTTCTGCCTGTGTTTTTTCTAAACCTTATTTTGCAAGGTTTTGGCAGTTTATTTTATTTTTCGTATGTTTCTGTATGCGGCTGTATGCTTTTTATGATTTTATTTAATTATTTGTTTTTATTTAATTTTGATATATTTTTAATTTGTTTTAATTAATGTTTTTCATTAATTTTTAGTATCTTCTTGTGGTGCGTGCTTATGTTCAGTGACTTGTTTCATTATTTTTATTTTTGTTTTAATTTTTATTCTCATTTTTTGTTTAAATTGTGGCTCTGAGCCCAACAAAAGTTATTAATCAATAATATTCCGGGTAGTATTGGTAAATGTCTATGAAAATGTATTTTATCAGCTGGTAATACAAATTCACAATCTGCATAAATGAAAAATGGAGGTGTTTCATATTTTGACCAGTATTTGAATTCTAATTCTTTTTTATTATGCATTTTATATAAATTTGATTTCTTTTACTATGTTGTAAATCTCTACTTTAATCTCTGTGCAAACTCATTTTATTTCATTGTGAATTATGTTTTCATCTGAAATAACACTATATATTAAAATAGCGAAATATTATAAATGAAAAAAAAATTATGCTAGTTTTGTATTTTAAGATCCTAACTGTTGTACAGTTCAAATTTCTAATTTACAACTTAACTAGCTTAAATTAGAAACCTACAATAGCAAATTCTTATCCAAATTGGATTTAATAAGTATTTAAAATATTAATTATAAAATTAATTACAAGAAATTAAATATATAATAAACGAGCTATAAAATATGGCTGGTCTTGGAAATTGAGCAGAATGGCCCAGAAGGTGTTAATTTTATTTAATGTAGAAAAATAAATTTAAAATAAAAATCACTCCATTTAAACAAAATTAAACAATCACTTAATTTTAACAAAAATTTAAAAGTTTCTTGCAAAATATCAGCTTCTACTATAGCTTTCTAAATAAATTAAGCCAAATGTGTTTCTAATTACATCTAACCAATTGAATCGTTTATTCTAAAAGTAGAGCAAGCGCATTTGTTTTCGTTATAACCAGACATTTTCGTTTTGCGTAAGAATAGTTTTTTTAAAAATTCAATAAGCTCCTACATCAATAATTTACTTGTTTTGTAGTTATATATTATTTAAATTTATTATCCAATACTGTTTATTAAATGTGCTTGAAGGGAATAAATATATTTTCCTATTGACTTGTTGCATTTTCAAATTAAATATCACCCTAAACTTCTCTCGTGATTTTATCTTTGCCCTATTTAGCACATTGCACAAAACATTTGAATACATTAAATTTCTTTCTAACACTTACATTCCTTCTAAGCATTTCATAATTTCAGTTTTGGATAACTTACTCTCAGTCCAATTTGACAAAATATTAACGAATCGAAGAATTATTTCATTCATTATTGTTCTCTACATTATCGATAACCGTATTATCAATTATATCATCTTCGGTTATTAATGCTCTAGAATTCTCGTTATATTATATTATCATATTATATTATCAAAATAACCAAAATTTCCCTATTACTAGACTCAGGATGAAATGTTCCTTTTTTAAATTATGTTGAGGTCTCGATATTTAAAACCCCAACGTGCTGGTTTTTATATAGTAAAAACGATAATGCTGTATATAAATTAAATTTATCAAAAAGATTTACCAAATACACTTACGACTCCTTTGTTTACGTAAATAGATTACTACAAAATCTCAATTCAAGTTTAGAAATTTGAATAAAAACCAAGAAACAAAGGTTGCGTGTCATGTTTAAAATTACTGCAAAAAAGAATTTTGTAAGCTTTGTTCTGCTTATTGTTTAATTTCTTGTCCGGGCTCTATCCCTTAAAGAAATATTTTTGGAATAATTTTTGGGTGAAAAGAATGGAATTTGTTTTAGTATTTATACTAAATTTTAGCTACATAAAAAAATTTTCTTATATATATTTATATTATTAATTTTTAGCTATAACATAACTGTCATAATTATCAGTTGCTTATAATTTCATTATAAGTACACTATAAATACACTATTGATTAAATACAACTCGTTACAGTAATAAAATAAAGTTAAATATCTACATTCTAAAATGAAATATTACAATAAAAATAAAATTATTTTCAAATCAATAAAGTTTTACACAGGATAAAGTTTAAATATTGTCAATTTATGGGATATTATCAATTATATTGGTTGGGATTGCGATTGGATTGCTATGGGGGTCGATGAGTTTATTGAGCCGTTTCGGAGTATATATTGAATCAATATTTATTTGGGCCTATACGATAATTGTCATTCAATTGAAAATGTTTAATTTTCCAACCCAGATTATCTAACAATTAAAAACTCGAAAAGGTATAAATGTTGTAGTTTTTGAATATATTGATTAATTCGAATCACTAGATGCGATAGCATCATGATAAAAACAAAAAATTTTTAAGTTTACTTTTAACCATAATGGAAATTACATGAAGTCACTCTAGTCACACTTTGTTATGATATGCTGTGCTCAAATGTTCAAGCTCGTGGCTCACACTAAATAAACTAATATATTAGTCTTTCTAATACTAACTAAAGTTTATGACTTTAAGGTTTTTATAGTAAGTAATAAGAATTGAATAAGACTATAAGACTAGTGGTAGTAGCATTTATTCGTTACAAAATAGCGCCATATAATCTGTTTTTATTCAATATTGTTTTTGAAGCACAAAAATCGTAACATAGCAGTATAGTTTTACTAACTAACATGTATACTAGTTATATACACAGTATAATTATATTTAAATTTTTAGCATAGCAGTAGCACAATTTTCTGTAGTTGGTTCGTGGCTAAGACACAAATTTTCAAGTGTTGTGTGTGAATTTCAAAAGGTTGAGAACCGCTGCACTAACCAATTGTTGTAATCCTCTCGTTACTATTTTTTTACCCGGTGCATTATTTCCTTCATTGGAATCTTGATTTTAAAATATGAGTCCCGGTTTCGTCAGCATTATAAAGTTGTCGAGACTGAATTTGAAGTTCCTCAATTTTCTGTTTAAAATTTTAAAGATAGCTAAATCATTCGATGATAATTTTTCACCAAAATTTTCAGAAGTTTTATAGCGTCTTTAAAATTTTTGAACCTATGACTAACAAAATACAATAACTGAATTCAATTTTCAATATTGTTTTAATCGACGAAATTTCGTCCGTAGCAATCCTATGATTAAGTCTCATTTAAAAACCGCAGACAAAGAGGTTTTTCAATTTCAAGAACTTTAATCGGGGATTTTTAGCAGATTGTATAATGTCCTTTGCATTGTTTCTTATATTTTCTTTGCTGTTCCGTATGTTACAGTTGGTAATTTTGTTTACCCTAATTTTATCTAATAATCTTTTTATTTGACATTATCTTCTAATGTATCTAAAGTGTTACATTTTTCTTGTATAAATAATTTCGGTTTCCTTTTAATCATAATGACTTGGGCAAATTATTCAATATAAATGAAATTTTTAAACTCTATTTATTTGGAACCAGTCCTGTAATTTTTGTTTTTGACGAATGTGTCGATTCAACATAATTAATCACCATTAACTAATCTAAGCCTAGGACATTTCCTGGACCGTCCCAAGCACAAAGACTCAGTAAACCACAAATAAATTTTTGTAATAGTGAGCTCCAGGTGTTTACCAGAGCAGATCAAATTTCAACAGGTTCCATTCATCGATTAACCAATAACTCCTGTAAAAATCCAAATCTACAAATATGTTTAATAAACTGGTCTCTTATAAACTTAAGATATCTATTCCAAATTTTATTCTTAAAATGATATAAAAACCAATGATAATATTAAATGACAATATTATTAATAATAAATTTAATTCAAATAATCTCCTACAGTTAACATTCAATCAGCAACACATTTATTGAGAATATTTAATTAACTCATTGCATCATTATTGGGTCCTTATAGCATTTGATACAGATTATGATTGTCGACTGATGATGAGGATAATTTCCTTGAAATGTATTTCATTTGCTGGCGTTTTAGTGTTCTTATTAATAATAGGATATACAGCAGTGATGCGCAAACTGCGACCCAATTCTTTAAATATGAATTTTTTTCGACATCAACCTAACAAAATTTATAGAAAAATATAAAAAAACTAAAATTTTTATTTATATATTTCAATCAAAAAAAAGTTGCCAAAAATTAAAAAATAACACTTATTCTGATTTATGATTAAATAAAAAAATTAGTGCGAATGGTGAGCCTGTACTTCAGATGTGATTTGATCGAAATTTTGTTCAATATTAGATAGTGCAATTCTCGTATTAACTTCCATATCCAGTCTTTTTCGTTCTTTGGTTTTTATAGCCACGAATTTTGAAAATCCTGTCTCACACAAATACAGAACCAAATTGGTGCAATTTGAAGTATTGAAACGAACGCGTAGGACTTCATCGGTTCATGTGGCGATAAGTTCTTTTTCTTGAATATTAAGTTCTGAACTTGCAGAAATTGAATTCTCGTCCTTGCAAGCTCGAATTCAAATCATTAAGTTTTTCAAATATATCAACAAGATAACTAAGTTTTTGAAGCCATTTTTCGTGTACAAACAATTCAGAAATAACCGGGGTTTTATCAATTAAAAACTATAATACCTTTTCCATACAATCTATTGATCCTAGTAATTTTATCAGTGCTATGCATATTTATTATGTTACGTAGCGCCTGATATTTTTTAAAGTTGAATGCTTTTGTCAGTTTTCGTATAAAAGTCTATTTTAGTTTTAATCTACGCGATAATCGATTAATTTCTGGACAATTGAAATGAAATTTGTATTTCCATGTATGCTAATTTCCATAAATAATATTAAAAAATAATTTATATTTATATGAACATCTTTGTTAGTATTTCTATTACTACTGTCTGTAAAATGTACTTATACTAAATTTACTTGCTAACATTTAAAGTGGGCGACAAATTAATTTTTAAACATTTTCTGAAACACCGCCAGTTATTTGTACTAAAAGGTGTATTTCACAACGAAAACCATATGGCAATATAAATCATGTAACAAATCAATCGAACAAGGTTATATAAGGTTGTATACAATAAGCTTAGTAGAACATATGAAAAATCACTAATATTTACTATGTCCACTTCTTGCCCGTATCACCGCCTGTATTCGATCAGCTAATATATTAAGTTAATTTTTAGTGCCACAATGATTTTTAAGAATTTTAAAAATAAGTAATTAAAATGCAGTATTTGTATGCAATAGAGAGTTGTATAAACTCAACAATAGGCTCACAAAATTTTAACAATGTAATTAAAGCCTACAATTTGCCATTGTGTTTATATGTAGATGTGTCCAAGATGTGATATTTGGAACATGACAGACTTTCGGATCATTTGCTAACCTCTTAAGTTGACCAATCAATTAACCATAATGAAAATAACAGTGGGTGAAAATTTGCTGATATTCCGAAATTATTATTTTCAAGTCAAACTTCTGACTCATCGTGTTCCTTTTATATATCAAATAACCAAAACCCAACACCGAATACGTTTATTGATTTTGATCACAAATTTACAATTTGTCACACGATTTGCACTTTTCTATCAGATATCGATTCAAAAACATGAAGGCAGATGCCCTATTGGAAAATCGCCTCGCCTGGAACGTTAATATAATTGAAATTCTCTCAAAGTTATATATTTTTGGTTTCAGGCCTTGCCTGGCTTCTCAATATCAAAAATCTCTTCGTATTTTTATCCGACCAACCGGTAATTCAACTCATTTCGAGCTCTCTTTTTATAGTGTCTCTTTGATAACATTGTAATTGTTGGTACACAATTTCCTGAAATATGAAGTTAATTGTTTGGTTAACTTTATATTGTTTGATTTACTCCATGTGTTCTGTACAGCTCGGGTTTTCTATTAGGGCATTAATTAATTTTAATTAGTTAGTTTTTGCTTATAACGTTCCCTTGGGACCCCTCACCGAATTATTATTATATTCGTGTTCGTCTTTCGATTTTTGTCAATCATTTCTACTTTTCTTTTAATCACATGTAAGGTAAATTCTTTGTTTACCATTTATTCCTCGCCCATCAATTTTACTTATGATTTTCTGCTTACTCTGAAATTTTGAGTTTTAATTCTTCGATCGTCTATCCGAATTTCTACCCAATTTTTGATAGTTGTCATAAATCGATCGTACCCATAGGATTTGTTCCATCACTAAAACATAAATAATTAAAATTTGTTAAATTTTATAATTGATGTTAGCACCTAGGAATATTGCCATAGTGAATAAAGATATAAATATAAGTGGTGGTTGTGAGAAATGGCTTAATGCGTAATTTGTTTTGCCGATTCTCGTTTCACCAATTATTTAAGAAGTTTTTTCACCCAATGCTTACTGTTTGAGAGTTCAATGTTCGTTGTAAACTGGTTTGGTAACTACTCCTAGTTTTCTGTAATAATATGTTATAGATTCTATAACACTAAAACAATTATGTTCTCACTAACATCGATTCCAACTTTGATCCCATGCGAATAAAATCAAGTGGTTTCTCTGTTTATACCATCTTCAAACCGTCCTAAAATTGATGCCGATTCTAGAAATCTCGTCCGAAAATTCTCATCTGGCATCGACCGTTTACCAATTTGATAAACGTGCCCATTGGGTACCGTCGTATCTGCTTTTAGAACATAGTCAAGACACACCATAATGGCTTTATACTCATAAAAATAATCAAAGTTTAACCAATATTTAATTCAATTTTCCCATATTTACTTGTATAGAGGATGAAAATTTTTTCTCTGTGGTAGGTGATGCTATTGGCCATGATCTTTTCGCTGGATTATATATTCGATGATTTTCTTTTTCTGTTCTTGGAGTGAAGAATTGGTCATATTCGATTGATTCCTGAATTCTTGCAATAGCCAAACTAACTATTAATTAAATACTCTCTTCAATTGTCTCCAGATACGTTTCTGTTGCCCACTTTAATGAATTTCCAATTTCCTTTTTATTTTCATTCGAGAGATCAATTTCTTCAACACGTTTCCCACGATTAATAATTATTTTCAAATTTTATAAATTTTTAATTAATTTTTGTACTTATTTATTTTTGATGTTTTTTGTTCACCCATTTTATTTCCATGATTTTATAACAACCCAAACATATTTATTATGTCTTTACACTGAATAGCAAAACAGAAAGTAGCATACAATTTGATTGACACGACCTCCATTGACGTCATCTAACAATAGAAACACAGCGGGTAGATATATAAGTCAAGTCCATAGAGATTCACTTAAATTTCTACATTGCGGATATTCAATTGATTCCTGAATTCTTGCAATGACCTAACTAACTATTAATTCAATGCTCTCTTCAATTGGCTTCAGATACGTTTCTGTTGCCCACTTTAATTGAATTTTACCAATTTCCTTATTATTTTCATTCGTGAGATCAATTTCTTCAACTATTTCCTCAACCATACACGTTTCCCCCGATTATTAATTATTTTCAAATTTTATAAATTTTTAATTAATTTTTGTACTTTAATTATTTTTGATGTTTTTTGTTCACCCATTTTATTTCCATGATTTTATAACAACCCAAACATACTTATTTTATTTTTACACTGAAAAAATAACAATAGAAACACAGCAGGTGACCTTGTATACGACGAATATATCCGTCATATGCACTTCATAAGTTAATGTGCCAACTTGAAAAGTCAGTCTGAAAAGTAATATTTTAGAATTTGAGTAGGGTTAAGTAGTCAATAATATTAATTAGCATTATTAATTAACAAATAATATGTTGAGGTCTCAAAATATTAATTGAAATCTCAACGTTCACCGAGTACTCTTTATAGATATAAATATATAAAATAAGACCAAATTTACTTAATAAATATTTATTTAAACGGCTAAAATTTACTTTTTCAAAGAATATAAAATCACAGGGAAATTGGGTGATTCTTATCTAAATTTGTTAAATGTTATATTATTAGTGTTATATATCTCCTTTGCAAGATTTCCCTACGTGATCAACTATTATCTGTTGTAGTTTGAAGTCTTTTAAAGATTGATTTTAAAAATACCTTTTCTTACGGTAAAAATTTGGGCAATTGAAATGATTTTAGAGTCGCTATTCATTGCTAGGACTGATGACTATGAAAATTAGTTATTTTATATTTTCGCCAGTTAATATTATTAAAAGTTTTATTATTTAATTTCCCTGCTTTATTTGAAATTTATATTATTATTATTGAAGATTTATTTTTATTTTTTCACATGTTTCCACTTTGTGTTCTAATATTTAATTATAAAATAATATTTAACTATATGGTTTTATTCACCTGTTTATTTTAGCTAAAAGCTAATTAACTTAATATCATTATGTTGTTAATATCCCCTTGAGGTTATTCCTATTATAAAAATTTAATTAATTCATGTTTTCCCTTTATATAGAATATTTACGTGTAAGATACAATATATATTATTATTTACAAAATTGACAATACAATAAAAGGATAAAAATTAATTAGTTCGATACATATACAATAGTAAATAAAATAGTCGTTATTAGTTCAATATATAATCACATAAATTAATTAAATAATTAAAATCAATAACTAGGATTGATCTAAATATACAACTTTTTTAGGGTTTGCATTGGGATTTGGATTGCTAGACATGGTTTGGATTGTTATGATTGTTGGGATTTGATCACTTTTCTGCGCACATGTTTATCCTGTAACTTTTCGACCCGTTCTATAATACTTGTTCAATATAAATTTGATGATGGAGCTGCCCTCATCATCCAGCAAATATATATTTTTTAATGTGTCCATGTGACACTAAAATACCGGTTATGCTGTGGATTTCTTTTAAACAGGTGTTAAAGCCATGCCTAGATGCATTAATATTTTATTTTCTAATTAGGATAAATAATTGTATTCTGCCTAGATAGAGATATCATAATTATTCATAAAAAAATTTTAAGTCATAAAATTTTAAAACAATTTTTATTTATATATTTTATCAAAATTTGAAAGTGCCCTATTTTATTACATTTATTTATAAAAAATTAAATTAAGTATTTTATTTGAAGATAAATATCAAAAATCTTGATTGGTGGTAACTCGAAAAATTATGTATAAAGGTCTTTGTCACCATTCATTAGTTAATTTTTCCGTTTATTGAAGGATCTTTTATTAATATTAGTTATTCTAAAATCAACTAAATAAAGGTAAGTTATGCCAGACATAGAGTTGTGTATTTTATAGGAACGAATACATGAAGAATTTTATTTTATTCTAATATTAAAAGAAACAATTATTTACGGCATTTAAAAGTTCGATCTATTGGTTAACCACCATATGGTTGCTAGGAGCCAGGTTTATTTCCTTTTACACAGTGCTCTTTGAGCCTTTGGAAATTTTCATTGGTCTCTGACAATTTGGTTACGTGGTCGAGTATTATTCCTTCAATGTCGGCACTGTTAACGTTTCCTTAGATATAGATAAAATTCCTAGTATCGACTTTCTCAAGCAGTTCAGATAAAGAAATTGTTTAGTTTAGTTATTTTTTATTTTTTTTACCAGTAACAATTTTTCTAACTTTTTTGGTAAAATTTTTATTTTTTTAAATAATTTGTTAAGGATTTTTTGTTGTCGAAATATTTGAAGCCCCTCAGCTATATGGGTTTTATCCCAACATTTATATCATTTGGCTTGGCACTTTAATCAGCTACCAGGAAAACTATTGTGTTCCTCCGCTTATACACCTTAGGAAAACTAGTTTAGTCTGATGAGATAATATCTATTTGTCACTTGATTTCTCAAGTGACAATTGAATTATTGTTTTTTCAATCATGATGATTAATGACGTAAACAATTTTTAATTAATTAATTTCTATTTTTTAATTTATACCTCTGTTTGGCCACAAAATAAATTTTTTAAAGTCTTGTGTTCTATAAATGTGTCATTAAGTACGGTGCCTCAAGTAGGTACTAAATAATACTAAAAAAAATAAAATAAATATTTGAAATTTAATTATAAGTAATTAATAGGTACACAGCACAAGATATTGGCTTAAATAAAGCTATTTATTTGTATTCGTGTGTCAGTACGCCTGTTTTATTTTTAATGCTGTATTGGTCTTAAAGTTTTTGAATATTTTTTGTTTCTATGCTAAGGTCTTCGTTATTTACTTTATGCGCACTATTAAGTCTCAGTTTTGGGCGAGTTACAATAAATTGTACACTATTATAAGTAATATGTTTATTACCAATACGGTTCTGTTTATATCTATAATATTTCATATATCTTAAAATTCGGTTATTTATATGGTGTATCGTATTTCTATTAACTTTTATGTTGTTATTTATCTTTTAATTGGTTGATGATAGCAATTTCATTTCGGTATTTGGCTAACGATTCATCCAGTTTGATCAAGTTGTGAAATAATTGATATTAAAAGTAAACTATCTTTTGTATGGTTAAGGTAAATCAATATCTTGAAAAGCCCCATTACATGGGCTACCGCTAATTGTTCGTATTTCCCCCAAGGAAAATCACGTCCTGTTAGCAATTTTAAATCTAATACGGACTTTGTCTATAAATACATTGAACCATGAACTATGACATTCATCGTTGGAATTATATTGAAGTATTAAACGTTCAAACCGATTGTAAAACATTGCATCATCAATTTCCGATACTTTATAAATTGATCGAACTTTTTCATTTTCTATTATAATTATTGTATCCAAATCCACCACTTTGACGTCGAACTGTAAACCATGTCATTCAGAACTTGAATGATATTATGGTAGTAAACGCTGCAAAACCACTGAACACTGTATCATTTCTCTGTTCCACTGAGTTATAATTACTCTCCTTTGAATTTGAATCACACGATGCTTTCTTTGTCAACATTATTAATAAAGTCGATTTTACCATTAGAAAATATGTCTGATATTTTGTAAAATTTATCTTTCAAAAGTTTGTTAAGGATTTTTTGTTGTCGAAATATTTGAAGCCCCTCAGCTATATCCAAATAATTCCTATAAATTTCATGAAAAACACCCAAAATATTTATTAATTTAATATATTTTTACAATAAAAGCAAAATCACCCAGAAATTCCAGAATGCTTTTAAAACTAAAAATTACAATTTCTATACTAATTTAATACAAAAAATATAAAATTCTTTACAAAGGCCAAATAACAATAATATTTTTTCACCAACAAATCAAATTTAGCAATAAGTGAGTAAATAAACTGTTTTTGTTTTTCGGTTGTCAAACTGAATTAAATTTTTTCATTAGAAACTATTGCCTGTGGATTGAATTAGGTTGCGTGCCCTGTATTCGTAGACTACCGATGTTTTGACTCAATATGGTATTCGTGTACAATTTACGGAGAATCATTTTATAGCTCCTTAATGTTTTTGTTATCAATGTCTAATTTGAGAAAAGCGTTTCAGGGTTATATTATCGCTTCCCTGTTTTTTAGAACAATTTTTCCAACTTTGGACAGCTTAGGAAATTTTTATATTTATCTGTCAGCAATTTCCGTAAGTTATAGGAAGTGCAAATTTTATTGAACGGCATTCCATGTATTGGTAGTAAATCATGTACTGCACTTTTAAAAATAGTTTTAATATTTAGTTAGTTGATAAATTAGTTGTGAGTTATTGTTGAAAAATCGTGATCATCATTTTGTCGTTTAACAAATTTATGTCATGACTCGTTCGTAGATGGATATGGAGATCACTTGTATTGTTCTTGAACATTTTTTTTACAAATGCAACGAAAATCTGGAAAAACTTTTAGGATTGTATCTATAAATTGAATAATTTTAAAAAATGTAAACTTATAAGAATTTATTTTCAAATACATTCGAAATACCCTTTGCAATATATACAAAAGGCTGAATCTGAATTAATTTATAATTATCAATCCAAATAAAAATGTTTGATTGCCATAATAAATTTATATACATAATATATTTATCAAAAATCCGCCAAAAATTAAAACAATTGTTAAAAATTGTGTATCCAAAATATCCACGAATTCTAAAAAATAGTTGGTCAAGGAAAATATACCCATGTATTCTCCTATGACGCCCTCTCTCAAAATTTCTTACCCAGTATCAGTCAAAAGTTGAGTAAAACAGTTTTTCCAGACTTGAGGAGGACGATGTTCTTTGCTACAAAGGGCTTATTTCACATAGGCTCTTTTTTCATAAGAAACCAGTTTTACTTGTTATGATAATCTCTACTTGTCACTTTTGATTTTTCACTTGTCAACAATCCTATATTGTTTTCTCAATCACGATGATTGGGTATCTTAACCGAAATAATTTGCGTAGTGGATCTCCCGCTGGTGATTTTGGGTACGACGTCTCTATCAGGAGATGTTTTGATGGAAATGGTGATTTGCGCGTTTGTTGGTACCTCATGGAGAAATGATCAGGACAATAATTTGGTCTATTCCCAAGCCTAATACGGTGACTTCGAATTTTTTTGGTTTGGAATTTTCAGGGATTGGGTGAGGTGAAGATATTGATATTTGCTAGAGAGTGTTTTCTAGAAGGGAAAGTTGATTTACTTTTCGCGATAAATGTGGGTTGAGACTTTCACATAAGGATTTTCGGAGGTATTTTTGTATTCGGACGAGTTCTGACTAATGTATTCCTTTTTTAACGTTTTTATCAAATTTCTCGACTGGAACCATTGATTTACGATACTGTTTATTTCCCGGAGTTGATGTTCCATTGCTATTTTTATATTTTCTATTATCTCCTCTTGTTCGTTATTTTCCGTTTCTGCTGATTCTTTGATTTTACATTACATCGGTATCGAAATCTCGTCCTCCACTTCAATTTTTATGGGTTTGATATTTACACTTTCATTGATAGTGGTCTCGCCGGACTCTACTTTTAGGGTTGTTGGTTCCTTCTGATTATTCATATTTCCAAAATTTTTATGTTCATGATTTTTTTTGTTAATTTTTATTTTCTTTTTAATTTTTTTTGTTTTTTATGGTGTTTATGATTTTTATCTTTTTATGGGTTTTTATACGTTTTTAAATTTTTTATACATTTTCTGATGATATTTTATTTTTTCGTTTTATTTACAACATTATTTACATGACTTTACACTTTTCTTTTGTACTTATTTTACACCCATGTGCCTTGCATGTCCACACACCCTTCATCCATTTGGGTTTCTTGTAGTTGCAATAGTGGCACTTTTACACTTGCTACCGCTGTCGGTACTGGTATCAATGGTATAAGTGGGGTCCAAATTATGGGTGGGGTATTTAATATGGTGTTTATTCACTACCGCAACTCTTGCGTGGTGTAAATTTCTCCATCCAACATATATGATAGTTGGTTTACCTCCTCCGTGAGGTCTTCCAGGACCTTTTCTAATATGGTAGTATTTTCACGGATTTCTAATCTCGATTTTCGTTTGCATCCTTGCTTCGAAAACCTCTTTTTCGCTTGCTCTTAACGCTTTCTGCCGATGTGCAAGATCTATTTGTTCACACATAACTTTGTATCCATTCGCGTCTCGTTCTGCGCATTCTAACCTTTGTATCTCGATCTCAATTTGCAAATCGCTTTGTTCCTTATCTTCCTTGAGCTTTCGCAATACATCTTTCGTTTTGGTTAGCTGATTTACTTTGATGGTAGTGAATTTTCTGAGGTTCTCCTCTCTCCTTTCTTGTAAATTCATTTTTGGTTCCAAGTCTCTGATTTCCTCTCGCTGTTCTTCTTTCTGCTCCAACATTTTCCAATCATCAAGTGGTGTCCATTTTTCTGGTAACTCTTTTAGTTCCTTTGCTACCGTTCGGAATTTCTGTTTCCATACTTTTGCTTGTTTCTTTACTCCGTTTGTTCTCTCTTTGTGTGGTCTAGTTCCTCTCGTACTCTTATTTGCACACTTCCTACTTGTTAAATTATAGCCTAGAGCTCCTTTTTTCGTCTTCCAGCTCCCTCGACTCGGCTTTGATAATATGCGGTCTTTATATTAGCATACCAGAAAATGAAATTATGCATTATGAACCAAAAATACAATTAGAAATTACTCAAATTCAGGGTTATGAGGACTATTTCAAGGATTTTGCATGACGCCAAAAACACCTGATTTAAAATCATTTTGGAAATCGGTCCCTAAAAATGATTTTCCGGAATTGAATGATATTTCTCCGATTTTTTTCCCAAATTTGTATCAATTTATCTCTGAAAAATTATTTTCAACGATGAATTTTATAAAAATTAAATTCAGATCAACGCTACAGATATTCATTTAAAAAATCTTATTTTGCTCTCAACAGCAAAAATCAATCTAGATATCTATCTGGTCGAAACATGGACTATGAAATGATGATTTTGTTTTCCGTGCATTTGAAAAATCGAGTCTTACAATTTTCAGTCATTTTCTCAGGAATAAATGTCTAAATTTAGGTTTAACTTTTGGGAGGCTCCTCGTGACCTGCACTTTTTCTCCATGAATGAAAGATTTTTAAAAATGCAAAACAAAAATTCCTTCAATACTGGGTACTGTCATTAAGCTTCTAGCGAAATCAAACTTAACTATGTGATACTGACATTGTTCATATCTACTTAATTTAGCTGTATTGAAACCAAACATATTGGTTTTTAAGAGTAAATAGTAATAATTCTTTTTTTTTGCCAAATCTAAAATAACTTGACTGTAAATTTCTTTTAAAATCAAATTGATATTTTTTAACAAAGTTTATTTTAATTCGTTTGATATGGTGATGTTAGGCATTTGACTAACATGTCTTGTGGGTAATCCGGCACTGTTTACAAAACATACTTAAAATGAAAATTTGCACAGTTAATTTTAGCGGATATAATATGTATTTACTGAAAATGAATATCCTACACAATTAATTGCATGTCACCATTTATGCAAATTTAAATTCCGAGATAGTCAAATAATAGCACACCACAATATATATATATATCAACATAATAATAATATATGGAAATAAAAACGTATATTTAACTAGTATTTTCTGTCACCTGTAAAAAGAACTGTCTCGGGACGGTGTTGAGGATTGTTATGTTAATTTATTTTAATGATGTACTGAAATAAAAGAAAGAAAAATATTATTCAACATTATTATAAACGTATATTGTTTAACAGCAATAGTAAAGATAATAATAATTATTATTACTTGATAGTTTTCTTTCAAAGGGTTGATTGACTTTGGTTAGAAACTTCTGTGGGATTGTTAACAGTTTTTGTTGTAATACTTTCAGAATTTTAAAACACATGCTTGAAAAGCCAAAGTTTGTTTGGGAGATACTTTTGTTTGAAATGCCTAGGTTTGCTTGGAAAATACTTTTATAAAAAATACTGCCAAATCATCAATCTTCCGTTATTTTGCTACTAGTTTGAATTTTTTGATCCACATTGTACTATCATCTACTCCATCGTATTGCTTAATGAACTTCTCCAGCTCCATTTTTGTCGCGATAGCTTGTATTAATGTTATATAATGAAACACAAGTAGAATTTGAAAATCTGTATTTAAATTCAAACTCAATATTAAAACCAAATATTTCACAACAATGATAAGGATAATAATAATTTACAAAAAAATAGATATTGTTGTCAATATAAATATAATCACAATATAATTATAAGTATAGCAATAAAGAGGACAATAGTAATACTTATAATAATTATAACATCAATTTAAACACAAAAATCAAAAAATATACATAAAGGTTACTAGCACAGTAAAATATGATTCAAATGATACAAAACAAACCCAGGAATGCAGGAATAAAGATATCCCTAAAAATATAAATTGTTTTCTGTACTTTTAAAAAAAGAAATTTGATTATGAAAAACAAACATTTCTGACGTTTGAAGATCAATACCGCTTGACCACAAAAAATAAGTATACAAACCCAAGTTTTTCTTAGTCAAATCACCCTAAAAATGTTAACTAAGAGTTTGCAAATTCAGAAATTGATATTGCAACATAATTTATAGCAAACATATTGATTACTTTTGTCATCCAGGGCTTGACTACAGTGCTTAGCAACTCCATGTAGCGATCTGAATTCAACCTGAGGTCCTCTGAAAAAATCCGAAGGCACTACACTGCCCTCAGAGGACACACATCTGAAAACCATCACGGTTTGGGGAAATTTAGTCTGCATTACATAAGGAATGTCCTTTGGACTGTATGCAAACCATCTATTATTCTGCGTGTTGTGTTTTTGATCCTGGCAAAAGTTTTTCATATCGGAAAAGAACCAGATTGTGGTTCAGCAGAATGTTTCACTTTTCTCAGAAGTTTCTTCGCGTTAATCAAACACTTTTCACGGTCCTTTTCTGTGAGCAGCTGACCTTTGCGGTGCTTGTCTGAGTAGTAGCGAAGGTCTTCATTGAGTGCAAGCTTCATAGTGGAAGATGAAACATTTATTTCATGTGACAAAGCCCGAATTTCAATGTCAGGGTTCTTCAGCACCTTTTCCTGCAGATCTTTGAGGAGTTATGCTGTACGAACGCAATCAGATCGTCTATTATGGATCTTTCTTCTTGCTACAGCCTCATAGTCACCATTGCAAGTCTCTAATTCATACCTGATTGTTTTTGCTGTGTTCAGGGAGCATTGGGCAGCAGTCATAATATCCTTATTTTAATAGCCTGCACGAATCATCATGATGCAAGTTATTCTCTTCCATAATTCAGATGGATCCCAGTCATCCATCCTCTCTGACATCTTGTATATGAATGAAGAAGGGTCCATACTTTTAAATGATGAGTAGTGTAGGTTAATAATATTATAAATATGTTAAATTTATCCCGAACACCCTGTATATCACAATTACACAAATTATCGATTCGCTAGGATGAAAACTGCATGTTATTTATTTCATTAAATTACTGTATAACACACCTATATATTTGTTATAATTTTTTGTCGATGTGCAATGGCAACACTCTAAGAACTTATATTATCTTATATACTAATACTGATAATTATAATACAATAACTAATAATTATTGGAAGTACATTGTGAAAGTACTTTGTATAGTATTTAATTTAATGGAATTTACTTGAGTTTAAACCAATATACTGTCAATTTATATCTTCTCAAAGGTTACTATGTTCTAATGAGTCTGTGTAATTATTTCTGGACCTGATAATTCTGCTAAAGCTATCCAACTTAATTCTACTCATGTGATTTAATTTGTTTATTTATTACACATTTCTATAAAGAATTTTATTATTTATTATTTAATTTTTTTTGTTGAATCTATGTAACAGTAGACAAATTTTCGAACAGCAAGACCTTATTGTCCTTTTCTTAAAATATTGACTCGTTAAGAACGTAGAATATTGGATTAACCGAATATGTATCTGGGAATACTGCAGTAGAAATGAAAACTACTGTGGAATTTGATAGATCATTTTAATACTCAGGAACAAAACATTGGATCAATGACATTAATTTATATATAACTGGTTGCGATTCGTGAGAATAATATGAAGGTTTTATAACTATATTATTTCAGAATTGCATTTAATACTATTTTAATGCTAATATCTTGTGCTTATAGTTTTAATTAATTTTCCTCAACCCGACCATGCCAATCCTGCAGGTGGTCGGTTTTGAGGTCCTTTGATTCTCCGATCCCGAAGTTCCGGATCTGCGACTCAAAGGAGCTATTATTCAACATTCGTTTACAATAATAGTAATAATATAAATAATAATAATAATATCGATAGTAATACTATAAATATTTAATATTAAATTTGTTGAATTTGTTATTTATTTCTTTTTCGGGGTTCGGCATGCCAAAATGTAAAACAAGACAAATGAGACTAAATCATTTATTATTGCATATGCTTTCGACATCCTCCAACGCAGAGTGCATTCCGATCTGAGTTTCTTCGCCACATATTTCTCTCACAACTGTCTGCAATTTGAACCATTCACCTTTCCTGGTTACTCTCATGTTTTGAAGCACTTGCGCTGCTGCAAGATTACGTATTCCATGCAGTGTATCAAGTATTGGAGTTTTGCGTGTAGGTCTTGACCTACTAGAATTTTACCCATTGTCAATTTCTGAATATCTGCCATCTCTACATATTGATCTCTCTGATTCCTGCTGGATACCTGCATGAATTCTTGAATTAAAATGTCGGATTCTTCCTCTTGGAGTTAAATAGGTCTATTTTACTACTCTTCCATGATAATTCATAATTTCGATAATCATCTTCCCAGTTTCTGATGCACCATATTTAACTTCTACAAATAATATTTTGTCACGAATTTCTTCAAGACCCATTTCTTTTCTTATAAAAGACATTTTCTTTTTCAACATGTCTTTCGAAATTGGTAATAATGTTGAATCTCCGTTTGCAGCTGGATTCGTTCTCTGTTCTTATTTCTAAGGCTATAATGACTTCTTTGTTTGCCGCTCGCATTGTTTTTGTCATTATTTCTCATTATATCTTCCATGATGTTAATTTTTTCAGCTCCATCCATATTTGATTTTCTCCATTCAGAACTTCTATCATTCCCTTGATAATGTGTGTATAACTCTCTTCCCTTCATGATATCTGGTTCTCTTCCGAAAATTTCAATTCGACTTGCCTGTGAATTTTAAGAATTTTGATTTTCATCTTCCTATTGTTGGGCAAAAACTAATTAAGCCCATTTTTGTTTGACCAACACAATAACGCCTGTGTTTTTGAGCG
Source organism: Schmidtea mediterranea (assembly GCA_022537955.1). Classification (NCBI taxonomy): domain Eukaryota; kingdom Metazoa; phylum Platyhelminthes; order Tricladida; family Dugesiidae; genus Schmidtea; species Schmidtea mediterranea. Next base: position 224,268,720 of record CM039680.1, read on the forward strand.
GAAAACTTAAATTTAAGAAAGAAAAATGGAAAATGTAAAGAAAAATTAAATAAAATTTTTGTACAAAAAAATGTAAAAATTTAATAATAAATCAAAAGGAATTAAAAAATTATAATTTTGGAATATTCTGGAAAATTCCTTGTTTTACCGTATCAAAACACACACACGGAAAATCATGATATATAAGGCAGTGCTGGCCAAGCAAATTTTAGTACTCTCTTCAAAATTTTTAGTAGTATTCTCTAAAAATTTTTTAGCAATATTTTTTTAAAAAGTTTTATATTACTTTCATACTTTGATTTCGAAACCATATGTTGAGGTCTCGATTTTGCACTGGTGTTTCTTATATAAATCAAAAGACAAATTCGATATATAAATAATTTATTAATCAATAAAATTTACCAAATTATAACGATTTTCTACCAAATTCAATCTCAACCTTTTTCGATAAAAATTTATTTAAATTCAATAACAATTTTCTTGATAAAAATTTATGCGTGTTGTGTAGGTGTTAAAATGTGTGTAGGTGCGTGTTGTGTAAATGAATGCAAAAAGATTTATGTAGAACTTTATCTCTTCGATTTTAAGATCTTCAAAAAGATTTACTTTTTCAGACCGCTTCTTTTTCGGTTAGATTTTAGTGGGCAATTAGACTGAAAATTCTTCAGTATTTATACTGAAAACGCATGTTTATTTAATATATTTATTTAATTTTGAGCGAATTTTATTTATTTATTTTTCCAGGTTTTCTTCGAAAATAATTCGTATTTTATATTAATGGGTTTTTGTTTATTATAGGTTTAAAAATTCGTTTATTTATTTAGAGTTTTCTCAAAAATAATTCATATAGGTTTTTATTTATTTAACAATTTGTTCATTTAATTGATTTATTTTCACTTGGATTAATTCAATTTTTGCACTTTAATTCAATAATAAAATATCAAAAATAATAAAGATATAATTTAACTATCAACACCAATTGTTCAACATTAAATAATTTAAAAACAATTGTTCACAAAAATAATAATAAAGATTAAATATCAACACTAAATAATTGTTCACCAAATAATAATAATTGTTCACAATGTTGTTCAGAAGTAAAAAGATAATGATTGTTCAACATATAAGGGATTGATTGTTTGCATAGATCATGAGGGATTTGATTGTTCGAATGATAACAATATTGATTGGGATTCTGGGAATTGATATTATATCCGCTGCTCAGCATGCACATTGACTCTATATTTTTTAGGCTCTGCTTTAAAATATTTATTTAGAACGAACGTGGTGATGGGTCTACCCTTTTCATCCAACATTCCTCCCTGGGCCGTTAGAATAATGTCCTCATTATCTTTCTCTGTACGTACCAGCTCCACTTCCACATCTTGTATCATCATCTTCGTTCTCTTGAACCCTTTACCCAATGCTAGGTTCAGAACGTCTCCTTCATTGATTCTCCTGGCGAAATGGTGGCACAGATCCCTTTCTATCACTTTCTCCTTTTTTTTGTCTATTACGAAGTACGGCTCCTCTATTTCAATATCCGGTTCCGATCCTAATTCTCCTTCTGATTCCTCTGTATCCATGGCATCATTCTTGTGTGTTTCTTCCTCGTTACATGATAAATACTCATTATCTGAGTCTATATCACACTCCATTTGTTGAGAAGTTGTTGGTTGTTGCGGTTCCAGTTTAACGGTTTCCGTGAGTTTTGGTTTCTTTTCTTGCTTTATAAAAATGACCTCATCATCGCTGTCCCGTAGTTCGTCTTCGAACGTTCTCCGAGTGCCACTTTTATTGAATTTTAACTCAATCTGTGAAGGTTCGATATACGTATCTTCCTCGTTGTCATTTTGAACTTGTAATAATAATTGCTCCTTGTTATCGCTAAAAGCATCTGAATCCCATTTGACAACTTCTTCCCACTGTTTCTCTACAATCCCGTATATGGCTTTTATTATTATTGTTGTCGATGCTGTGGAGAATGGTTCGGGTTTCTTTAGTATATCGTTGATCATTTTATCTTTGTACCATTTTTGTGATGGCTTATAATCTGGTATGCCAAGTTCGACAGTTTAATTTTATGTGGGGCAACATTCTTCACAAATGAACACATAAAATTGTCTTCTGCCATCTCTCGCACCCCCATTACATTGTATAAATCTAGGGTAAGTGCGTTCAATTTGCTAATAATATCAAAACCGATTATTATTTTCCCACACAATATTTTTTGAATGTCGATTAGGGCCTGGTATTCATCTTCATTCCCAATGATATTTTCTCTGTTGGCCATTGTCTTTTCAGGATAATAGTGTGTGATTTTCGTTCTGGGTGTGATTTTTTTGTCGTATATCATTGTTCCTTTGAAATTTATAATATTTACATCCACTGGCCTCATGTTATCGTTTGAGTCGCACACCAGCTTTACGTCCACAAACATAATCAGTTCTTGTTTTTCGGTTGTTGATAGTTCTTTGTGGGTGAACGACATCTTCTTTCAGATGAAATCACCGTGCATTTGTAATTTTGATGGTATTGTGGGTAGTGACTAAAATAGGTTTGGGATTGTTGGTACGTACACTACTTCTATCGCGATAACACAGGGTAAATTATTCCTCTGTACAGTTAACTCATTGAATTCATTTGGGACACTTCTATCGGTTTTTATTGTCTTGATTACCGCTGTGCACATGCTTGTCGTGATGATGGGTATCTTTTGCAATATCCGGTGTGGACTTTTCTTCCTTTTCTTGCTGCTTCGTCTGCATTCGGGAATCTGTCATAGGCTCCAATGAGCTGGTGTAGTTTTACTCTTCGAGCCTCATTAAACTTTATCAGGTGTAATTCTCTTTCCTCGATTTCCACCTTCATCTCATTTGGGATACATACTTGATTTGGGAAACTGCGGACTGTGATAGGGGTTCCGTCTATCCATATTTTGTTTTGCAAGTTTTTATAGAAGCTGCTATAGTGCTTGTGGAGCATACAATAATATTGAATTTTCTGGGATTTATATTGAGTGTGTTACATTATTGGTTGATTCTGTTGGGATTGATTTGATTGACTGTATCGCCTGGATTGATTTGGTTGGTGGTATTGGATGGGTTGGGATTTATATTGTATAGTTGGATTGATTCTCTTTCTAAAAATAAAATATAAATATACATATTTGGTGCTCATTTGAGGTTTTTCATTATACACTTTTTTATATAAATATATGAATTTTATTAATATTATTGACCATATTATTTTACATTGACGATTATTGATTTTATTAAACGAGAGTAGACATTGTATATTGACCTGGTATGTATTTATCCAAGTGAAAATGTCTTGGTACATTTCTGACCAGTCGGTGCCGATACCGCTGCCTTTTTCACTTGCTATTGCTAAAATACTGAATGATATTATATAAAAAGGCCATCGTGGTTTTAATGTTTGTTTTTGGAATGCTTGTAGTTCATTCCAACTTTTTATTACAATTGGTTTTCCCGTAGGTAATTTAATTAGCTTTTCTTTAAGTTGGATTGGTACTCTATAGGTTTATAAATTTAGCGCTATCTCCCTTTTCGAATTCGTTGGTAGTTCTTTCCTCACTCTTTTTCATGAATTCTTAGTGTTGTGTTTATTATTATTCTCTTTATCTTTTTTTGTTTCTTTGTCTGTATGGTCTTTATCTTTTTACATTGTACTTGTGACGTATCATTGTCTGTATTCCATTGGACACATATGGTTATCATTTTTATTATTAATATTATTATTATTAATAATATTGTTATTACTATTATCATTATTTGTATTATCGCTATTGCTATTATCATTAATGAATGTTACTGTCATATTTATTTTATTATCAGTATTATTGTTGTTATTAATACTAATATCAGTATAATACTATTAGCATTATTACTAGGATTATTACATTATTAATCTTATTATTATTATTACTATTAATATTGTTAATAAAATATTACTGTAGTTATTATCATTATATTGTTGGGCCAGAACTCAAACGGCCTTGTGAATGTTTAAATGAATCGTTAACACACATGCAAATATAACATGCAGCTTTAAATTCAAAACCCACCACACATCAATTAACCCTATCAAAATATGAGAGAAAAACAATTACATAAAAAATAATAAACATAAAAATAAATTAAAATAATAACAAAAAAGCAACAATATCCGCATGATATAAATATAAACATAACACGAAAACCCAACAAATTCGACCGAAATTTGATAATTTAACAAAAAATGAAAATTTCATGAAAATGAAATTAAAAATCAAAGAATTTGAATTAGAAATAATTCGATAAAAATTTCAAATAAAAAATTATCAAATGAAATTAAAAAGTAATAAAATTTAAGATTAGAATACACTAGAAAATACCAAGGTCGAATTTTGTTTTACTAAATCAAAAAGAACACGCAAGGTTAGGGCCAAAAAATAGGTATATATACCGATTCATTTTTACACAATTTTAATCGTTTTTACTGATAAAACAATTTTCTTAAAAATCTATTTTACTAAGTGAGTGAGAGTTTTATTTGGAAGCTCTCCCCACGTCGCATCCTTGCAATCTCGACAGAGCTCTGCTTGGATGTCGGCGCGGGGAGAGTGGTATTTTGTATGATTTTCGTTATGTATTGGAGCAAGTAATTATTATATTATTTTTAATATTTATAAAATATTTATAATTCATAAAATCATTTTGTTTTCATTAATTATTCGTTAATTGTCGAAATTTTTCCGGCCCACAGCCAAAACACATCACAAGTAATTAAAATCAGAAATGTTATTCAGATTCGTGTAAGTGCGTGGAATATCGCCAATGATCTGTGCCCGTGAAGACCCGGCGTGCGGAACGCAGGGATCGAAACGTCAATACTATTCCGCATAGAAGAAAGGAGAGATAAGGAAGTGGTCTTTGACTACTTCCTCGTCTCGTTGTCTTTAAATTCAACCTAAATTATTCTACACACGGCTCAAAATCACCACACCGAGTAGACCAGTGGGCACTCATTAAATGTAATATGAACATAAATGCGCCTAAGGCTAAATCGAAGGGAAGGTGACGGGAATTAATAAAGTATAATTGTTGCTATGATCAGAATATAACGTCTCAAAATGAAAATAAACAACATAAATGCTAAAATTAAATGTGAGAATTTGTAATGACACCCCAAAGGGAAACGACGCGTGAAGTAATATATCAACTACCATTAAGAGTTTTCTACTGACAAGGCAAAAATTTTCTCAACCCCAAAAGCTAGCGTCTCCTTTAGTACTAGTAAATTAAAAATTCCGATATAAAATAACTGATTTGTCGGATCATAAAAGTATTGTAGATAACCCGATAAAGCGACACCAAAATGTTTGTAATCCCTATAATAACCGACTAACCAAATCAGAATGTTAAACAATTAAAACGCGGTTTATTAAACGAATAGATACAAAAATCCACAACAATATAAATTAAAAATGTTTTCTTTTTCCCGAAATAAATTCGTGTTCCTACTCTCCATCAACATGGAAAATAAACCCAAATCGAATAAGACCCAAAGTTAACTTAGCAACAATAGGAAGCAAGAGTTTTCATACTTACCGAAATTTGTCCTGCGAACCAAGAACTCCGATAATGAATAGGGAGATTCCACCTAAGATTAATCCTTAAACTCCACCAACATCCAGTTAATGATGCCAAACTAACCGGTTAAAACCTGTCTAAAATTGATATAACGGTAACAGTAAATTTAAGTTTCAAACCCGAAAATTATCCCAATAAAATTTAGCAATAAGACTCCGTCTAGAATTATTTAAATAACATAGAGGAATAAAGTCCAAAATCTTACCAAAATACGACCAATAAACGGAATATATCTTTTTAATCACCAAAAAACAAAAAGGTCCGGAAGAGAATCGCTTTAGGATGATACATAAGATACAACCGTGAATAATCATTCGAGAATTCTACGTCAACAATTGGGAAATAAAATTAAATAAAATTCGACGTCCATAATTAATAAAGATATTTTTTCGTTAACTACCGCATAACTGAAAGTATCAGTTGACCGATTCAAAATCTAGAAATTAATGTAAATACGACTAATATATCAAATATTACCAAAATAGACCTGACTGTTTAACCACCTATCCAAATCTAGGGAATAATATAAATATAACCAAAGCTGACGATTTCGCTCTAATCTAAAAGATTCTAATAAAGGAAAAAATAAAAAAAATGACGTTAGGAATAAATCTCGTAAAAGTAAACAAACCTGTTAGTAGTTGAGTCACCCTACTTCCACCTAATGAACGGTAAATTCAAACCTGATAGTATGCAAATCAATAGAGACAACCTCACCCACCAATAGTGAGAGCACGTCGGGGATTAATCCAAGGAGAATAAGACAGAATAAATCCCCTAAATGCAGACAGAAATGATTAATTATCCCAGCTGGAAGTCATAATAGTAAATTCACCAATAAATAAACAAAAATTAAATCAACCTGGCCGTCGATTTCTCCGTGGTATTGATTTGCCACGCAAATTTTCTCACCTTCAATATTACACACTACCGAACGAGATGCAATGCACATGCACACTCCTGTCCCCACTGGTAAGCTCTATAAATAGAGTCACCGACGGAATTACAGATCAGACACTTATCCAATTTAGTTTAACAATGTACCAACAACAAGATTTCATAGGTACCACAACCGGGACAGCAAGCAAAGAGCTAATCTCAAATCTGGATCAACAACTGGGTAGTAAGTCTTAATCTCCATGTTCCAATGATAAAACTTTTCTAAACAGATTTTTACCCCAGGAAAATTATCGTAACGCTGACATAGGCATTTCTTTAAATTAATTCAATGTTAAACATGTTTGGATAAATCAAATATTTGTTCTGGTTGGGTTCATTTAAAAATGGATTTTGTTTTTTTTAATAATAGCAACTAAACAATTTATTAAAAATAAATATTAGTTATTGACGTTTTAATATAAATATAAAAATTATCAATTAATAATAATTATAGTAAATTGAAATTACTAAATATAGACTAATAAATATTTTATATTATATAAATATGGTAAGTTGAACTGACTGTAAAATGATAGGTCCCTATATCCATCGCGGACCAGTGGCGTCAAGCCTGGAAACGTGTCAACAAGGAGCGGTATCCCGACATGCCTCAGCCAGGAGGAAACCGGCGAGAAGACACGCTCCTGGTGGAGCTACAATGAGACAATTTAAGAAGGAGGGTCGATCCAGCGACCCAAGCCCGGCCCATGATATCCATGTGCGGGCCCGGCACTTCTACACCACCTCCTGAACCATCAGCGCCTCGTCAACTCCTCAGTGGATTGGACCAGGAACTATTTGGCCAACGTAGAGGACGATCTCACGGCCGCACGACTCGCGGACGCCTATCCAACTCCCCCGAGACCGGTCCGGAATACAAAGCGGCCCGTGGTCGTGATCCCGAACTGCTCTCCCGAGGAAGGGATCAAGAAATTCTTCCAGGATTCCGAACCTAATTGATTCTGGGAATTCGCTAACTAGCATTATTATTTTTTTTTTGACAATTTTTCGAAATACATGCTTAATATTTGTAACTTGTGTTACTTACTACTTCCTTAGCGTAGTTTTACAAAATAGGTTTAACTTAACTGTATGATTGAGATTTTTAAAACCGCCAGTAGTAATCTTTACGTTCTTTATTATAGAGATGGAGTCTTCCCAAATATTACAAAAGGAACTGGCTCACGTACGACAAGCAAATAAGAACCTTCTCGACTAGGTTATCCAATTAACCCGGGAAGTAAAATTAGTCAAGGCTACCTGGATAGACCCCTGGAAGGCCAGATCTCTTTACCAGCGACTTACAGCAGCCCAAAAGTGATGGGCTGAGGAAAAGCAAGTAATCCAGAGTTTGAAGATCCAAATAAAAGGGTTGGAGGTTGCACTGTCCGCCTGTCAAGAAGGGGCAGCTGTAACCTATCCCCTCGTATTTGCTCCAGCTCAATTGGCTTACCAGGAGGCTAAAGCATCCCTCACAACGACCTCAATAACAACCCCAGCTACGAACAGATATCGACCCGGACGGAAAGAGCGAGCTAAGCGCCGAGCCGCTCGATTGAAGAACAAAGCCGAATAAACTTGAAAAATGTATTCGATTTGTGTATAATATATTGCTGAGTTATAGACTATAGGTATTTATTTCGAATTTATAGCTCTAGCAATACCGTAACCAACACACAAAATATAATAGTTAAGTCTGTTTCTAACGTAACATTGTCAAATCTTTCTTGATATTCCGACAAACTCTAATGATAAATTGACGACAGGAAGGGGACCAAACGACCTAAATCGAGCACAAGTCTTCTAACGACAGCTCGTTGGACCCAGGGATTGTCCGAGCAATTACAGCATTAGTAATAACGCTCACTTTTTGCGGACAATCCACCCACTCGAACACACTTCCAACGTTGCCTAGCAATGGGTGCCGAGTGGTAACTAAAAAATATTTATATGGCGTTACCGGGGTAACCATAAGAAGATTTAAACAAACATCAACACCCTGTAACCCACCAATATGATTAATATCAATATTCAAAATTTCGTCAAATCTAAAAGAACTATAAATAGCAAAAATTAAATGTTACCACTAAAAATTTATTTCAAGAAAAAAATAGCAAAACGATAAGAGTAAAAATTCCAGTTGCTCGAAATGCCAATTCGAGGGTAAAACTGAGAGCTCTACAATTTAAAGTTAATAAAAAATTGGAAAAATAAACAAACATACTTTGCTGAGAATATCATTGGAGTAGATGTAGCCGCGTGGGGTTGATCTTCCTAAAAATTCCTAAAAATATATCTAAAAATATTAGTTAAAAGTATCTAAAAATCGATACTTACTTTTATTATAGGAATTGAAAATCCTTTAATAAGTTGCCATGGCAATAAATGGCAAGCAAAATGAAATAAATTTAGATAATATAGCATATATTAAAATATCTTTTAAATCCTTGATTTTTAGGGGCTATGGTGAGAGCTCATAATATAAAATAAGAAGTTCTTACTTACACGGATGTTAATTATATTATATGAATTGAAATTTTATGATTCACTATATAGTTAATTAAATTAATTAATCCTATTTTTCAACCCCAATGAATTAATATTTTAAGGATTATAGTATAGTTTTTTAGGAAGATTAGTGTCAAATTTTAAATTCTTAAAATCAGGATTATTGATATTGTTATTAATATTATTATTATTTTATTATTATTGATATGACTATAATTATTGAATTCTAAGCAATTAATAACCGTATTGTTATGGTTCTTGATATTATTTTGACCTAGTGGGAATAGAGGTTGATCCAGAGTGTCCTCAACAGTGTTCCTACTGCGTTGGCCGGTGCCACGTTTACGAGCACTGTTGTAGATACTTTCCCCAAAGTTTTAAGGCAAATAAAATGCGTGTGTCCTCATCCCTTCCCTTATAAATGGATTTAAAAATTTATTTTAATAAAATTCTGATCAATAGAGGTAGGAATTATCGATTCATTTTCTTTTAGTGGAATCGAACCGACTCTTAATAGAGAAATTCAGAAAGGACGTCGCTCAATATCACCATGAAGCGATGGTCCAGAATCAACGAGCAGAAGCTCTGGTGTGCAAGTGCCGACACCTAGATCAAACATAGCTTTGTCCAGAAGAAGTATCAAAGTTGAAGGCAGAATTAGAAATGCTGAAAAACAAACTAACACAAAAGGATGAGGCCCTGAGGCAAGTCGAGCAGAAGGCCCAGGAGCTAGAAAGGTAAGTCAAGGAACTAAAATTGAAAGATTAGATCCGCACTGGACTTCTCCAAAGTGGGAAAATACTATCGGCCGAGCAAGAGCGGTTATTTAAGCTCGGATGGTAGGACACATTTTAAACGCGAACGGTTTTTGAATGCCGCGCGAATAATTGTTGTATTTATCTAATTTATCAAATAATAATTGTATTTGTGCTTAATTTTGATTTTGGCGATAAAGAATTTTGAAACAGCGTAAATATTTAAAATTTTTTAAAATAGTTAAATAGTTGAGACGGGTACCGATAAGATTAGAGAATGATGTTTTTTACGGCAGTTCGTGAACCCATATGAATATTAGGGCATTGGCAGTCTTTAAAAAGAGACTCACCCTTTGCTAATATTCAACCCAGTAGCTCACAGTACCAACGTCAATTTTTGACGGGTGACTAGCAGTTAAACTAACCTATGCAGGCGCTGGGTGGGAATTAGTTACCCTTAGACAGGTTTGACATTTTGATTACGCATCAGTGCCCAGCACTATCATCAATTCTTAGATAGTTTGATCTCCGTAGATTGTCATTGATTTGGATTTTTGACCTGTGTGATTTCTCTGCATTTTGGTGTAACTATCATATATCGATCTCGTCCAAGGAATTTTTTCTATTATCAACAACTAGCTATATAAATAATAATAATAAAAATTTACCAATTTCAAAAATTTGAAAATATTTTAGATATTTATTTGATTAAATGCATTTACCTCTGCCTTATATACTTTTATTAGATTTTTTGCATTTTATTTTCCCTTATCAGCTAATCAATTTGATTTTCCTGTATCATATGAAAAAGTGCATATTCACTAAAAAATGTTAACAATATTCATAAAATAAATTATTTAACTACTATTACACTATTACTACTTTATCAAATTACATACAAAATTATGCCTTATGTGGGGTTTTGTGACCGCCAAAGGTGAGTTTTATTTCTAAAACTACTAAGGCTTGGTCTACATATAGGTTCAGCGAGCTACCGTTAGAAGGTGTATGCTCGACTTGCTCTTTTAGGTCCTTTATTCCGTCTATTTCTCACTTCACAATGAATTTCTCGAAAATAAAACGATAAACGAATTAAACTCAAAACATTTATTTTTATCATTACACACAATTATTATTGACTGTCCCTTGTTTGCTGGACCTTCTACGCTCCCTTTTGGTTTCTCGGAACGATCTTGGTCTCAATAGGCGAGTTGTGCCAGAGCAAACACCAAGGGATAAGTTACTGCACTCCTCTCTTGACTTGCCTACAACGCGTCATCCAGTACTCGAATCTGAATTTCCTGGGCTTCTTCATCTTTCCATCCCCGCTGGGCCGCGGTAAGGCGCTGATAAATTTGCTTCACCCGGGAGAGTTCGATCCAGGTGGCCTTGACCCGCTGCAGTTCTCAGCCTAACTGAACGCGTTGTTGTTGGAGCTCCACGTTCTCTTGTCGTAGTTTCGTCAATTCTTGTCCAATAGATTGAATCGCTTCCATTGCTGAATTTATAAATATTATTAAATGATCATATGAACTATAATTTCACGATATAAATTATCATCACATAAAGAAAACTTCATATACTTTCTCCGACCATCTAACTGGTCCGGTTAGCTGATCGTTTCATTCATTTAATGATTGGTAATTCATAATATTACTTAGTTTTATTTCATTATTCAATAATTACTAAATCATAATATTCCTGGGTTTCCTTCATTCCTTTGATGATGATTACGTTATAATATTATTTAATTTTCACTTAGCTGCTATTCTTTAGGTTGGAATAACAAAATAAAAATCAGCAACAAAGAAAACATTTATTCGAAATACTACAGTCGTATATTACACATGAGTCTACTTCATGAATTTTTCCAATACTTCTGGTGGGAAGACTTTCGCCGAGAATAGGCCTGCTCTTCTCTTGACCGATCTGACAAGATTTCCAATATGTCTGGTTGCACGATTTGGTTTGTTACTGCTAAGTGTACAGGAGCCTAGATTTTCAGTAGAGACAGATCATCTGGATTGAACGACACTCCATATTCCGGGACGTAACCGTCGGAACTGGGAATTCGGCCGCTTGCGATATCCGAATTTATCCTTACCAGACTCCTGCGTTGAATATTGGCTTTCCACCGAAACTTCCTTTCTAGGTGCTCGAATTGTTGTAAAGCTACTTCTGCCTGGTTGCGGATTTCCCGAGCCGGATTCCGTCCTGGTTCTCTTTTTATCGCGAGGCTGGGCATTTCCACGTCTTCGTCCTGGCGTGGATTCCGATAGGGCCATTCTTGACTGGGACCGAGGATATTCCATATCCACTTATGGCATAGAGCCTGTTGGTATCGGCCTGCAAATCGACTGGGAACTGTTAACGTTGTGTGATATTCGTCTGAATAGTCAATTCGGGTAGATTCGGATTCTAGTGAAATGCATATTGGATTAATAGAGTAATGCTTCAATCATATAAATTCCTTTGCCAATTTTGGGCCGATAAATTTAATAATACCATTGCTATTAATATTCAGCATATAAATTAAGTGAACTATCAATTACCCTGTGTATGATCCATTTGATTGTAGCCTGGGTTTTCCTCAATTCGGTTTCTTCCATGGTGGTCCAGATCCTTCTTATTTGTCATTCAATTACCATTTTTGTTGAACATTTTAAATGAATTATGCAGGCTATGTGGCATCAGTACGCATTTATATTGATCGTCAGTGTGTGTGTTGAATACAAGTTTACACCATCACTCGAAAAATGCATACGCAATTGGTCTACAATGGTATATTTTAAATAAATATATATTATTTATGGTTATATGTCAGTCGGGTGGGTGTGAGTAATCCATAAGTCATCGCGTAGTTGGAATTCAAATTTGTTTATTTGACTAATCCGTGTGGAGATTATCTTCGAATAATCACTTTACTTAGATCTGATTGACTAAATCGTGAAATACAAATCGTTCGGGTTTATTTTATAAGAGTGGTCGTCATTGATTGATATTCCCGGATATGGTTTGTTTATGTTTAGTCTACTAGTAATTTTTCTTATAGTTTGTCATTCATTTTAATTTTATTTGTAGATCTTTTCCGTTACCTCTCTATACGTTATTGGTGGAACTGGTTAATGATGATTTTCCGCTAACAACCTCTGCGAATTCAAGTGATGGGTACAGCTTTCCTTGGGTTGGTAATTAATTTGGGTTTTTTCCTTGCAGCATTTTTCTCAAAAGGGGGATAAATTCGGTCATTCATCCTCTGGTATTTTGTGTCGGTAGTATAATTCAGTTTTATATTACTGGATGGATCTTAATAGATGGGTATAATTATAATTTTCTGTGGAACTAATTATTCTTTATGTATTTTCAGGATTTATATTCAACTGCAACTTGCTTCCAACTTTATTACTGTGGATGCACTTTTAAATAAATTTGAGTCGTGGTTTATTATTTAATTAATTGCTTGTTTTTATGATTCGGGGTTAAATTTATTTAAATTTAATTAGTATTTTGTATTTAATTCGCATTAGAATCAAATACGTTAATCCTCCTTTCGAGATTATTACTACCGTCCCCTCCCGTGGAGTTTGCGCGCGCAATCTAGTCGAGTTTGGTGCTTTCTGGCAAAAATTGAAAATCGGAATTTTTTTTTCAATAGTTTGCGCATCTATTTATTTTGCGCGCGCAATCTATTCAAATTTGTGTTCATTTTTTTAAATAAAAAAAATCAATCGCGTATTAATTTTTGAAGAGTGTTGGAAAAAATAAGTGACAAATTAAATTCATCAGTGACGATAATGATCCGATGGGGTATAAGTTTTGGAAACCATACGCTGTTGTTGGTAGGAAAAATACAGCCTGGCGATGAAATTTCAAGATTTTCGATAATTAATTGAAACTTTTAATAGTTTCCGGAAGTTCTGATAAAATTTTCAAACATTTGATGAAATTCAGAAGATTTTATGAAATTTCAAAGTTGGTAATTGAATTTCGATAAGTTATTGTTATTTTATAAAATTATGGACTTTAGATAGTTTTGTAGAATTTCTGAGAAAGTTTGTGAATATTTTAAGAACTTTGGAGTTATTCAGAAAATTTTAGATTTTTTAATTGAATTTCGAAAATTTTATATAAAATCTTCATAACTTCATTAAAATTTTTCATTTTCAGGCAAAATGAGTACACACAAGTCTCATCACACTAAAAAGCAATACAGTGTAAAAGAGAAATTGGGGGTTTTGGATGAAATCAAAACTAAATCCATTCGTGCCACAGGAAAAGCTCATAACATTCCCGAATCCAACATTCGAAAATGGAAACAACAAGAAAAAGAACTGAGAGCTTGGTTTCAAAACAACGACATCAAAGTAAGAGAACGCAAACGATTGATTGGCGGTGGAAAAAAGCCACAATTTGAAAATTTGGAGCAATTATTATATGAATTTGTTATTGATCGCAACAAGCTGGGTTTAGTCGTTAAGTCTAAATACATACAAATTCATGCAAAAACTTTGAGAAATGATTATGTAGAAGATATAAATCTGACACTAAACGAGGAAGATTTGGACGAGGATCTGAAAAAAGAATTGAATCTTAAAAAAACAGAATTCCAAAATTTCAAACCGTTTGACTCATGGTGCGCAAACTTCAAAAAAAAGATTTAATTTGGTGAGAAGAACTCAGACGGGATGTCGAAAACTTCCTGAAAACTTTCAAGAACTTTCCCGTTGACTACGTTGCAGAAGCTCGAGAGATAATAATTAAACACAAAGTGAAGCCTGAAAACGTTCTCAATTTCGATCAAATTCCTCGTCTTTTCGAACACGAGCCATCAAATACAATCGCAATCAAAGGTAGAAAAGAAGTTTTTATGAAAAAAGCTTCCACATCCCACAAAAAATTCACTTACACTCCGACAATTAATGCAAAGGGTGAGTTCGTCAATCAACACTTGTTGTTTTCTAAATTGAAAACCGCCCCAAATGTTAGTCCAGGATTTTCGGTTGACGTGAATCTAACAGGCATGTGGAGCGAGGATCTTTTAAAAAAATATTTGAGAGAAATCATCCTAATGAGACCTGCCACAGCAATTTTCAAGCAAGCAACGTTGTTGATTTTGGACAGTTACCCAGTCCACGTAAAAGTTGTGAACGAACTTAGAGATAAATATGCCGATTTATTCAAGGTGTACTTTTTATTAGTTTCACCGAACTTTACTGGATTATTGCAAGGCATAGATGTATCTTTAGGCAAAAGTTTTCAAGGATCATACGATGAGTTTTATGATTCATATGTAGCCAAGGCACTCAACTACAAATCCTTACAAACAAACAAAGGCAACATCAGAATGCCTACTTACATTGAGCTTTCAAGCTGGATCAAGGAATGGTCAAAGGGGCGTTCCGCCGATGGCATTGCAAAGTGTTTTAGAGTTGTAGGCGCTCATCCAGACGTAAACCCATTAAAAAATCCTGAAAGCTTGCATGAACCATTGTGAAAATGCTTCGATAAAAGTTTTGATTTTGACAAATGGTTGGAACAACATCAAGATCTTCTTGAAGTCCCTTCAAAAAACTTTTTCGATTTAAATAATGATGAGTGGGGGTTTGCTAAAAAACCTGATTCGCTTTGGATGACACTTTACGAATGTACCAAATCTACAGATAAATTCAAATCGTGGAAACAATCGCACATTGAAAAAATTGTTGAATTTATACATGGTGATCCAATCTTGCATGGATTGTACGACGACGAGGAAATGGTCAAATTCGAAAAGGAGGTATTGAGTGATAGTAGAGTGGAACTGAGTGCTTTTTCGAAAGTTTTGGGAAGGAAATTGATTTTTATCGTTTTAAACGATTCAATGGAAGAGGAAGAACATTTGACATATGAAAACGAACAAGAATCAGAACCCATCAAAATTTTGTTATTCAACAACAGTTATGCCTACGAAAAAGACGATTAAAGATATTTTGTAAAATTTGTACTAAAACAGGGAAATACAAAAAATAAACAGTAAAAATGTTATTTATTTCAAAATTTAGCTTTTTAATTAATTTTTGAAAATGTCTAGATTTGAAGTTTTTTTTTACCATATCGATAGAAAAATAAATTTTTCTGCGCATTCTATTCAAATTTTTTAAAAAAGAGTTTTTCAGAAAATCAATGTTCACATTTTATACTTCGTTTAGATTGCGCGCGCAATTTATTCGAATAGTTTTAAATAGAAGTCTACAATACAAGAGATAGCAACTCGACAATAAATTGCACCCGCAAATTTTATTTAATCCAAATCGAAATCATAAATATTTTTGGTATCTTAATATTATTTTTTATTTAACAAGATTATCAAATGTCTTTAATTAAAATTAAACTAATTGGTAAAGTGGAAATAAAACTCTATTTTAGAAATAAACAAAATTTTTAATGAATACTTCACTCTTATTGTAAACTATCCGTAATATTTTCAAAAAACGAAAAGATTATTTTTTTAAAAAAAAAAGGTTTCAAAAAACAAAAATCAAATAAATTTTAATTTAATCTCACCTTATCTAAAGATCCTTTTTAAAAAGATATATATGTATTTTTATAAAAATTTATAAACATGCATACTTAGTGAAATTACTATAGGGAGGGTGCAATTTAAATGTCCAAGCAGGTTCTATTAAATGTTGATTATAAAATCATTGTTTTAACCTACTATACCTATTTATCTCGTTTGTCATGCAGATCCTTTCATAAAACACCTCAATCGTTTCTTTATTTATCCATTTAATTTGTTACAAAAAATATTGAGATAATAATAATTAAATGAATAATGAGATTTTCTTCACTTAATTATTTGATTTGCCACTAAGAGAATTTGTTTATTTAATTTGCTTACAAAAAATTGATATTACGGAAAAGATCCTTAATTGAATAATTACTTAATTATTTGAATTACCACTAAGAGAATTGTTAATAAAATAATTTAAAACTTAATTTACTAATCTATTCATTTTAATGCCAGGAGAATCCATTTTTATTTGGGAGATTGTTGATAACCTACCTTGTCTGCTGATTATTAGGAATATCATCAATGATCTATCCTGAGCTTTCTCGGCATGGCACTTTGACAGCAAAATTGTAGATCTCCTTTATCAAACAATTTTGGCTATGCAAAAAAAATTGGTTGACACGATGGTAGTGGATTCGCTATTCGGGTTAATTCCTCGTCGAATCGGTTGGAGGGAAAAAATGTGCACGAAATTTGGGGTTGACATCTAGCGTTTTGACTTAACCTTGATAATTTATTTCATGAAAATTAACGTAAGATTCATAATCAAAACAAAAAATTCTTTTATTTCTAAAACTATCGTTAGCCTAAATCGGATTCACGCGGTTGATATTGAGCTCCCGGCTAAGACTTATATGATTAGACGGAAATTTGAATATAGGAATGGATTTACCTGTAACGTTTGGTCGGAATTCCGAAGGCATGGCTTCAACTGGGGGCGTCACTGGAGCGTTTCTATCCATTCTATCCGGTTGGAAATACATCTTAAATATCTGTGGATAAATGATTTACCTCGATTCGTCCGTGATTTTATTATTATCGAGTGTGTCTGATGGTGAGCGATTTTATTACCTGCGCACACTTCCTCGATCGCGAGTGGATGTGCGTGTCAGCAGTTGTTCTGGTTGACCTACTCGCTATTTCCTCTGGGTGTTGGTGTGTTCCTCTTCTCGGTAAGTGGTTGTATCATTTGTGTACGAAAATTTTATTGATTGACATTTTTAGAAAGGTTGTAGTACACGCTAAATTGTCTTCCTAAAATTCGCGGTGTATTCTCGTTGTTTTGATGTATTAAAAGAAAACTTTTGGAGTTTACAGTGGGTTCCTTTGCGGGTAGTCTGTTAGCGCTATTTCCTTTAGTAAGCCTTAATTTTAATATCGTTCATTTATACTATTTTATTAGGTTCTACTTTATGTGTATAGCGTCTTAAACTGAATGACGATCTCATTTTATTTATCTCTATTTCAGGTGAGGGGATTGGTTACCAGCGGTGTATTTCATAGGTTGGATTCAAATACTATTAAGGAATTTGTGAAAATTATTATCTATTCTCCAGTGTAAATTGTAAATGGGTGTTGTAGATGATTTTATTTTTATCTTAAGGGATTTGATGTTCGATTCCCGCATCGACGGGTTCGGTTTCCGGATGAATATGGACTACGCTAGCAACTCTTGTATGATTTATCTGAGTTATTATTCGAGTGTGCCAGGCAATTTCTTGCAAATTCACTTGACGATGATCGATTTTCTGTAGGGAATCATACTAAACTCTGCAAAAGTATTAACGAATATTGACTAAAGGGCTCTCTATTCCTGATAGCAATTACTAGGGAAGCATTGAGGGATATATGGGTCCTAATGGTGCATCTACATTGGCTTTTCAACACGAAGAAATGCATTCATCAATTGTTTGTGAATAAATGGTCTCAAATTTTGTCTTCTACTATGATGTTTGGTATTTACAATAAATCTATTTTTAAAGGGTTTCCTATTCTTCTGTTAATATATGCTAAAGAAGGTTTTACTGGGTAGATTCTGTAAAGGTAAAGTAAATTTATACTATATTGGTAACCTAATGCGTTAAACGATCAGCTCTCAAGTGGGATCTACTAAGTTGTTTAAAGTCGGTTCGATTCTAATTTTAAATCGATATTAATTCATAATTGTGGCGAATTAATTTATTTTCTGCGGGATCGTGCGTATTTTCGTACTTGATTAACCATTGTCATGTTGAGGGATTACTGTTCACAAAACAAGATTTACCGCTATATCCTATTTCTCTTTTTAATTCATCAACTGTGATCGCGGTTGATTATCTAATATTTACAATGGATTATAATTCTGCGAGAATTCATGGTAGTTTGAACTTTCCTATAACTTTGGTTTGATTAAATTCTTTTAGGGCGGGATTTTAGAGTCCTAATTGGGTTTACGTTTATTCTACAATTGATTTCTACTAAGTTTCTTTATGACGCACTATTAGAGTTTGACTTATAGGTATTCTATGGATTGATTTTACTATTTCTTTATGACATGAAGTTAGAAAGGTATAGCAATGATTTCGTATTCCCGTCACCTTCCCCTTCAGTTGATCCTAGGCGCGTTTGTATTAATGTTATAGTTAATGAGTGCCCACTGGACTACTCGTGTGGTGATTTTAAGCCGTATGTAAAATAATTTAGGTCAAGTTTAAAGAAATCGAGAGACGAGGAATTATCCAAAAGACCACTTCCTTATCCCTCCTTTCTTCTATACGGGATAATATTGACGTTCCAGCTCCTGCGTTCCGCACGCCGGGCCTTCACGGACACGAATCATTGGCAATATTCCACGCACTTACACGAATTCGAATAGTATGTTTGATTTTACTAACTCGTAATGGGTCTTGACTGTGGGCCGGAAAAATTTCGAAAAATATAAAACAAAGTTTTTATGCATTGTAAATATTTTATTAAAATAACAATATAAATTACCCAATCCAAGCATAAACAAATTTATCATAAA
This sequence comes from Schmidtea mediterranea, assembly GCA_022537955.1. Taxonomy (NCBI): domain Eukaryota; kingdom Metazoa; phylum Platyhelminthes; order Tricladida; family Dugesiidae; genus Schmidtea; species Schmidtea mediterranea. The sequence goes on from CM039680.1 coordinate 224,288,133, forward strand.
ACATCACCCTCCCCACGCCGACACCCAAGCAGAGCTCAATCGAGGTTGCGAGGATGCGACGTGGAGAGAGTTCTGAAATAAACAAAAACTCTCGCTCACATCGTAATAAAACTGTTTAAAGAGTAAAAACGATTTCTAGTTTTAAAAACTGGTAAAACGATTAAAATTGTGTAAAAATGAATCGGTATATATACCTATTGTACGACCCTAACCTTGCGTGTTCTTTTTGATTTAGTAAAACAAATTTTGACCTTGGAATTTTCTGGTATATTCTAATCTTTAATTTTATTATTTTGAAATTTTATTTGACAATTTTTTCCTTAGATTTTTAATTGAATTATTTCTAATTCAAATTATTTAATTTTTATTTCATTTTTATGAAATTTCGTAAATTTTCAAATTTCGGTCAAAATCGTTGGGTTTTCGTGTTATGTTTATATTTATTTCGTGCGGATCTTGTTGCATCTTGTTATTATTTTAATTTATTTTTTTTTTTATGATTTTATGTTTAACTGTTTTTTCTCTCATATTTTGGTAGGGTTAATTGGTGTTTTAATAGGTTTGAGTTTAAATCTGCATGTTATTTTTGCATGTGTGTTACCGATTCATTTAAACATTTAGAAGGCCGTTTGTGTTCTGGCCCAACAATATAATAAAATTTAGTGTTTAAATTGGTCAATTAATTTACTATATCTCGTTGGGAATTTAAAATTTGATTATTTAATTTAATTACGTGGAATCATATGCATAGGACTATTCGAACCATAAATTTAGTGTTTATTTTTGAATTTTTAAGGCAATCAAATTAAATTGGAATGGGTAAAAACACTTCAGGTCTACATTCCCTCTTGTGTGACTCTTTATTCCTCACATGTAGTAAACTAATTAAATTTTAATTCAAGGTTATCCATTTTGGATAGCTTTTATTTCTTTCATTTCAGGTTTAATTAGTTTACTAAATTTGGATTTCCTTCTCCAAGTGTTTATCACTGGTCTAACCTCGCTACTCTTACAACAATTCGTTTCCAAAAAAATGTCGTTTTATTTACTTATAGGACAAAAATTGCACGTTAGACGTGGTAACATTTTATTATACTTAATAATGCACTTCAATAAAACGCGAACAAGGGAAAATGAACGTATAACACCGATGACAAGTTATATTCAAAGCTAAATCAAATTGATTAGTTTCACATGGAAATTATTTCGACCATAAATATCACTCATCCATATCGACGGGGAGTTATCGGTGCTTTGGAACTTGCGGTGGTTTTACTCACATAGCCTTTCGTCACCCGACTCGTCGATCCAGTTGAATGAGAAGGACCTGAGGGAATAGTTAACCCAGGCAGCTCACTGAGGTTGATAAATTCCTGTTGCGATTGTCTACTCTGGCCTGCAGTTATGGCCAATTTGAACCGTTCAGGGCAATTCACATTTAGCAAATCCATTGTCAACCTAATGTTCAGCGCCATGTCGTCAGGAGCGGCGGATGTAGACATAATTCGAGGATCTTCCCAATTTGACGGAAGGATGTTTTCTAAAGTAGAAATTGATGGAAGCTGCGTCGGGGTGCTTCCATTTGCTTGCTCCAAATGTGCCAACAATAGAGCGTGCTTCGCTCGTCGCCGTTGGCGTCTCCGGCGATTTTTATTCGGCTTGTGCTTAAGGTTTCTGACCCGCGGTAGTGAAATATTGGCCGGAAAAGGAATCGGCTCCAAGGGTATATTGGCCAACTTTATGGACCGTCATGAGGCACATGCTGGCTTGGCACGATGTTTATTTCTTGTGCCCATTCGTGATTTGGCATTAATAAATGGAGCTCGGCTTCCGTAAACGCTCTGCGCATCAGAATGGTTAGTCGAGAAATGAGCACATATCCATGTCTTTATACCTTTATAATATACTTGTTTTATTTAAATGTTCACATTTAATTATTACTGGTTTCTAATATTTTCGATAATATTACTTTAATTAATTTATATGTTTTATTTTAATATTTGCATTATTACTAATTTACTTATTTTATTCTACTATTTATATTATTAATACTATTACGAATATTATTATAATCCTCATTAATTTACATACCTTTCGTTAATATTTTATTTATTACTATTGCTATTTTATTCCAAAATCACATCACTACTATCAACATGCTTTACTTAATATTCATGTTATCATCACCTAGGTTAATTTTGTTTAGGTGTCTCGACATATTTATTTATTCGTCTTAAACTACTATTTAGTACTATTTTCATTTGTTTCTGGATCGAATCTAAATGGGAAACTATTGTGTACTCTCTCAGTTACATACTATCATGATCAGTAAATAAAATTCTTGTGGTCAATACTACTATTATAACTTCATATTTATTCCTACTCGTTTAATATTGATGCCCCCCATAAGCGCTAATACTAACATTTCGATTTTCTCTTTCGTCTCTTCATTTCATGTCATTGGAATCGTTAAAAAGAACATTGGTATTAAATTCGCCTATATTCTATCTCTAGTTGCCCATATGACTCATTTTCGGCAAGATTTTAGGAAAAATTCCACCTTAAGATGTAGAACAAAATGCCTATTCCCTTAACTCAGGCGTTTCCGTCGGACGTAGATGGGTGGTACAATGTCGACCTGCGGAACAGGACCTATACACGATTGTCAAAACCCGACGCGATCACCAAGGATTCTTGACAGTTGAACAGTGCTTACACCAGCTAAATCAAACTAGCCCGTAGCGCCACCATTCAACCTTTAGCACGTCTACTACTAATAATATATGTAATTTTAATAGGAAGACTTGCCAACGACATTAAAGAATGTCGCGACCATCCAGAGCATTATTATTAAACTAAAATCATTAAAATTTATATTGTCATTAACATATACAAATTGATTACGATAAGATACACATATAATTTACTAAAGCATAGAAAAATAAATCAAACGCAATCCTTACTTTCAAAGTTGAAATTATGAATTTAGCCACTGCTTATATATGTATTTTGTGTGTGTGTGCGATCAATAGGTGATTTTTCGTCATTTTAAGGGTTTTTTAATGTTTTTATTAATTTTTAAACATTTTTATAATTTTTTCTTCATTTTTCTCTATTTTTTGATATATTACTTGTATTTTTTCGAATTTATTTTTATTATTAGTTTTTAATCAATGTTCTTTTTGACCCTTAAAATTTTGTTTCTTGATTGCCGCTTTCGCTTGTGTTTTTTCTCAACCTTATTTTGCAAGGTTTTGGCAGTTTTATTTATTGAATATGTGTTTCTTTCTGCGTCTATGAGCTTTTATCAATTTTATTAATATTTGTTTTAATTAAATTTGTTATATTTTTAATTTATTTAATTGATGTTTTTATTTTATTTTTAGTTTCTGCTTGCGGTACATGTGTATATGCAGTGGCCATTTTCATTATTTTTATTTTTTGTTTTAATTTTGGCTTTAAGGCCAACAAAAGTAAATTTACTAAAACAAAATACAATCACAAATATGTAAATATGTGTTTCTTATCTTCTAAATAAGAAATAAGCCGTTATACGAAAAACCATGATTAGTCTATTAATTTTTGGTTGTCATAGAAAAGAAACTTATAAAATAGCGAAATGGTAATTAGACACAATTAAAACTACTTGTAATGATTTTGTTGATTTTTAGAAGTTCCTGAGTTTTTAATTTCTTGCGATTCTCTGTGCATTATTGAAGTAATTTGATTATCAAATTGTTATTGTTTTTACTACTAAAACGTGTACAAAAAATAAATAAAAATAACGGTTTTCTATTTATTTTGGTAAGTACAATAAATAAACTGGTGTATAATTAATTGTTTTGAATTCCAGAAATAATTACTTTTTAACCCATATTATCCGGATGTCAAAGAAGCGTTGTTATCAGGACTCATATATTCAATTCGGCTTAAACCATGTGTGATGGAAATGCCGGAGATTTTGCGTGATAAGGATGCGAAACTTAAAATATCACAAATCCCACTATCCTACAACACTATTCAAGATCGAATCAAAGATATGTCAGAAGATGTCCTAAAGCAGATTGTGGAGCAAATACAAGAAAGTTCAACAAAAATTGGATTGCAATTGGATGAATCCACTGATGTTTCTAACTGTTCTCAACTTCTTTTTTTTGTTAGATATGTGTATAGAAATGAAATCAAAGAAGATTTTCTTTTATGTGAACTTCTGACAGAAACTACAAAGGCTATGAATATTATGTCAATTATGAATGGTTTTTTTGTTACCGATGGGCTTTCTTGAAACAATGTTGGAGCCATTTGGTGATCCCGCTATGCTCGGGAAAATTTCTGGATTTATTGCTCTTGTGAAACAGATAAACTTACATGTTTTTTCTAGTCATTGTATTCTTCATCGCCATGCGTTGTCATCAAAGACTCTTACCTCTTATTTCAAAGAGGTATTGTATATTGTCTTGAAAACCGTAATCTTTATCAAATCAAGGGCATTGAATCACCTCCTATTTAAAGTGTTGTGCGAAGAAGTTGGAAGCGCACATACCGTGCTTCTTTTACATACAGAAGTACGTTGGCTATCCAGAGGAAAAGTTCTTAGTCGGGTTTTTGAACTTTTTTGAGACATTTCTACGTGACAAAGAATAAACTCTTTTGCTTGACTTTACAGATACCAGTTTTGTGCTCTTTTTGGCTTACTTTGAAGATATATTTAGCCATCTAAACACCTTAAATATATCACTCCAACGTAAAGGTATGAATATATTAGATGCCGAGGGAAGGTTGCATCATTTAAAGATAAGTTGGATCTCTTTGCAGAAGAGATAAAAGTGAAAATTACGCCAATTTTTGCTTTTTGATGAAATAGTTTCTTGCAAGTTAAACGTGAAATTGATATCAAGGTTCTGGATTGTATTAAAATGCATCTGGAAAATCTTCAAGTTTATTCGATGGAATTATTCCTCGCACATTTGTAGTTGATAATTAGGTAAGAAACCTTTTCACCATGTCATTGGATCAAATTAGTGATGCTAGTGACACAAAAGATGAGCTCATTGAATTGCGGAATGACAAAAAAAATAAGGAATGACTTTGAAACAATGACGTTGGATGTATTCTGGTGTAAACAAAGCGAGACATATCCTATTTTGGTCAAATGGGCGTTGAGAGCTCCTATTCCGTTTGTCACTACTTACCTTTGCGAATCTGGATTTTCGGTGCTTGTGTCCATAAAAACAAAATTAAGGAACAAATTAAAGGCTTAACATAACATGCGGTTGGCTCTTTAAAACACCCTACCACGAATACAACAATTGGTTGAAGGTAAGCAGCAACAACTTTCCCACTAAATTTAATTTTTTCTGTAATTTTTAATTAATTCCTTTTAAATATAAGGTGAATAATATAATATTGTTTTTTTGCTGTATATAAATAATAATAAAAGTTAGGGGTACGTAAGATTCTAAATTTTTACTAAAGGGTACGGTTATCCGAAAAGGTTGGAAACCATTGTCCTAAATCATACTCATGCTTTGTAAATATATTTGCGTATTTCTTTAATAATGCCATGAATTCTTGTTTTTTCTCTATTGTTAAATCATTACTTGTAATTTGAGGTTTTTTATAAATATTAGTATTTATAGGTAACTTCTGAACTTCTTCTGGTTTAATATTTGTTAATTTTCCTAATTTTGTTTTTGGTTTCATTTGATTTGACTTTGTACTGCAATTAGCTATTCTCACTGGTACTGATTTTTTTGTTGACTTTATCTATTTAATCACTCATAGGAACATCGTACTTTTCGATTATTTTTTTGTTTGGTTCAAATATACAATCCTCATGTGATGCATTCATTACATTAGCATAATATATTACTTCACTGCTCGGTGGTACTTCTAATGTTTGATTTATAAAGACCTCTCCGGCTCTTTGCACAATTTCACCTGTCTGTCCTTTTACCAAATTTCCGGTTTTCAAATCAAGAGAAATCCCTTGTAGTTGCTCCATAATGTCCTGGCCAATAAGGCATTTTACCGGACCTTTCCTCATCACTGATACCCAATGAGTTATTTTCTGATTCCCAATGATTATTTTGGCTTTTAATTTTCCTATAATATTTTACACATAACGTGACATGGATTAAAAAAACATGATCTGGTGGCCTTAACTTGGCTTTCTCCCGCTGTGTTAAGAATTTCTATGATAATATCATATGACTTGACCCTGAATCCAACAAAGCTTCAATTTTCCTTTTATTGGACTGTGTGGTTGTTCGAGGTTGTTTGCCCCCAACCATTATTGTCATTAATGCATAACTATATGATAGACCAAGCATGTTCTTTCTTTCAATTTCAGCACTCGTTTGTTCGATCTTTTCTAATTCAACTGCGATATTATCGACTGATTTCATTTCTTTCAGTTTTTCGCATGGATATACTGGTGCTTTTGTCAAAAACGTCGGGGTGTACCACCGAGTAAGAGTATCAATTCCGCTTAATTTATGCATTGGTTCCAGCAAGAACCTGGACTCAGGCTCTGTTGTACTTTTCACTATCCCTCTCCGAAAATATTTTTTCTCGTCCACACTGAAGTTGTTTTAATCGTATTATTAAATTTTTAGTTCGCATTAAAACTATCAGGTCTTTTTCTAAACTGCTCTCCAACTAAATATTTAAAATTCATGGTTTTTAGATGTGCTAAATTACATTAATTTGTTTCAACATTATCGACAAAAATTGATTCTCCAGTTTGACAATTGGTCTATTTCATATTACAAAATGGGTATGTTTGTAATTTTCCTGTAACATCATCAAAGGTTCCTTCAAACTCTATCAGCTCAGTTAAGTATTCTTCCAATACAAATGTTCTTGCCATAATTTTACCATTCATTTTGTTTGGTTCTCCTTCCTAATCTCCATTTACTTTCCGTAACCCTTTCACAATTACTGTTTCTTGTATTCTATGGTTCATTTAAGCTCTTAATCAAATTTCTGGGATTATTTTTAACTCTTCCGTTTGAAAAGCTGAGAAATAATTTCCTGGGAGGACCTCAAATGGTCTGGGTATAGCATGCATTTTTATGAGTGATGTATGACTTCTCTTGCCACAATAGAATACAACGTTGTATGTTTAACAATACATTCTCTCACTGTAGCTCTCCATAAATCGGACTCTTGGTACACATAATACTTTACATAATTTTCGATGTTTAGTTTACTCGGTATGCATCTGGGCTTTCTGACATATCCACCACGGAATAAACTTTTTCCATCTCTGTTTGTGAGTAATCGTATGCAACGAGAGACGCTGACTGTGTAATTATTGCACAAAACGTAACCATCATAAACATGGACCACGGAAAAACCATTGTTTTCCTCCATTCTGTTCTAGCTCTTTCATTTAACCGTCTTGGTAGTAAATTTAACTCCAAATTTTCATTTTCTTTCTTTGAAGGTGATGGGCATAACATTTTCCAACCACCATTTTCTTTCATCCAACTAATTAAAAATTCGGTTATTAATCGGGCCGCAATATCTGTCAGATTATCTAAGTCATCCGACTTTACAAACGCATGAGTCCCAATTTCTAAAATAGCATAGGTTAAACTTGTCTGCGCTACTTCCTCATTAATTCTATCTTTGGTTAAGTCTTCAATTAATGCTTTCTTGCAAAACGTATCTTCCTTCCCAAACTTCTTTACAACGTCAGGAAGTCGATTCTTCATTTTTTTAACTGTTCTTTTTAGTTCATCATTCACTTCTATTTCTATTTCAAACATTGGATACACTATTTTACCGAGACATTTCAACATTTCTTTTGTTTCATCGCCATCCTGTTTTAATCTTACTAAATGCTTTTTTATCTCATATAAAGTTCTAAATTTATCTTTATCGTTCACCTTACTTTCCGATATACTAAACTTCTTTTGCCCTTCTAATTCTATATGTTCATCTTTACTATTGCACTCATTCTGAACATTAGCATTTTCATTTCTTTTTTTACAATTATTTCGTCCTCTTTTTCCGTGTTTCCTTTCTTTTCTTTTATTTTTCTTTTTGCTTCTTCGGTATCTGAATTACCTGACTTATTATTTCATTCAAATCTCAACCCTTTTTCTGCTATTAAATGATTTACTAAATATCCTAAATTTCCGTCCATTCTTAAATATCCGTCTTCATCTATTGCCTGTGATACAAATCCTTAATCATATGTAAATATTCATCATCATCAAGTTCTTCATCTTTATATGTCAATATAATAATTCCATCTTTTCCTATAATTTTAGCAGCTCTTTTCCTTAGCCTTTTGACTTTTGAGCACCAATGCTCTTCTGTATACTCAGTTTTCCCGTAACCTTCGTAATCTACTGCTACTAAAAATTGTTTTTATTCAATTCTAGTCTCTCTCAACTCTCTACCCAATTTCCTCATTAATACTTTTTACTTTTCAGCATATCTAGTTTTTCCATGCAAAAATGGTCGTATCAGCTCTACAATCTCTAATTTACTTTCTTTTTCGCATTCCGATTCCTCAATTAGTTCTACTTTATTATTTATTTCATTTTCTTCTCCAATACACAAATTATCCTTTAACTCATTTAAAATGTCTCTCGAACTCTTTTTTACCATTTCATTTTCACTAATTCCACTCATAACATTATCACTAATCATACCTGCTATCTGTAACTCATTTTTATTTCCCGGTATAATCCCACAATCTATCAAAAATTCATCATTTTCTAAATACCTATCATTAAATTTTAACTCCAATATCCATCCTTCATGTTTCTCCTTTAGTCTATTTTTCAATCAATTACTTCACAAAGACAACAGATTAAACTTACATTAATTCAATCAATCATATCAACAAAAATCAAATCTATCCATTTATTTTTTCTAACGATTTTCCAAATATTTTCATTAATTCTTTAATCTCATCTTTATGCTTTGAGCTCATATTATAGTACTTTGCAAACAAACTAATTACACTCTTTAACTTTCTCAGACTCAAAGACAATTGACTCAATTCTGTTAATGATTTCAATATTTTCGTCGAATCCATTTCATTATTTTCAATTAATTTTCCAATTTTGGACACAATCATTGTCGCCTTTACACTTTGCAAATCATCTTTTATATCTCTCATCTTCAACTCATTCTCAGTCAATTCTTTTTGCGAATCATACATCATGCGAGTATTATATTCATCATCTGATTTGAACTTTGACATCAAGCGATCCAAACGTCGACCCATTTCTCTCACTTCCTTTTCCATTCTTTCATTGAAATTATCTGGTTGCACAAAAGCTACATTGTCTGTCTGCGATTTTTCACTGTGAAATCTAATTGATTTCTTTAATATTGGCTTCTAAATTTTATTGACATTCTTTGGGCATGATCTAGTCATATGTCCATAACCTATGCATGAATGACACTGAATTTGACCTTGTAGATTTAATCTGTCTCTGCAGTTAAGGTGATGTTGTTGGAGATCTTGATCTGGCAAAACAATTTCGTGAGATATGCCCTTTTCTGTCACAATTATAGCATTGAGCGTTACTAATAGTTCGCTGATCATTTATACTTGTTTTATTAAAACTTTTTTCCCACCATTACCCTTCACCCAATCTGAGATCAATTTTTGAGCCAACATTGATTAGTGTAGTGCCCAAGCCTCTGGTAATAACTCTATTTGATTGTACTTTCTTTTTCGTCATTTTAAATATCTATCGACTTATTTGATTCAAACTTTGGTCTAAACTTTGGTGATGGGCTACTTGCTTGTTGGAGCCGATAATTTTTAATTGTACTTATTGATCTCTCTCTCTCTGGTTTCCGTAATGATTGCAAACGATTCTGACTTGGTCTGTGCGCTTTTCAAATTCAGTTCAATTTTCATCGCATTCTTAATTAGCTCATCAAAGTTATTAAAATCCACGTCACATAAAGCCTTTTTAATTCCCTTTTTCACTCCTGTCAAGAATTGATTCTTTAACAACTTCTTTACTTGCTTTGCCATATCAGCTTGGTTTAGTTTCACTTCAAAAGCCTTTTCTGCAAGAGTTGTTAAATGGTAAGCAAATTTACTTACAGATTCATTTGACTTTTGCACTCTGTTATAGAACTTTTGTCGTATTTTTCTTTTAATATCACCGCCGATTACCTTCATGGTTAGCGCATCTTTCAATTTTGTCCAGTCATTGACTATTGCTCTTTTGTCAATTTGTAGTCATGCTTCTCTGGCTGCTTCTATACCTATTGTAACCCACATACATATATGTACCACTCATATTTGGTCAAAAAGTAAAAATTAAACATTTTCTTACTGAGATAAAATTCCGATCATCTTTTTAATAGACTTGTACTTATTTCAAAACATCTATTCCAATCAATTTTGCTCTCTTGCATAAAGTTATTCATTATATTAAAGATATCGTTTTTACTGTTGTATGACTTGATAAAGGCTGACAAAATAAAAAGTTTTGATCTTTTTCGTATATAACAAACGCCATAAAGTTTACAAAATTCGCTATTTCAGTGGACTTGTAATGCATAACAGCGACTTGCGGAAATATTCGACCTTAACTTTATTAACTTTATTATTTGAAAGGAGAACGCGGTAAAGAGGTCTTGATGCCTTATCTTCTATCGTTACTTGTGTTATTATCATGGCGGCAGGCTTGATTTAAGTTTCGCCAATCTTCTCCACAATTTAAAGTGATAAGTAATACGAAGCTTCTAGGAATTTTGATTGACATCTCCTGTTAAACTTCGTATTTCTTTTTGAGATTGATTTGAACCCTTTGGTTAATTTTTAAAAAATCCGATTGGTTTTCATTGTACTGGTCGAAATTTGTCTTAAAATGGAGCTTTAAGTTGGATGGCTTCATGTTTTCATCTTCAGTCCATAATTATCCAAATTTAAGATATATTTTGACGTACTTGCAAGTTTTCCTTGCTTTTTCTTGACAAGTTCTTTCAGAGTTGAAGGTATTTCACCTTCTTTAATTTCATTATTTGTATTTGTTAATTGTTTAGGTTTAAAAGTGAAAATTTTGAAAATTTGTTTTAATAAATATATTTGTTGGATATATTTGAGTGAAAGAAAATATCAATCAGAGAAGAAGAGAAAGCGAAATTCTATTTAAATTTTGGTTATGAGTGATCAGGGCTGTTTATCGGCCGAAATATTTCATTTTATGAATAAACATTGAGGAAACTTGCTAACATTGTTATTTGTTTAAATTCTATTATTATTAATGATAATAATATTAATAATAATAATAATAATAATAATAATAATAATAATAATAATAATAATAATAATAATAATAATAAAAATAATAATAATAATAATAATAATAATAATAATAATAATAATAATAATAATAATAATAATAATAATATTTTCACATTCAGTGAAACAAATCTGCTTCAACTCAATGACAATGGTCTCCATAGAGAATATATGATATTAACATTGAATAAATAATATTAAAACAAAGTTGTCACTCTGATACAATAATAACCAATGAAATATTGTATTCAATTAATAATGAGTTGAATGAATTGTTTTATTGCATTGCCAATTTTTAAAGAAAATAAATGTCAGCAAGAAATAAAGCTTCGCAGAGAGATTTCAATCGACGACGAAATATTTTGCTCACCAAGGCTTTTGATATGGTTTTCTATCAAAAAGGCACAAATCTTTCCAAGTGTCTATTGAGACAAAATCCTCGGGAAATAGAAGACAGTAAAGCGAAATTGGAGAGACTGGTAAGAAGAGAAAGGTCGGCATCGTCTAACACTTATGTGAATGAAAAATTATTTATCGAAAACCGCTGGAAAACATCCATTGAACCAAGCATATTAATGCAAAGACCATCAACAGAAAACTCCACAAATTACAATTTAAATATTCCAAGATATAGGAGACCAACAACGGCAACAATGACAGAACAGCCAGTCATTGATACGTTGTTGTTGGCGAGACCTTGCATGAAATATAAATTCAACACCTGGGAATCATCTGATAGCATCAAAAAGGAGCCGTCTCTCAAAGAAAAATCGGTTCATTTTGAACCGGCAATACCAAGAGGAGGAGTCATTTCGAAAACAGATCAAAAAGATGTTTGATTCAATAGCATTTAATTATTTCATTAACTTTAATGAAAATAGCTTTTTCAATATTGGTATAATAGAAGAGTTTCTTCGGGCAGGGATGACGCCACTCGACATTCAATGCTAAAAGTGAGAGCGGCATCGGCAAATAGAACAAATAATATTCAGTCAACTTTCTCAAGATCTGTCACCTCCCCGTGTAATAATATCGAAATTAGCCGGTACAGATATTATCAATCTTTTATATATAAATGTATTTTATTCAGACCGAGATCCGTTTCATCAATTTTCCCAGGGGGCCCTGAGAATATTTTCATAACTCAATTAGACCCCATGAAGTTGTCATAGTTCCTTTTGAGATGTTGGTACGTTTTCTGCATAATTTGGCATTTCATTTATAAATATTGTCTTTTCTATGTTTGATTTTTTTATTTCTAAAATTGTTATTTTCTTTTAGTATTAAATGCAAATGTTTAAAGGAAAAACTTCAAAATTCAGAATTCAACTTTTTCTCTTTGCGAAAGGTTTCATGCTAATTTGTGATATTTTGGCAATGCATAATCTTGGGGACTGAAAGCCCTCAAGAAGTACATACGGAACTACAAACAAAAGGAAAAGAAAATTATTTTTTGAAAAGCAAAAAAAAAGAAAGTCATAACTCACACCGAAATGAAAATAAAAAAGAAAATTAAAATTGAAAAGATTTTTTAAGCGTTTTTTGGTCAATTTTTTTAACTTCTGATTTTATTTCCAACTGACTTTTTGTCCACTTTATATTTATTAATTATTTTTATCGTCATAAATTTCGTCAAAAGTCGGATCTGTCTAAATTAGTGTTTTCGCCATTTAAAAACCTTTTAGCTTCATTTCAAACAAAACTTTTAACTTGTCCAAATAAATGTTCTTATTAATAATTCAAATAGCCCAAACCGCTCAGATGAATCCTCGTCAAAATTACATTTTTAGCAAGTAAATTCCTTTATTATACTAACCTTTATGTATCACAAAATGGACATAAAATTGACCTTATAGTCTCATACAATTAGTCTACACAAATTTTCCATATGAAAAATCATTCTTTTGTGTCTTGGTCCAGTGTAACAACTATTCTGTTACATGCAAATATGAAGGTATCTTTTCATTACCAGATTTTCTTTGCAAAATTGTTGCAGAAATAACGCTAAATTATATAATTATTTCATTATTTTTGCCCTCAAAGCAAAATCACGTTGTTGGAGATGCTTGTGGAGCATCAATCACTACCCTTGTTTTAATTGACCCTACATCTGAACCACAGCTGAGAACTTCCCATCGGAAAGCCTTTCCGGTGGGCAATGTACGCTAGTGAAATGACATGAAACTATAACTGACAGTTTATGTACTTGTGTTTTGTTTTGGTTGCGTGCTAATTATTATAATTACATTATTCATAATTTATTATAGTTTTGGTTCATTGCGAGGTTTTGTTTCCTATGAAACTCCAAAGTGAGTGTAACTGAAGATGAATAGTGTGACCTGATTCGTGACAGAATGGTATTTTATTAGTAGTTGAGTTAATAAAAGAATTAATAAAAGTATAAATTAACAGTAAAATGCTCTAAGTACTAAGAGTCAATAATTATTTACATTTGATTTAGACGTTTCAATCATGATAGGGTTGTTTTGTGGATTTAGGAGACCAAACGGTTGAATAAATACTAATTGTTCATCCTAAATTTTTCATCACCAATTGAGTTGAGTTTTAGACTAATTTTGGTCCCTTGAAGATGCCGAAAATTCTATTACCGGGAAAGAAAGTGATGAGTAAAGTTAAAGCGTAAGACCTTATATCAGCAACAAGTTCGTAAGAGGAACACATCATAAAGTATCACTATAATGGATCACCTCTATATGTGCTTATACACATATTATGCATTACCGACGATGGACGTTGAGTAACTAGCGTCCATGGCATGACCGAAGTGCCTGTTCATTAGCGTAGTTACGTACCTAGACGGATAGTATCCGTAACGGATATATCCATTAATCAAATATATTTTTATGTTGTTAAATGAGCAAAATATTTGTTATACAATGAATAAAACTCAATAATCAACTAGTGACAAATTTTAAATCCTCAAAGACAAGATTTACTAGACAACGTATTATAATTTAGGTTGTTTTGCAAACTACAATGTTTCAACTTTAACAGCTGTTGTATGACTATCATGATAGTACGGTTTTCTGCATATAATGCCAGAGTAATATGAACAGGTAATGCATGATATTGTTGGCGTACTGGGTAGAATTAATTTTGTTTTAATCTATGCTCACCTATTTAAATCTACTTCCTCAACCATTCTTGCCTTTCTATGGTAGTTCCTTTCTCACCCAGACGCCCCACAATTATTACCTTACCACTGTATACCTATGAGCAAGCTCATGTTGGTACTGTATATAGCAGCCGAGAGTCCACAAGCAGGTGAGCCCCGTTTCCAAGACTACTCCTTGTGATAATCTCGCTTTCGGGTTCCTGACGGCCGATAGAAGGACTTACGTCTATTTCACTCCTCTACTTCTCCCAATATTGACACGCACTTCCCCATCCGTTACTGTCGATCTTTTATATGCGTCCGGAGTGGAGTTCTCCTAAGGTCTCATTTAATTCATCGGTAAATGTTAACGCTCACTGCAGTTGAAAAACATGCTTAAATGGCATTGGTTCCCTTTTCGTTATTTAATAATTCAATTTAAAACAACCTTATTTTAACTAATTCATTAATAAAACCTAAACGGTGTAATTTAAGAAATTTCTGAAGGAAAACTTTTGCTAATGAGTTTTCAAAAATCTAATTTCTCTAATTTTCTAAGCGTTAGATTTAATTCCCTAATTTACTAAAATTTAAAATTAGTATTATTAACCTAGAGTTTTGTTTTAAATTGGAGAATCTTTTCTTTGCATAACATGCGAAAATTTAAACTTTTTTATGTAAATAATTTTAATCGCTGGTAAATCAGCTGTTTTTAAGTTCAATAAGGTGTTCTGGTTGTTTTTAAGGAAAAATAAAGTCCTATTAAGATTTGTATTTTTCCTTTTATTTATACTTATTCTTTAATTACCCAAAATACTCTTTATAAAGGCTTAAAAGCTAATTTTACGATAATTATAATTGTTTCATTTTTCAATATTTTAAGTTAAATAAACCTTTCCAATCATAATTCTCGCGTGCATCAAACTTTACTAATCTTACTTTATACTCAGGCAAGACTACATACGTCCCTTCCTCATTTATTTATAGAAATATCAAAATTTATTAGAAAATTAACCATAATTATAAAAATTCTATTTTTCAATTACAAAATTTACATAAGGAAAAACAATAAAATAAAAGAAAATATAATCAAGTCATATATTGATTTTAAATTACTTTAACAAAAATAAAATTTAGTTTTCAACAGAATCAGGCTTTCATTCATCTATGTCCACAGGAAGTTTCCGTTTTCGAAGGGGTTTAAATTGCGTGGATCCGACCTGGGGGAAGGAGTGGCGTAGCTCATCTCCGAAATCGTCCACCCAGTAAATTGTGGGAGTCGGCAATTTTTCCTTCATCCTAGTCGTGGAATTGGGGACGGGCGAGATGTTCATGCTCATCTGCATCTCGTCCGATTCGTCCGTACGGATCTGCGGAGTGGATTTGTCTGATTTTTCCGGATCTGCTCTACTTTCGTCGCTTTTCACAAACTCGGGATGCTGCTCGGCTACCAGTGCCGCGGCTTCTTCTAGCACCTGTCCCGCATTGTTTAGCAGCGTCAATCCCTCGACACGGCGTCGTTTCCGGCGGCGACGATTTTTACTGGGATGATGATTTTTGCTGGTCCTGGGTGTTTGAGCTGGACTAGCTTGATTTGCTTCCGGGAGATGGTTCGCGGGGATCAGGTTCAACTTCACCGCCAGATCCCGACCAGCTAGCCGTTTTGTCAGTTCGACTTCAGTGAATGAAGCTACTAGGACGGCGCTCTGATCGTTGATGACGATCCGTTGAGCCCGGTTTTCAGCTATTAAGTCTTCTCGGCATCTAGACAGCCGGTGTATTTTGTCTTGGAGTATTTTTACTGCTTCGGGAGCGAACCACGTGCCAAGCGTGCGTTCGTGCTCCGTGAACAGTTTTTTATATTTCTGCTGGCATGAACTATGATCCATTTGGGTATTAATAGCACTAGGTTTTGATGATAACTTGGGAATTTTATATCCTGGCTGCATTTGAATATGTCTTGGAAATTTTGGAAATAAGAATTTGCTGGGTAGTTTTTCTCACGATTTCTAGTAGCTAAATGACGAAAAATTTCTTATCGTAACATGGGGGAATAGAAATAATTTAAATATAATAAAGATTTATGAATATAATAAAATTAATAATTAAAACAATTCTCAATCATACTCATTCCTCATTCATTCATAAATTAATATTAAATACGGCGATGTATTGTTAAACGTTAAAACTGGTCGAAATTCGAAATCCGTTGGAAAAATGAAAAATCCTGATGCCCCGGTCGTTTATTCGTTCAAAATCTAGTTTAGGTGCGTATTATCGATAAAATTATCATTCATTCGATTTGGTCACAACAACAAAAAAGGCTAATTCAATTATCGTTTCCTATGCTTAACCTTAGTCGTTCCCGTCAATATAAAAAGTTCGACAGGATTTAAAAACATTTAATATCCCTACTTAAACATTCATTCGAATGTGGTTCCTTTAACTATATCGATCTTCCCGAATTTTAATTACTACCGCTCCGACCAACATTGAAATGGCCGCCACGGTGAAGTACGACGGAGTCCTACCCCGCGATCAGTGTAACGAGACCTGACCGGACTAGGCAGACACCGAAGAGTGGTTGGCGACAAGGCAGCACATCAACATTCCCAAAATTAACTGTGGAAATTGAATCCTGCCAAGCCATCTTCCACGAAATTAAAGTATATATATAAATAATTTAAGTTAGGGGGACCTGTCGCAGATACTAAAAAGTATCGCGGCCATCCATGATAAAAAAAATTTAAATTGAAAACTATAAACATTTCATAAAAATGTATTAAACAAAGTAACAAGCTTACCAAAAATTTCAAAGTTCGAATTTTAAAATTTCAGATTTAGTTTTTTAAGGTTAAATATTATGAAAATGGCTGTTATATTTATACTGTTTTCGTGCGTGTGTGCGACCAATCAGCTAATTTCGAATCTTTTTTGGCCATTTTTTCGGGTTTTTTAATGCCTTTTATTTAATTTTATATTTTTCTCTTTTTCTATTTATTTTTCTTAATTTTTTAATATTAATTTTATTAAATTTACATTTTTTATCTTTGCTGATTTTTATTTTGTTCTGGTCGCCTCTTCCGCCAGTGTATTTTCTAAACCTTATTTTGCAAGGTTATAGGCGGTTTTGTGTTTTTACTTTATTTTTCTATGTATATTGCGTGCGAAATTTATTAATTATTTGTTTTAATTAATTATGTTATTTTTTATTTTGTTTTATTTAATGTTTTTCTTATATTTTTAATTTCTGTTTGCGGTGCATGCTTGTGTTATAATAGCCATTCTCATAATTTTTCAACGTGACTTTACATAGTCATTTTATTTTGTTTTAATGATGGCTTATAGCCCAACAATATGTTTAAGGATGAAAGGTATGGAAATGACATATACAATGTAATCTTAATTGTCGGTACCTGAGTTATAATATCACTTATATTTAGTTTACTTATAAAGAAGCTAAATATCAGACATTCGTATGTAATTGTTGTGCTATCTTGACTATGTACAATACATTTATAGTATTTATAAATTATACGTCTCGTTGTTTTTTTGATGTTTTCATGTTGTATTGGGATTGGAAATTAAAATTGATCACAAGTCTTCTATCGATAGCTCGATGAACCCAAAGTATTCTAAATCAACTACAGTCTTGGTAACGAAACTCACTTTTTGCGATAGAACGACTCACTTGATCAAAGTTCCAAGTCTCCCTAGTGTTGGGCAAAAACTGATTAAGCCCATATTTGTTTGACCAGCATGATAACGCCTGTGTGTTGTTGAGCGGAAAACTTAAATTTAGGGAAAAAATGGAAAATGTAAATAAAAATTAAATAAAATTTTTATACAAAAAATGTAAAAATTTAATTTTAAATCAAAGGGAATTAAAAAATTATAATTTTGGAAAATTCTGGAAAATTCCTTGTTTTACCGTATCAAAACACACACACGAACACTCGTGGTATATAAGGCGATGCTGGTCGAGCAAAAATCACTCTATTTTTACACTCTTACTCTCTTTACTTTTTACTTATCTATTTATTTTGACATTTCTACGAATTTTGGAAACAAAGTAAATATTTGTTCTTTTTATAATGTTATTATTTTATTTTAATGATATGGTTTATTATAAATTATGAAATCATGTTTTCTTTTATACTTATTTTACTAAAAATAAAGTTTGAGTTAAAATATTTTTATTTATTTTATTTTATATCCACAATAATTTTATGTTTAACCCCTTTTATTATCGAACCTCCATTGGAGAACGAAAATAAAATTTTTTTTTACCTTTTTAACACACTATAACCCACACGCATACAAGTGAATAAAATGAGATTTTTGTTACCCCGGATCGAACAGGTGGTTAGCGGGGAACCGCTCAGGATTCTCCATTCCTAAATCCTACCGCCTGGGAAAGGTCTAAATATAAAGGCTAACAAATGACGATGAAAAACATATACAGAAGTTCATCTAGGCGAAACGAATCAAAAATCAACTATAGGGTGAACTACAAACAAAAAGCCACTCACTAGTTTACATAAATTTAAGTTAGAGAAATAACCGAAAATTTGTGAATTTTAGTAGATATTTCTGATTAGCACCTCACGACTGACCACAAACAACCATATCTGATAAAGATCAGCTTAAAGTAAGACTTAGAATGCATGTCCGTTCAGATATATTCAGATTTTTTTTATCATTATTTTTGTTATTATAAATTTTTGGTATTGTTACCCTAAATGACCGAAATAAATGTTGAATTTAAAATTTTGTATTTATCTTGAAACGGGGGTCGCCATACGAGCTATATAAATTGAACCCATTTTCCCAAATTCCTTACACACCTTCATCATTTTCTTAAAATTCCTAATAAAAACCATAATTATTACTATTAATAACAGTATTAGTACCACTAACATCGATATTAATATTTTATAATCTCCTACTCACCCTTAATAGTATTGACACTCTCTGTATTATTATTCATACCCTATATAATTCTAACAACCCAATTTATCTTACTAAGGCCTTTCATCTGTTGACCACTGTCACTTTATTCAAAAGTATTTCTTTCCCCTGTAGAGCCTGAAAGCAAAATTTAATAATATCAAATGAAAGCGATTTTACCTAGCCCTCAGTCCCAGTTATTACATACTAGGAAATGTGGGTTTCAAAATAATTTTTATGCTACATACTTTGAATTTATATACCGTGAAATGTAAAATTTTCATCCAACCGAGGTCTTGAATAATCAACGTCTTTAAACCACTAAGAAATGAAAAAGATTTGAATTTGATATCAGAGAATTGTGCAAAAATCATTTGATTTAATTGTATACCATTTTCTTGACTATAAATAAATGTCATGAATGCAGCAAAAAAAAACTGTTGTGTTTAAAAATGTGTTTTACACTCATGAAATTAAGAGTTAATAAAGTATTCTACCTGTAATGAAAATATTATTGTTAAAGTCATTTTTTTTATTTTAAATAAAACCTCTAAATCTAATATTTTTTTCAAAAAAATTCAAAAACTTTACTTTTTAATCTTTTAAATTATAACGAAGTTATAATTATAAATTTGAAAAAAATTAAATTAAAATACATTTGTTATAATATTTTGTTTATATTTCAAAATACAAATTTAAAATTTTATAAAAATGATGACCGAAGAGAAAAGTGTTGATTCATTAGTTCAATCTGTTTTAAAGGATGCAGTTTCCGTTCGTGGTTTAACTTGTGGAATTCATCAAACTACAAAGGCTCTTGAAAGTCAAAAAGCTTTATTATGCATTTTAGCTAAAAATTGCGATGATGCTAATTATACCAAGCTTATTGAAGTTCTCTGCAAAGAACACAATATTCCACTTTTAAAAGTAAGCTTGATTCTGAAAATCCTATATTTAGTTGTAACACATTTAGGTTGACAGCAATAAGAAACTTGGAGAATATGCAGGCTTATGCAAACTCGACAAGGATTTAAACCCAAGGAAGACTGTTTCATGCTCTTCAGTAGTTATATCTAACATCCCAAATAACTGCACAAACTGGGAAGCTTTGATGTCAGAAGTAAAAAAACAATAATTTGATTAATAAAAATTATTTGGAGTTTACTAATGCTTATTTTAGTATAAAACATTTATTTTAAAAGAAGATGCACTTATAATTATTTAATAAATAGTTTTTTTCTTTAATTCTTTCGTGTATATTTTTATTTTTTACTAGTTATTTATAACTTGTATTGAAAAAGGATTTGTACTTTCAACTTCTGATAACATTGTAGTCATATTGGTCCATATGTATCATTTTATCCTAAGTTTTTTCGATGTAGTTATATGCGTCAGGTTTCGTTTGAGTGACCTGAGGGTCCGTTAGATATATTTTTTCACGTGAGGGAATATTTACTGTTTAATATTTTTTTCCCACTACTATACAACCATGATATCCTATGTCACCACTTTGTCATGGTTATGAAAAATGCTTTTTCAGGTATCTGATTCCTGTCTAATAACAACGCGTGTTGTCTATACTAAGTGCCTAATTACCAAAATTTTTGCTTGTATTTGAAAGCGGTGATTATAATTTTAATATCGGCAACATCATAGACATAACCCCCTCGTATTTCTATTGAAATACGTATTTGTAATATCTAATCCTGAATTCCTAAAATTTGATTAAAAATTGTTCAAACAGACAAACATCCTCATTTAAATTTCTTTTTTAATAAATTTGCTTTTACTTTTTTTTAAATTTTGTTTTCCGGTCTTTACCAATAGTGCTTTGCATCTGCTTCCTAAAAGATAAAACTCATATTTTAATTTAGGAGTTTTCTCGTTAATAAAGGAAAATACAAACACTTTAAAATGTTACGTGTCCTTTGCTATATGACCTTTCAATGTCACTCTTGTTAACATCCTAAACTAAAATTTCTAAATATTTAATCACGCATGGTTGGTTACTACCCCTGATCTTGAACAAACGCACCTACAAGTTATAGCTCGCTCCACTTGTTACTCGTTGCCTGGTAACGTTAGTAATGTAACAAGGTGAGCTTTTTTTGCCAAGACTACACCATGGACCGTGCTGGTTTCCTCGTTTATCTGGTCGCTCCACAATGCTTGACTGGCAATTTCTTTCATAGCCTGGACGATCCCTTCGGGTTTGTCGTATTATTAACACCTAAGTACATTTATTTTTTAACACGTGTTATTATTCTTATCAGTTAATGTGTTGAGTTTGCATTAAATACCCCTTGTGTTTGCATCTAATTTTTTATTATTAATGGTTTAACAAAATCTATTTGCTATATTAAGTTATCGACTTACTATAGCGAAAAAAAATTTTTTTAAATTGATTAAAAGATTCAAATCAAATCAAATTGGAATTTGAAATTAAAACAAATTTGGGACAAAATGAATTTTGATAAAAATATCCAACGAAGCAATAAGTAATTCCCTCCGCTGCGATACCATACAATAGAAGAATAGACAGAAGTAATAGAAAGAAAAGAGGAAATCCAAACAGACTACCTCAGCGATAAAAGTGGTGGGTTACAGGGTTTCGTTATTTGTTTAAACTGTCCTGTGGTTGCCCCAGTAACGCCATACAAAATGCTTCTAGTTACCACTCGGCACCCGTTGCTAGGCAACGTTGGAAATGTGTTCGAGTGGGTGGATTGTCCGCAAAAAGTGAGCATCATTACTAATACTGTAATTGCTCGGACAATCCTCGGGTTCACAAGCTGTCGATAGAAGACCTATGCTCGCTTTGCTCTGTCCCTTGCGTAAAAAATTCAAGATCAGATTTATGTTGACTGTTGGAGATGGAACGATAGTTTGAAAACGTGATAAGAGTATTCATGATGATGATTGTATACAAAGTGTATCTTGGAGATAAATTAACAATGAATGCGACCTATTTATTTCAAATCAGCAAAAAATACATAGCGTTTGTGGGCTAATGTGACGGACTTGGGGGTTGTGCTGCTCGGCGTCGGGCACGCTCCTTACGTCCCAGCCGACGATTATTTGATGGAGTGGCGGACTGGTTCGTAGATTGAGGACCTTTATGCGGCATCTGGGACGGGGCGAAGACAAGCGGGTATGTTACCGCCTCCCCCTCTCGACAGACGGCTAGGGCGACCTCCAATCCCTGATTTGGGTGCGCAAGCTCTGATTAAGCTGTCGCTCTTCCGGCCAGCCCTTTTGTGCTGCCGTGAGCCTGTGGTAAAGAGTTTTCATTTTTGTCGGATCTGACCAGGTAGCCTTGATTTGTTGCACTTCTCGAGTCATTTGGATTATCTGGGTGAGTAGATTTGCATTCGCACCTCTTGCACGCTCTAATTCGGTTTGCAGAAATTGGATGGTTGCCATTGCTGTAATAACAAAATCTTTAAATTTCTTTACGGACTTAATTAAATCGAAATCATGATTATCGCAAACATAGTTATAAAATAAATTCATTCGAGAAAAGAATTAAGACGAACGACAATTAAAAGAAAATTTCTTGTTAATCACACACAACATGTCCTTTGTCCGAGAAATCAGGACTCTTCGGAGAATTGTCTTTTTAAGTCCTTCCTCTGAGTAGATACCGGATATGGCCGTCGGGTATCGCGGGCCGTTCGAGGTGGATGAGCCTCCGCAATACGTCGTTAAATCTTTAATGGTTAACACGTTTTTTAAGCGACGTAAATACGACTGTTCGTCTGTGAAATTTATTTTGTAAATGTACTCCATTAGTTATCCCAGTTCATGTTTCTCCTATCGTTTGTAATGGCTATAATAATTTTAGATCAACGGTACATCATTGCTACAACTAACTGACTTATGGTCATTTAAAGTTTAATATCCGTCTATTTACCATCTAAAGGCTTTACATTTGGTTGGGTACAATTACTAAATTTTGATTTATGGATTAATCATTAATTAAAAAGTTTATAACATTACGAAAATTAAATTAATGAAGGGGATTTATGTAATATTACCTGGTAAGCTCGAATCCTTTGCTAAATTCTTTATAGGCGTAAATTCCATGTGATGCGAATAAATTTTCGGTTAATCAAAAATGACTTAATTGGATATTTGAGGCGGGTATTCCGTTGTTAGATAATGTCGAGTAAATTTGTTTACTTCAAATCCAATTTATGTGGTCTGAATGATTTCCGGTTAGATGGTTCGATCGATGTTTGTCAATGACTGATTTTCTAATTTTAGTGTTGGTCAATTATGCGATATTTTCAACTGTTAACAATGAGTGGACAGTATTGGATTCGGGTAAGATCATATTCCGTGTTTATATTGTTCATAGTTTATGTTAAAAATTTTCGAGATCTGGCGTAGGTAAATTCGACGAGACATTGATTTCACTACTGTGTTGAATCGATATTAGTTTGTCAAGTTAATGTGTTAATTATTTTATATGATTTTTTATCAACGTTTTAGGGAAATACCTGGAAAGTTTACTGGGAATTTTGGAGATGGGATCTTTCTAAAACACTTTCATGATGGAATATATTAGGATTTTATAATGTTCGAAGTAGTGGGTTCTTCAATTAATCACTATTCCTCATCCATCACAAGGATTTTTACAATGCACTTTTGGAGTTACTTTAGCTTGATGTTGGTGGTAAGTTTGTTCTTGCCGTTTCTAAATTTTGTAATATTAATGTAAAGTCATGACTCTTTTCTTAATATGTTAATTTGTGTGATATCAATACATATTTATAATCACCTGTTTTAATCTTCTTATTGTTATTATCGGCAATAGTCGCATTAAATCTCGGTTTTGGAGTCATCTTTGGGGTTTTTTTTATCAATAATTTATGTTATAACGATTTTTTAATTAAACATTATAGTCAAGTTAAATTTATTAAATGTACGTATGCCGCAACTTTTTGATTTTAATTCATAATATCAAATCAATTTATTTATATTAACGATTTTATATCAACAATTTATCCCCGTACCTTTTCCCTTTAATAAGCCTTAGACGCATTTTATGTTTATATTATAGTTAATGAGTGCCCACTGGACTACTCGATGTGATGATTTTGAGCCGTGTGTAAAATAATTTAGGTCGATTTTACAGAAATGAGAAACGAGGAAGCAGCCAAAAGACTTCTTCCTTATTTCTCGTTTCTTCTATATGGAATAATATTGACGTTACGACCCCTGCGTTCCGCACACTGGGTCTTCACGGGTACATATCATTGGCGATTTTCTACGCGCTTACACGAATCTGCACTGTATATATTTTACTAACTTGCGATATGTGTTGGCTGTGGGCCGGAAAAATTTCGACAAAATAATTTTATTTAATTATATAAAAACAATTTATGAATATTATAAATATTTATTAATGCATATAACAAGTAAAACATAAAGTTACCATACAGTCCATTCCATAAATAAAAATTTTCATAATAAAATAAAATACTTCTCCCCCCACGCCGACGTCCAAGCAGAGCTCTATCGAGGTTGCGAGGAGGTGACGTGGAGAGAGAGTTCCAAATAGAACTACTTCTTACCTAAAAAATAGTCAAGATTTCGTTTCC
This sequence comes from Schmidtea mediterranea, assembly GCA_022537955.1. Lineage (NCBI taxonomy): Eukaryota > Metazoa > Platyhelminthes > Tricladida > Dugesiidae > Schmidtea > Schmidtea mediterranea. Next base: position 224,313,097 of record CM039680.1, read on the forward strand.
AAAATATGTTGAAAATAGTTTTTGATTTTGAAAATGGTTAAATTTAATGTGAAAATGAATCGGTATTTATACCTATTTTCTGTCCCTAACCTCACGTGTTAATTTGATGTAGTAAAACAAAATTCGACCTTGTTATTTTCTAGTGTATTCTATTCTTTATTTTTATTATTTTTTAATTTATTTTAATAATTTTTCAGTTGGAATTTTTATTGAATTATTTCTAATTCAAATTTTTTGATTTAAGTTTCATTTTCATGAACTTTTATTAATTTATTAATTCTCGGTCGAATTTGTTAGTTATGTTTGTGTTTGTATCGTGCGGATCTTGTTGCGCTTTGTTATTATTTTAAATTATTTCTATGTTTATCATTTTATATTTAATTCTCTTTTTTCTCATATTTGGTAGGTTTAATTGGTGTTTTAATAGGTTTATTTTAAATTTGCTTGTTATGTTTGCATGTGTGTTACCGATCCATTTAAACATTTTCCAAGGCCGTTTGTGTTCTGGCCCAACAAAAGGATAAATTAAGCTATTTGAAAGAGAAAGTGGGAAATTCCAGAACTCGCATTTCATTATTGGCAGTAAAATTGGAAGTTCAATTTTCAAGATGAGATCAACAGAGTGACAAGGTTCCCTTGACTAACATTAACTAAATATTTTTTAATGAGCGTGACATTAGAAATGAATGACTCTCGAATCGAAATTATTTAGAAAACCCTCGTACTAGTGGAAAACATGCATACTCTCATTCATGTTTACATTTAATACATTTCATGTGCTAAATCAATTTCACTTCTTTATGAATGAGTACTGCGCAAGTCGTCTCTGCAACGATATTAATCGTTCGTTTAGACCAGGGGTCTCCAAATTACGGCCGCCAGTGCTTCTCATTCAGCCACGGAAAGCTTTGTATCTACGACAAAAATTATGGAAATCACCTCAAAATGTTTTCCATCCGATAACTACATTGCCAAAACCTTATACTCTCTTTCCTTTTTCACCTTGCTTTAACGGTTAATGTGATGAGGTGGTTGAATCAGTTAGTGTCAGATTGCGTAACACGTTTCACAATTCAATCGTTACTACCGTCCTACCCATGAGTTAGACTGCATTACGTTTCATGTTCAAGAAATGAAAATAGAGGCCAATACTTATGAAGACTTTTGGGCAGCGCAAGCATTTCATCAAAACGAACAATTTCCTCTTCATTTAACAGGAGAGGAACGATGCCTTTGATACTGCTGCGTATCGATAATGAGGCTTTGGAAGACATTGAACCGCTGGGTTATCGAATAAATTTAGTTTAAGCACAATTTAAACAATGATATTATTTATTGTCTCTCAATTGACAGTTTCAAAAAGGCTCGTTCATCGATCTCTCAATTGTGCAGTTCCTGGTTATAGCTAAATTATGATATTCTCACGGAATTATGAACGATAGCGCTCGTAAACAGTCCTACTATCGTGATTTGCGGTAATTTTCATTGATCTTGCTCAGTTAGGTAATTCGACTGAGAGTCAAAGCATCGTTTTATCGAGGGAAAATATCACTTGTATTTAAGAATAAAGTTCAAATTTTCGATTTTTTTCTTTTCGAAGTGATTGAAACCTGCTTAACTGAATTTATATAAAGTTCTACAGGTGGTGCAACATTGTTTTTGGGTTGCGAAGTACCATGTGAGCTTGCATAAGTTGATTTATTAATTCTTAATTAATATTGGATCGCCAACTATTTTACACCATTTAAAATGTCTTCTACCAAAAATATCTTTTTTTTTCTAAGTTGCCGAACTTTGGTCAAATTCTATTGTTATTTTTAAATAAATTTCTTTCTGAACTTGATGCAATTGTGTTAATTTATTTTTATGTTCTTTCTAGGATTTTTATTTCATGTTGTTTGAATTTAAGTCTTCTTGGAGTACTTGTTTTTATGGTTTTCGATTTAATAAAACAAACCTCAGGGTCGCCTTTTATTTGTCTAACTTAGATTTAACACGTACATCCTCCACTTTTCTTGAATTAATTCTATTAGTGAAAATTCAACAAAATATCATTTTCTTTCATTAAGTGAAACTACTGTAAAAATTCGGTTTTATTATTATTGATTATCAAAAGATTTATTAAAAAAATCAAAAAGATTTATTAATTCTTGTTTTCAGATATATTCTGACTTTCAGGAACTCCATTACGAATTATTGTCGATTAACCCAGAATCATTTCCAAAAAGAACCACATCTCTGACATTGTTTAGAGAGAAACTTAACAAATCGACACTTTGGATAGATTTTTTCGTTAATGTGTAATATGCCATTACTAACAATGGTCTAATCTGAAGATGAATAACAATGAGTAACCTAGAAGGGTCAAAAATTAACAGCTCAAGATGTTAAATACAGCGAAATTTTATATAAAATATCACGGATTCTTTAATCAGTGATTTCTGATATTTTATACCAAATTTATAAATGATAAAAAATACTAATTAAAACATGTTGAATAAACGGGTAAAGACAAATAATTATTTTAACTTTTAATTCAAAATATTATTCTTAATAATTAGATTTACTTACATACTTATATAAAAATGTAAAAGACTTATTCCAAAATTTTTATTCAATTTATTAATTTTGCTTCTTTCTGAAAGAACATCCTTCGGTCAATCTTGCTTTTCCACCAGTTGGCTGACAGAGAGGTCTGGAGCAACCGCTGCACATAACTACTGATTGAGCATGGCTGAAAATAGTGTTGATTTTCAGACATCCTGGGCATTTCACGTCCATAAAATATGAGTTTGGTGATGGGACTAATCTTTTAAGTTTGCATTTTTGTAATTCACTCTTTTTTGAAGGGTGCAAATAGTCAATAGCTAACTATAAAAATAAGTAAAATTATAAAATCATTATAAAAAATTTCTTACAGGCATTATTATTAATCAAAAATTTCTATGATTAGTAAAATAATTTATTTAAACAAATTTATTTCATTTTATGTTTATTTAACATGATTTAAAAAATTGTTCAACATCAAAGTCTGATTCAATTATGGGAAAATTTATTTTCAATCTTTTTTCAAATTTTAAAAAATTGTTCATAAAGTCTCTTTATATTTAAATTAATATTTAAAAATATCTATTAATTTGATTATTGTCTTTGTTTCATGCATAATTATTTTTAAAATTTTTAATGTTTTTAATCTTAATTATGAAATAGTTTTAATTAAAATTTTTAAAATACGAATTAGGTAAATACTAACTTGGAATTTCACCAAATCTTGATTTTTTTTCTAAAAACACTGAAATAAAAAATGTATATAAGAATTAAGAACAAAATATATTTTAGATTTCAAATATTAAGAGCTTAGAAAAATTCTATGAAAGATGATTTAAAATGTAAAATGTAGAAGACTAAAAATTTAGTTTTGGTATTTTTATAAAAAATTGTTTTTAAGTAGAGAGAAAGCAGGAAAATATTAAATTTGACACAAGATTGTTTTTTAATTATAAGTTGTTAAAAGAACAATCCAATATATCTAAAACTAGCTCGTATTCAACATATTCTGATAATGAAAGGAAGAAATGTAGATCAACTGAAATAACCTCACACTACACTCAGTTTTGTCGCCAAGCATTTTTTGTATATGGTTGTTATGATTTGTATGTATGTTTATACTTTATTTTTGTTTTCTTTTATAGTTTTGGCACCTGAGTTTTTAGCAAAATGATTTTAGTTACATATAAGAATCATCATTGCTCAGGTTGAAAACAGTACTAATTTATTCCATCACCATGCCCGTTAGCGTGAGTTATTCGTCTCTCGCCGTTGATACAGCATGATATGGGTGGATATACATATAGAGGTGATATCACGGAGTCATACTCCGTGATGCATACCCTCTTTCTTGTTAAACACCCATAGAAGAACATGCGATTTCTTCTCGATCTATCCCTTGCTCCCCGGCAATTTCTTGTCATTAAATCTATTCTCCATTGCTCTCTGTAAGGATCATTGCACTAACCTAACCTATCGTTAATAACCACTTTATTCATGAAGTCGTGATTTTTTCCCCACTAATATTAACTATCGTTACTTTGTTTACGTGATGTCCAACAATCTACTCAATTTGGATGTTTAAAATGTCTTAACTATTTTAATATTTTCTGTGATATTACTGTTTAGGTAGTTTCAGTATTTTTAGCTATTTAGATATTTTAGGTGTTTCTGCTCACCCTCCAGTTACTACGTTTCATCTATGAAATCTCCGTGAAATTTCACGAAAAAGTACAACTCATAATTTCTTCAAACATTACCTATATATGTAAACTTTGTGAGTTGTTGAAGTACATTCGAACTCTGACCTATCTCTTACTAACATAGTTAAATAATCGACAACATGTTTTATACGAAAAATTGGCTCTGCTCTTCACTCGATTTCTTCACTGTATAATCTTTTTTAAATTTTAAAACAGTGGTGCTTCCGAAAAACATTTTGGCTTTTCACCATTGCTATGAACTTCAGAAAAGACATTTAATTTTAGAGGGATTGATTTTGCATTCGAAAATCATAGAAATATAAAAATTTAAAAAGCATATAAAGTTACGAAAAAGTTTATTAAAAAACTGACCGTTTAACCATAGTTTTGAAAATTCTATATACAAAAACTAAAAGATGGTGGGTACCATTTGTACCCATTGGTAAGTGACTTTGGAACTATACCAAATTGGTAGAATGCTAGCTAAAGGTGAGTACAACCACTTGTGCTGACTCTCGGTTTTTTGTCCTATAATATTTTATCATTATTTATTCTGAACAAAGGGTCTCAAAACTCATTGATTTTAGATTATCCTAAAATAAGTATAGAAAGAACATTTTATTTTATAGTACCAATACCTTTTATTTAATTTTATACCAAACAAGACAAATTGAATTGGTGTAAAAAGTCCTTATGGCCTTGTGGCTTGTTTACTGAGTTGGCTCATTATGTGAGCTTCTTTTCGATGTCGACGCCGATGCGTCCATCTTCCATGGGTTACATCGCTTCTATAGCCAAAGGAGATTAATAGGAGCTGAAATACTGAGCCGGCCGTTGTCAAGCTTCGGGCGAAATATTTCCATCGATATTGGTTTGGGAACAAGTTACTGAATGAACCCAACTAGGTAGAAGTGAGCCCACAATGACGCATCGTTTCCCTCGAAAATTTGAAAATTTCTACCCTTATGTGTGTGTGTGGTAGACATTAAATAAGAACCTGAAAATCAAAGAATTTGTTTTACCCCGCGCGAGTGTGTGCACGGGCCATTTAATAGCATCTTTGACATTTTTTAAATATATAGATTTTGGTATGAAGATTTTCAAAACTTAATCCAACCCCCCCTAGCAAAAATATTTTATGACTCATAGATTTTAAAACAAGCAAACTTTTTTAGCCCTCCGATCATTTAATAAAAACTTTTACTAAAAATACAAAAATGATAAATTATTTATATAATTATTAATATTGTTGGGCCAGAACACAAATGGCCTTGAGAATTGTTTAAATGCATCAGTAACACAGCACGAAAACCCAGCACCAAGATAACTTAAAATACAATATACAACACCAACTAAACATTTTAAAATCTGAGAGAATATAAATAAATATAAAATCAAAAACATAAAAGTAAAATAAAATAAATACAAAATGCATCAAGAACCGCACGAAATTTACATAAAAAATAACATAATAACAAAAAAATTTGATCGTAAAATGACCATTTATCTAAAAGAAAAATTAATGAATTAAATGAATAAAAATAAACTATTTTTAGCTGAATAAATTTATTTAAAAATGTTAAAAATAAATTACGAATTTAAATTAAGAAATAAATAAAAATTTAATTTAGATAACACAAATAATTTCAAGGTCGAATTTTGTTTAATCGCAATAAAATTAACACGCAAGGTTAAGGCCAAATTGTAGGTATCCAAAATTTTATGAACACTTAAAGATAAAATTGGATACTAAGGATGAATATTTTCTTCAAATGGTATTATCGAAAACAGAAGTCCATGTATGTACAATGGTAAACAAAATACGACAATTGGCAAGAAATAAATGGCCTCGAAAAATAGGACCAAACGATGAAATAAAATTATATTTTAACGACATTGAGTTGAAAGATGGCTAGTATCTGATTGACTATGGAATAAATAAAATAGATGAGAATACTATATCTGCATTAATAGTTTTAAGAAACTAGCTCAAGATTAGCAACACCTTCTGTTGAACTGAATGAGGAAAACGATTATGATATGCTATTAAAAATGTGGGATGAACCATCCGAAGGGAGTGCAAAGTCACCACTCGAAAAAGAGATAATTTTTCAACCATTGAATAATAAATACGGTAATTTGCAAGAGACAATATAAAAGATCTGTAAGCAGGTAATAATGCAAGACGCTGAAACAATGAAGCGAGGTAGAGGTCGACCTCAAAAGTCAGAAATAGTGGAGAAATTAGATGATCGTAAAACTGCAGAGCGTTTGAGAGAAATAGCCAAAATTAGCAGACGATAATAACGATTTAATTATGATAATTGAACTATTAAAAGCAACAAACTTAAAACGATATCCGGAAACAAAACCACCCGCGTTAATTGAAAATATGGTACAAAAAATCAAGTTAATGGAGAAGGAGGTCAGAGAGTTGAGTGTAGAGGATGTAAATGAGGAGGTGGTTTTAAAGATACTCTTAACAACTGGTATAAATAGAGACAAAGTAATTACCGCAATGGCATATCTAATTGCAAGATATAAAAAGCTTCTAAGATCAAGTTCAAAAGAGCAAGTAAAGGAAGTAGCTAAAACAATATATCAGAGATTAAAAGCGGATGTGATGCCGTGGATAAAATTGAAAGGAGGATGGAGAATAATGTATGACGAGACATTAAAAACAAGTGAAAGCGAGATGATGGAAAATGATGATACCGAGGAAATCGTAAAAAATCTTGTGAACAAAACGACGAAAAAACCATGCAAAAGTGAAGGGAAATCAAGTATCTCAATAATAATAGTAATAATAACACTATTGTTAGATTTAATCAAAGAAAGTAATGCGATTATAACAATTGATTGTCAGAACCCAAAATGGGGGCAAAAATATTCATAATTAGATGTGGAAAATTGTCCGGAAGCGAATCCAACCAAATTAATCATAACTGAACCCAAGATTTTCCATGTGTATCAAGAGTCAGATTTTATACACACAGAAGCAAAAGAATGTATAATCAAGTTTTCAGAGGATAGCTTTGTATGTAACCAAGTGGCAAGGACCATGTTAGTACCGACATGGGCGCCAGAGGCATTAATAATAACACCAAGCGAGTGTGAAGAGGCATTTAAAACGAAAAAGATTAAAACAACGGATGGAATTGAATTGAAAGCTCAAGTAGGAGCAAGAGTAAAACAATCAGTAAATGTGGTTGGATTGACGTCAACCGGCGGATATTGTACGGGAGGAAAGTATAAAATTTAGGATCAGATAGCAGATAACATTGTGGTTCGGAGACAATACTATGTTGAATTGAGGAAATTTAAAGCATCATTTGATAGCTTATCAAAGAAAATGATGACACATAAGTTTTGTACGCTTGATGAATCTAGTTGTGACACTGGTGAATCTTTGATCGTGTATAAAATAGACAAATATAAATGCCAACTAACAAGATTGAAGTCACTAAAATTCCAAAGAATCAGAGGAAAACAGTTTACCGATGCAGAATCAAAAAGACTGAGAGATCAAAAAAGGAAAACAGTAATCGTACAAGAAAAGGATACCCCAACAATATATATGGCAGACTCAGAAGCAGAGGCCATGAGATTTGTAGAAAAAGGAGAAACTATCAAATGCGGAAAAGCAGTTGTAAAGACTAATTTCATTATTACTGATATATACCTTCATAATTAAAGACGCAAAATTAAAAATCGATAAATTTGATATCAAACTATCTTCGTATTTTAATAATAAAATTGATTACTTTTATCATCATCAATTAGTTCAATTAGACTAAGTATATCAAGCAACAATTACTAACGACTGCAAACTCAATAGAGAGATATTGAGAATAAAGATGGCTGTAGCGGTTACAAACCCAGATTTAATGGCACCAATATTGTTTGTGGAAAAAGAAACTTTTGCGAGAATAGTAGGAGAAGTGTTACTGACTTTTCAATGTAAACCGGTCAGTGTATCCCTAGCAACAAATAACTAATGTACCAACGAGTTACCAGTTATTTATAAAGGAGAAACAGTATATTTGCAACCTATAACCAGAATACTAACATATAAAACTTATATTCCAAGGAAAATCGATAAATGTACCAATTTGCTTGATCCATTATACAAGCTAAATGATGAAATGTGGATAACAATGTCTGATAGAAAAGAGGCAACTAAACCGTTTAAACTAGAATTAACAGAACTCGAGAAAAAGTTAGAATTTCAAGAAATAAATGATATGAATAATAACGGTATATACACGCGAGATGCCATAGAAAGTGCAAGAAAGCACATGTTATTCCGTAACGAAAAAGAGAAAATATTATTAATAATGATGAGTAAAGTCATCCAGGGTAGCTATGGTGGTGATTATAATTTCGATGTGCTGTTATCAAAGGAACATTTCAAAAAGGTGGTGTACAAAGTATTATACAGCATATGGGGATATTTTGCAGTTTTGGGAAATATGTTCTCAACTATACTGGGAATATATTATACTATGGCATTGCTAAAAATGATCTGTACATCATTAGTATCATTACGACAACTTCGACAAGTATTTGGAAACTCATATAAGATGTTGGCATGTTTATGCCCCTTTGTCACGAAATATCTGATAACAGCAAAACATGATAAAGAAATACGATTAATTAAAAACCACCGAGTAGAAGAAGAACAATTGATGGAAAATGATAAGAATGATGACAATCCAATCGGATCAGAGAATATGGAACAACCACGAGGTGAATTGAGTAGTAATCTAGATAACAAAATAACTAATTGTCATTGCGTAACAAGAAAGACCTATGGATGCTACTGGATAGAAGCAAATGAGATACTACGAGAACTCAATGAAGCCAGACCAAGAATCCAAGTATTGATCGATAATATAATCATAAAAGTAGTAATAGATACCGGAGCAGCAGCCTCCATAATAAGGGAGGATCAGCTATCAGAAAATCAAAAAATGAATATAAAAAGCACAAATGATACGATAATATCTATGTCATCGCATACTATGCAAGTGAGAGAAGATATTGAGCTGACTGTTCATTTTCCGAGTAGAATAGTTAATAACATATTTAAAGTAATGACTGAATGCTGAAGTAAATTCACCCTAGGGATAGATATCCTTCGCAAGTTAGATAACTGCGTCATCGAATTAATTGATGGCGCAATCAAAAGAAAGCAAACTACCAGGAATCAAGATTTGCGGAAGTGGTAGCATTGAAAGCCTTCGAATTAGAATATCACTGTGATCATATAATTCAAGTAAAAGTCAACGTCAAAGGTGTGGACACTTTTATTTTTGAGCCGGATAAGTCGATTACAAAAAATTATAATATAATGTTTACCGACGAGTGTGTTATACCAAAAAACGGGATAATTCCAATAAGAATTGCTAATTACGAAAGAAGCAATGTAAAAATTCACAAAGTAACAAGATTGGAAAAGTTGTTCAAAGGTGAATTGGAACAAACATTGGAAATGTGTGAAACGATGGTAATGAGGGATGACAGTGAACAAATGGTCGAACTGAGTAAGACAAATAATGTTAAATTTTATGATAAAGTAAAAATTAATAATAACTATTTAAACGAAACTCAACAATTTCAACTACAAACTTTACTCGATGAATATAGTGATGTATTCGCAAAACATGAGTTTGATTTGGGAGATACCGACATCATTAAACATGTAATGGATACGGGTAACGCCAGACCAATAAAACAACGACCTTATGGGGTACCTTATAAATTAAGGGAAGAAATAAAGCGACAAATAAAAGAGTTGAAAGAGGCAGGCGTAATAAAACAAAGTTTTTCATAATGGGCATCACCCATTGTACCAGTTAAGAAAAAAGATGGTGAAATTAGAATATGCATTGACTATCGTAAATTAAATGATGTAACAATTAAAGACTCATACCCATTCCCGAAATCACTAGAGTAATATGATAATCTCAGAGACACTAAGTATTTTACAGTTATTGACGCAAATAAGGGGTATATGCAAATTCAAATGGAAGAGGGGGATGCAGAGAAAACTGCTTTTGTCATTGAAGACGGATTGTACGAATACACGAGATTACCTTTTGGGTTAACTAATGCACCTGCAACATTTCAGCGCCTAATGACTACAATACTAGTAGATGCACAACATTGCGCAGTTTATATGGATGATATATTAATTGCACCAAAAGCTTTTGAGGAACATTTAAAAGACAAAGCAAATGTGTTGCAGAGACTAAAAAAGGCTAGGATTAAAATCAAACCGACAAAATGTAAATGAGCAGAGCCATCAGCGCTATTTTTAGGCCACATAGTCACGGTAGAGGGCATAACACCTAACCCAGATAAAATTGAAGTTGTTAAAAATCTTCCAGTCCCGAAAACGTTACAACAAGTACAAGGATTTTTGGGATTAACCGGGTATTACCGTAAATTTATACAAGATTACACAAAAATAGCAGCACCCATGATAGAACTAACAAAAGGAGTCAAAACAAAAGGAGAAAGTAAAGGAGTACTAATAGTACAGACAATAAATGATAAAATCAATAAACCACAAAGAAATGGAAACCAGAACATCAAAAGGCATTTGATCAGCTAAAAGAGAAATTAATAACAGCACCAGTATTACGATACCCAGACTTTAAGAAATAATTTATCGTCATGACGGACGCCAGCGGAAAGGCCGTAGGAGTAGTATTAGGACAAGAAGAAGAAAAGGGTAAAGATTACGTAATAGTATATGCGAGTAAAACACTGAAAGGAGCGCAACTTAGGTACTCAACCTTAGAAAAGGAATGTTACGCCATAGTATTTGCACTGAAACAGTTCAAACCCTATATATACGGAACTGAAGTAGTGATAGGAACGGATCATAAACCATTAGAAGGCCTTTGGAAACATAAAGATACCTCAAGTAGACTTTAAAATGGGCATTGAAAATACAGGATATGCATATCAAAATTATTTATAAACCAGGCAGAATAAACAAAAATGCAGATGCACTATCACGCATTCCTGAGCTAGGGGCATTAGAAGTTTTTGCTTTAGTAATAGAAAAGCCCATAGACATACAAGAGGAACAAAATAAAGATCTAGAAATTTCTAAGATTAGAGAGTAAATTAGAAAAAGGACAAATCAAAAGTATAAAATTGCAAAAAAATTAGTTGTTATTGAGGATTTTAGTGGAAAACAGTTAATATTAGTACCACAAAAATTAAGGCAAATTCTTTTGTTACAATATCATACTGGTGCTCTAGGTGGTCATTTATCGAGTAGAAAACGGCAAGCAGATTATTGCAAAAATATTATTGGGACAACTTAAAAAAAGATGTTAAAAGATGGTGTAATGCATGTACAATATGCGCAACTAGAAAAAATACGGGGACAAAGACAAAAGAACCCCTTCACCCAATCCCAGCTACAACATCGCCAATGGAGCTATGTGCTATGGATTTTTTATGAAAACTACCTACCAGTATTAATGGAAATAAACATATATTAGTTTTTAGCGACTATTTTACTAAATGGGCAAAGGCATTCCCAACCAAAGATGAAACAGCAGAAACAGTAGCCAAACTACTTGTAGAGAAAATTATTTTCAAAATCGGCACGCCTAGAAAACTATTAACAGATAAAGGAACAAATTTCATGAGTGAAACAATCAAAAGAGTAGCTAATATGTTCAACGGTGGCCGGACAAAATGTCACGGACAAAATGTCATGGGGACAAAATGTCACGGACAAAATGTCATGGGGACAAAATGTCAGCGGACAAAATGTCACGGACAAAATTTCACGGACAAAATGTCGCGGACAAAATGTCACGGACAAAATATATTTATAAAAATTAAGTCCTAATGTAATTTATTATTGTAATAATATTTAGCCTATATCAATAATAGTCTGAGATATTCAGTTATTATTATTATTATTATTATTATTATTATTATTATTATTATTATTATTATTTTATTTTTATTATTATTATTTTTATTATTATTATTATTATTATTATTATTATTATTAATATTTTATTTTTAATTGTTATTATTTTTATTATTATTATTATTATTTTTATTATTATTATTATTATTATTATTGTTATTATTATTATTATTATTATTATTGTTATTATTATTATTATTATTATTATTATTATTATTATTATTATTATTATTATTATCTTATATTTTGTCCCCATGACATTTTGTCCGCTGACATTTTGTCCCCATGACATTTTGTCCATGCCATTTTGTCCGTGACATTTTGTCCTAGCACCTGTTCAACATGCACAAAATAAATATAACAGCTTATCACCCTCAAACTGATGGGTTAGTAGAAAGATTTAATGGCACACTTCTCAGTAGATTAGCGGTTTTTGTGGGAAAAAATCAAAGCGACTGGGACGAATACGTAAGTCAATGCACATACATCCATAATATCACACCCAACGAAACAACAGGGTATTCGCCATATTTTTTGATGTTTCTAAGAGAACCTGCAACGCCCATTGATACAGTTTTTGAACCACAAGTGTCACAATATTTAGACGCACCAGATTATGTAACATTAATGCAAGAGCGAATACAAGAGGCATATAAGGTAGCTAATTTAAAAGTTAAATTTAGACAAGAGCAAAATAAGGATAACTACGATAAAACAAGTAAACCCCATACTTTTAAAGTGGGAGATAAGGTTAGACTTATGTCTCCACAAGTAGGCAAAGGTAAAACGACAAAACTATCAAGACCATTTAAAGGCCCATATGAAGTAGTTCAAGTAATCAACGAAAACTTACATATACAAAAACATAAAAATGAGGACCCCATAGTAGTTCATGTGAATAGATGTAAACTAGCAGAATCAGAAATAATAGAGGGACCAGCACATAGATATAATTTACGATCCCAAAAACGATTAATGATGTCGACAGTCTTCTTAACATTTATAGGAATAATTAATGCAGATAATATTAGAAAAAGTACAAAACTGAATTCATGGGAGATAAAGACATTTTAATATACATTTCAGCCTATGAAATTTGCGAACTCAATCAAAATAGAATGCCCATAAGAGATCTATACTTAAAATCAGTAGATACCGATCCAAAATTCATGAAAAAGAGTGAGGAAAGAACTACCAACGAATTCGAAAAGGGAGATAGCGCTAAATTTATAAACCTGAAACCCAATACCGAATACGTTTTATACGCACAATGGAGCACAGAAACCAATATGGCACAAATAATATGTAAAAAGATAAAGACTATGCAGACAAAAAAACGCAAAATGACAAAGAAAGTAATCATAAATACAACACCGATAATAATGCAACAAACTAATTCAACTCCAAAAATAAATATAACAACCCCGAAAGCAATAACTCAATCCATAATAGATGAAGCAATAACAAAAACATATAGAATACCAATCCAACTTAAAGAAAAGCTAATTAAATTACCTACGGGAAAACCAATTGTAATAAAAAGTTGGAATGAACTACAAGCATTTCAAAAACAAACATTAAAACCACGATGGCCTTTTTATGTAATATCATTCAGTATTTTAGCAATAGCAATATTAGCAATAGTCAGCAGTGTACAAATCTACAAAAAATACAAGTGAAAAAGGCAGCGGTATCGGCACCGACTGGTCAGAAATGTACTAGGGCATTTTCACTTGGATAAATATATACCAGGTCAATATACAATGTCTACTCTCGTTTAATAAAATCTATAATCGTCAATGTAAAATAAAATGGTCAATAATATTAATAAAAATCATATATTTATATAAAAAAGCGTATAAGGAAAAACCTCAAATGCGCACCAAATATGTATATTTATATTTTATTTTTAGAAAGAGAATCAATCCAACTATACAATATAAATCCCAACCCATCCAATACCACCAACCAAATCAATCCAACCAATACAGCCAATCAAACCAATTCAGCCAACGTAGTCAAGTAAATCAATCCCAACAAAGTCAATCAATAATGCAATATAATCAATCCAAATCCCAGAAAATTCAATATTATTGTATGCTCAACAAGCACTATAGTAGCTTCTACAAAAATCTACAAAACAAAATATGTACAGACGGAACTCCTATCACAGTCCGCAGCTTCCCAAATCAAGTATGTATCCCAAATGAAATAGAAGGTGGAAATAGAAGAAAAAGAATTACACCTGATAAAGTTTAATGAGGCTCGAAGAGTAAAATTGCACGAGCTCATTGGAGCCTACGACAAATTCCCGAATGCAGATGAAGCAGCAAGGAAAGGAAGAAAAGTCCGACACCGAATATTGTTCCATATAACAAAAACGGAAGTATCAATATGCCAGCAAAAGATACCCATTATCACGACAAACATGTGCACAGCAGTTATCAAGACAATAAAAACTGATAGAAGCGTCCCAAACGAATTTAACGAATTAATTATACAGATGAATAATTTACCCTGTGTTATCGCGATAGAAGTACTGTACCTGCCAACAATTCCAAACCCGTTCCAATCATTACCAACAATACAATCAAAACTACTAATGCACGGAGATTTCATCAGAAAGAAGATGTCATTCACTCACAAAGAACTGTCAAAACCGAAAAACAAGAACTGATTATGTTTGTGGACGTAAAGCTGGTGTGCGATTCAAACGATAACATGAGACCAGTGGATGTGAATATCAGAAATTTTAAAGGAACAATGATATACGACAAAAATATCACACCCAGAACGAAAATCACACAGTATTATCCTGAAAAGACAATGGTCAACAAGGAAAATATCATTGGGAATGAAGATGAGTACCAGGCCCTAATCGACATCCAAAATATATTGTGTGGAAAAATAATAATTGGTTTTGACATTATCAGCAAATTGAACGCACTTACCCTAGATTTATACAATGTAATGGGGGTGCGGGAGATGTCGGAAGATAATTGTATGTGCTCGTTTGTGAAGAACATCGCTCCATATAAAATCAAGCTATCCAATTTGGCATACCAAATTATAAGCCATCACAAAAATGGTACAAAGATAAAATGATCAACGATATACTAAAGAAACCCGAACCCTTCTCCACAGCATCGACAACAATAATAATAAAAGCCATATACGGGATTGTAGAGAAACAGTGGGAAGAAGTCGTCAAATGGGACTCAGATGCTTTTTGCGGCAACAAGAAGCAATTATTATCACAAGCCCAAGATAACAGCGAGGAAGATATGTATATCGAACCTTCCCAGACTGAGTTAAAATTCAATAAAAATGACACTCGGAGAACGTTTGAAGAATAACTATGAGATAGCGATGATGAGGTCATTTTTATAAAGCAAGAAAAGAAACCAAAACTCACAGAAACAGTCAAACTGGAACCGCAAGAACCAACAACATGTCAACAAATGGAGTGTGATATAGACTCAGATTATAAGTATCTATCATGCGACGAGGAAGAAGCAAACAAGGCAGATGCCATGGATACAGAGGAATCAGAAGGAGAATAAGGCTCGGAACCGGATGTAAAAATAGAGGAGCCGCACTTCATAATAGACAAAGAGAAGGATAAGATCACAGAAAGGGATCTATGCCATCATTTCGGCAGGAGAATCAATGAAGGAGACGTTCTGAATCTGGCATTGGGAAAAGGGTTCAAGAGAACGAAGATGATGATACAAGATGTGGAAGTGGAGCTGGTACGTACAGAGAAAGATAATGCGGACATTATCCTAACGGCCCAACGAGGAATGTTGGATGATGAGGATAGACCCATCACCACGTTCGTTCTGAATAAATATTTTAAAGCAGAGCCTAAAAAATATAGAGTCAATATACATGCTGAAGAGCGGATATAACATGAAGCAAATCAATTCCCAGAATCCCAATAAACCATCAAATCAATATTGTTATCATTCGCCCAACATTTGTAACAGTTTTAAGCACTTGGTAAATTTTTATAATTTTGAAAAGAAAAAATTTGGTGAACTTTCGGGTTATCTGGATATGCAACTTGCAATTTCCTTATCAACCGTCATACAATGTTATTAAGAAAAAAGTTAAATTATTTATAAATGCGCTATACGGCATCAAAAATATCTTCACCAGGACGAATTTCAACAATTCTTCGGGGATCCTCGATTATTAATAGCAATTTTCTGCTTCATCTCTTATATTCATGCTTTCATCAACCGTAATTTAAAAGAACTAATGGTATTTGTAAATTATTTAGTTTTATATACACACACACTCACACACACATATATATATATTTAATTTTTTAAATAATTAATTATAATATATAAATTAAACATACAACAAAAATTCATTATGAAATAAAATGAAACAAAACTCATTATAACGAGATCCAGAACAGAATTTGTTTAAGTTATTTACTTTTAATATTTAAAAGTTCTTTTAAAAATATATTAAGACATTTAATAAATCATAGTATTGATAAATATTAAAAAAGGCCAGACTGCAGATAATCAAATGCAGGTTTCGCATTATTATTTTTTGAATATGGTGTTTTTTTAATTACTGGATGTATTTTTATTAAATATTTATTTGTTTATCATTTTAATTTGCGAAAAAAGAAGTGTGATACATTTTAAAAATCTCATGGCACGCGAATTAATGAAATTTCATTAATTCATTCTGCCATCATATTTCTTGATAAAGTTGACGCTTCACTAGTTACTTAGTTTACAATTTCTATGGATCAACTATTTTGTCAATAAAAGCTTATTCATAAGAGTTAATTTAATTGCTGCGTTTCGCCACTGCGTGATACTTCACTCCCACGTTGGTACTATTCAAGGAAGTCGAAAACCAATGAGTAAGTGAACATGAACGAAGTAGCTACTGCCAATGTTTTTCTCTTACTTGCCTTGACTGTAGATAGAAGGTTCATGTCTTTAACATCAATAACCTCGCCATTTTCAAATTACCAGAATGTTCGCGTGCCATGAGATTTTTAAAATGTATCAAACTTCTTTTTTCGCAAATTAAAATGATAAACAAATAAATATTTAATAAAAATACATCCAGTAATTAAAAAAACACCATATTCAAAAAATAATAATGCGAAACCTGCATTTGATTATCTGCAGTCTGGCCTTTTTTAATATTTATCAATACTATGATTTATTAAATGTCTTAATATATTTTTAAAAGAACTTTTAAATATTAAAAGTAAATAACTTAAACAAATTCTGTTCTGGATCTCGTTATAATGAGTTTTGTTTCATTTTATTTCATAATGAATTTTTGTTGCATGTTTAATTTATATATTATAAATAATTATTTAAAAAATTAAACATATATATAAAACTAAATAATTTAATATTCACGTATAATTGATCACGAGCAGTTCATAGAGACGTGACCGTCAAGATTTATCCGCTTGTCATAAGTTGGGCACCACTACCAATTTGATACGTTTAAGTCGATAAAAGGTAGCTGTAAGAAATAAGGATTATAAAAGGGCTGAGTGAGGCGGAACAAATATTTAGCATGTATGCATTATTGTATATAACTTGTTGACAATAACGATGATAATGTTTTAATAATAGATTGATAATTTTTTGATTTGTGAAACACATGCCAATTCTATACATAGTTTTCCAAAAATTCATGTAAATATTTGTTATTGATTCAAATGTATATATTTAGAAACATTTGTGAATGTTGTTTAATAAAACATGTAAAAATTTGTTTTTAGTTTATTTAATTTCGAAAATAAAGAAATTTAAAACATTAATTAATCCAATAAGACGAATTGTTTTGGAATACCGTTGTGATACCGATATTGCTGGACCTAATTCAAATAGAAATCTTTTTGAAATTTCCTTATTATTTAACTCGCCAAAAATTATTTATTTATTGATATTTTTAAATTATTTGATTTTAACTTGAATTTTGCGTATCACTTGTTTACCTTTAGTAAAATTATCTAAGGAGTCCAGTTTATTGAAACATATAATGAAATTAAATGTTTAATCTATTCAGAATTTGTATAATTTTTCGTGAAAATAAAAATTTAAGTATTTAGCAATTAATTAAAGAACTCACAGAACCAAAATATGTTTCCAATCCTACAAAAATCTTAAAAAACACCCAAAAATTATTCAGGCTTCAAAGGATTTTGTTCGTTTAGTTTGTGTCGCCAGTGTTATAAAACTATGACCCTAGGCAATAAAAGGATAAATGCATTTACTTACAGATATCAATAAAGTTAAATAACTAAAGTTATTTCTTTAAAGACAGATATAATAAATAATCCAATAAATAAAACTTAACAATAATTTATTTAAGAATATTGAAATCAATAAACAATTATTTATTTACAAATAACTAAATCAATAAAAACAATTATTTATTTACAAATATCAAAATCAATAAATTTAATAAATCAATAATAACAAGAGATTAATACAAACATTTATTTATTTACAAATATCATTATCCAATAAATTAATGTCAAATATATAAATAATAGTAATAATAAATAACCAAATCATTAAATTATGAAGTAACAAGTAGAATAACGACTGAATTTTAATTTCCCTCAGAATTATTCTAAAAATGAAAAGAAAAAAAATTAAGAATCGATAAAAATAAAAACAGCAATTAAATTACACCGAGATCAATTAATAATTTCCCTGGAGAATTGAATCTTGGGGATTCAGAATCATAATTTTCATCGGTATCGATTTCTAACTTCTCTTTAAAAACGATATTATTATTTTTCTCGAAATAAAATTTTGAAAGGCCTTCAGATGAATCATTTAGAGTGCTGCGCGGTTTTTTTACATTGTTAGACATAATCGGGGACTTATTGAACATTTCTCTTTTAATGCGGTGCTCCTCTGATAATATGGGTTTCTCTCGTTTTTTCAGAGGTACGCTATAATTCCTTTTCGAGTCTGTGAGATTATTGATAATGAAAAATCAAAAAAAAAACAAAAAATAGAAAATTAACATTCATTTTTGTTGTCTATTATGAAATTGATTGTACTTTTTTCTGATGAATTCTAGAAATAAATTTCCGTAAATAGCAATAATATATCAGAAGCTCACATAATAGAAAATTCAATAGATAAAATTAGCATTAACAACAAAATAATGGATAAAACACAATTATAAATTTTTAACAAATTGATTTTTTAATAAATTAAAAATTTTTTTCCAGATAAAAACAAGGAATTTGCAATACAAATCATTCTAATAAACATAAAAAATCACTATCAAGACCGAAACATTTTAAAAGGCGGAAAAATAAAAAAAGTGTACAAAGGTAATTTAAAAAAGATTTTCTGACAAATATTTTAATTTTTTGTATATTTATGTTTGAGCCATTTTACTACGGTAAATTTATTTAGTGGACATTGGAATCATTTTTCATTAATCGGCAACTTTTTCCATTTTTTCCTCATCCATTCCTAGTCATGATATTCCAGAGAAAGTTCCTTTTTCATATTTTAAAGAGAGTGAAAGGTAAATGTTAACATGCTGCTTTTTGATTATTCTTTATGGTAGAATTTAAAAACTTTTTCTATTTTCCCATGGCTGACAGCTACCGAGTAATAGTTAAATGATCAAGATCAGAATGACCAGCGAAATCTCATGTGAATTTTCGAAACCTGTCTTACAAGTTGATCTTATAAGACGTTTATTGCCTTCATATCAATATAACTGAAAATAAATTTAGTAAACCATATTTGATATGCCCAAATAGTTGAACTTTACTATATGTGCCTAAAACGGAACATATGTTTTATTTTTAGTTGACTTTGATCTGTTATTTTTTTGGTGATATTTCATTACCTTTTATTCTAAAAGACTAAAAATTTAATTCTAAGCAGCACAACTTTTTTATCTTTTGTTAGAATGAAAATAAATGAAATATTAATAGGAGGAATAAACAAAATTACTAATACAATTATTATTATCAGAACATTTAACCTTTTAGCTGGTTTACTTTAATTTGACTATTTTCCTGCGACCTATTACATGAAAGTCACAAATGCATCGGTAACAGTTAAAAGATTAAACGTGTTTGTTTAAAAGCAAAATTTACTTATTTATGCACCAATATATCTCATAAAAAAATAGAAACAATTTAATAGAAAAAATAAATTAGTGATGAAATCTAGCTAGATTGTCTGATCTAACCTATCAATTCAACTAAAAGTGCAAAATATAGATAAAGTTGTACGGTTATGTAAATAAATTACACTCGCAATCTGTATGATCTAGAAGTAAAGTACAACAGCTAATAGTACAATGTGACTGAGATAATAATTTTATGACATTTCTGATAAACGACAGTAGATAATTAAGAAAATTTAACTTATGATATGTTTATTAAATACATTATTTCAATAATCTGTGCAAATTTTACAATAAAAGTTTAATAAACTTATTAACCAAAAATATATAAAAATCATCTAAAATAAAAATATTGTGTAAAATACATAGGTTTTTTACACTTTCCTGTCCACGAATCACATATGATTCACTAAATGTATATACTGATATGCCTCTGCATTATACGTACAGTGAATGCGTTAATCTGACTATATGACCTTGACATTTAACAATGTTCTCTTTTAATTTAATTATAACCACTCCTTTAATTATTATTAATTTGATCTGCAAAATCCAAAATATTTAATTGACATATAATCAAGCTTTAATTAAAATCAATATCAAATATTAAATTTTAATAAAATAAAATAATATTAAGTGAAAATAACACACTTGATTTTCAAGGTCGCATAAACATATGAAAGACCTTATAACTAGACAAATGTGGTGTAATTACGGATTATTAATACAATATCTCGCAGTAGGGTATAAATATGCGCCGGGAGCCTATTAAATACCCGTAATAAAAGGGGGAAATATAATTATAGCGATTTTTTGTGATCATACTCTTTATAATCTATTAATAACATTGCAACATTATTTAGTTGAATAAATTTTTCCAACCATTTAATTTCCCCCAAAAAATCAAATAAATAAAAACAATTGAAACTATCAAGGAACGAACTTATTAGTTTAAATATTTTTTACATAAAGCATGCAACACTAAAAAAATTAACATATTGGCTAACAATTAAAAATGTATTATTATTAATATTTTCAATATGAAATTTAATTGGATATTTAACATTATCTGTCAGTTATTTTATTTATTATGACGCAAAAAACCTAGAAATATTTCCTCGTGAGAACAATGGTTCAATAACCATGACAACAAAACGGTACAGGAATAAATGCGTGAATATGGAATTTATATTTCAGAGGTGAAATATAAAATTGTCCAATGTACATTTAGCATTCGTTCATTTACAATTCCACACGAAAACAAAAAGAAAGCTGTTTTAACCGTAATCAAGTTTGTTTGCTGAAAATATGAGATTGTACTATTGTAAATAAAAATGAAAATATTTACAATATTCAATTTTCTCTTGTTCAATGAAGCGAGCCGACATCAACATAAAATGATTATAGCATGCCTGGACAGTAAACAATAACTATGTGAATCGAAATATGCGGTTTACTTGGTACAAGGCCATTAATACACGAGGTCTTTGAGGTATTTCTCTATGTTACACATGAGGTTCTCAAGGAAACTTAGTAAAAGTGATTTTATTCCATAAAGAACCGCGTAATATGATACGAAGGAAAAACTTAATTTCACCTAAATTCGACCTTGACTAATACAATCTAATTCCAAAACCACGAATTAAGACTAAAGGCCACATGATTTTCCGCTTTATATTTTGATGATTACATTTTATGGTTATGAATTTTACAATTTAGAACAATTATTGCATGAACACTTTGAAATTGGTTCAAGATTAAAATAAGTATCAATCACTGTATCTAGGAAGATTTATACCTAGACATACGGACTATAAACGGTACAATCAATTACAAATAATTTTGGGCGTATCTCAGTAAAGAAAATAGATAAATTCAATAAAAGTGTCAACAGGATACAGATTTTTTATGATATTATCTATAAATATTAAACTTAGTTTTTTTACTTATTAGTAGCCAAAATGTTAAATATGAAAAATCAAATCACTCACAAAAATTCAAACAACAATAAACAACAAAATCTTCACTAACATAATTTAAGGGATTAGAAGCACTTTTATTACTGTCATAGTCCTCCACTATGAGCTAAATCAAGTTCAAATTGCATAAAATAGTCACTAATTGACAATAATTGAAAATCCACAGAAAATTCAACTATAGACTATAAATATGTAATTTATTATTCATTGTGAAATTTTATTTGAGAAATAATATGAAATTGATAAAAAAATTCCATAGGACGAGCAAAATCAGTGATTTTTTATGTAGTTAAACTTTAATGTTACCCCAATTAAAAGTTCTAATTCAAAATCGAAAAACGTGATAAAAACTGGGCCAAAAATCTCTGAATAACCCTAAGAGTTGTACTGGTTATTACCATTCAACCGATGAAAAAGTTTACCGATTAATATCATTATAATCACAAAGTTCATTTATTAACACCCAAAAAACAAAGGGATAAGAAAACAAAAGAAAAATAATTAGAATTTACAATTACAAATGTTTTTTTATTTTTTTGGTCACTTTTTATCTGGTTTTTGATATTTCATTTATTTTCATTTTGGAAAATGATAAAATATACTCAACATAAATTTTCGGTTTTGGCTCAATAAAGTATATAAGGTGATAATATTGAGCATAATAATAAAAAATATTTGATCTTGTCAAAATGAAAATAAGTGAAGTACAAATATATCTAGAGTTTTGCTATGGTTTGTGAAATAATAATAATAATAATAATAATAATAATAATAATAATAATAATAATAATAATTATAAATATAAGTCAAATATAATTTTATTTTTCAACTATTCATTTCGCCAATTTAAAAAACATTATTAAATTTCTGTAATAAAATTTATCTAATTAAACAGCGGTGTTTCACGCTTTGCTACAATTATTGCAAAATTGAAATTTGATTCAGGGATATTAATAACAGCATTGGATATACCACTATTTGACATGACATAAACGACAAATTGTCAAACGAACAAGCGCTACTGCTCTGATATTTTTCATTTTCGTTGAAACTTAAACAAAAGGTATATATATGTTGATGTCCATATTGCGATAAATGCTCACGGTTTAGCTTTTTGATGATGAACCTAAACAGTCGGAAAGTGTTCCTTAATTAACGGAATTCTGATTCTGAATTTTATTTGGTATCTTGATAATAAAGAATAGATTATTTAGTAAGTTTATTATAAGATCGTTTTAAGTTTATTTTCCCTTTATTTCATATACTATTCTATTGTTATTTTATCATACCATTTAAGCCTAGAAACAAACAAAACATATGTACAGTCGATTCTTCTCGATCCATGGCAAGTATATGCCACTCGAAAAGAAAAAAATCCCCAAGCTTCATTTGAAATATTTTCAATAACTAACATTGTTAAAGTTTGTTGTGTACCTAGCGGGAAAGTACATCAGAATTGCTATTATTCAAAAGCCTATCAAGATTGGTAACACCTAAGCATTGATATGTATTTGTACCTTCTAATTTTCTCTGCCTTAAAAATGGTTAAACGAACAACCTTGAACCAACTGCATTTTCGGATGTCTTTTATGTTATTAAACAGTAAAAACAATTATAAATTTGTCTCCGACCAGTGATCATCATCTCTTGCACTGCTCTCATCTTAAAGTGAAATGGTACGAAATTTGAAGTTTAAACCCATTATTGTGAAATTTTTCCATAAATGTCTCTTTAATTTATATTAAGGAGTAAAAACTTTAAGTATTTTCTCTTTCCATTAAAAATATTTGCCTAATGAAAAAATCGGAACTTTTGTTCAATGAAATAATTTCTAAATTTGGAAAAATTCATGTTGTTCATTCGAAATTTGCTCGCCATAAAATTGTATCATACAACCGAAGTATAGTATATGATAAAAATAATCTCTAGTCTTATTGCCATTTTATTCAAACAATATTTTATCAATTTAATCATGACAATAAAATATTTCATTTATTACATCAAAATAAATCATCTTTGAATATCATAGAGAATATCTAGGAATCAGGATTATCTTATTTTAGGATTTCTTGATTAAATGTAACTTTCAAAAACCGAGTAAATCAAACTACATTTAAAAGGCACATGGGAAAATTATTCACAAGGGGAAATTTAAGCGGATTAAGTTTAGGAAAATAGCAAAATTCTAGAAATTTCTAGACATGTCTGAAATCGAACTATTTGTACAATTTAATTTGTAAATGTACCAAAATAAAATTGCTAATATATAAATATGCATATGTAGAATTAAAGTTGCACTTAAATTCACTCGAAAATGTATCGAGCCCAAGGAGGAAATTCAAGTGAAATATGAGCCATAATAACATTTTTCAGTTTAATACAGTTAAATATCCTCATGCCTTAGAAAATGTTTTAGAAATTTGTATGGATCAGCTTGACAAAAACAATCAAATGTTGAAAAATGCGATTCAAGATCCATTTTCTATAAATCGCTTGAAACCGATGCAAGAAAATGGAAAACAGCCAACAAGAAAATGTAGATATTTATGAGCTATTAGATAGATTGAGAACATTTACAACCAATATAATAAGTTTATAACTTGTAAAATAGGTGAAAAGAAAAACAATAAAACGAAGTGAAAATGTTTTGATCTATACATTAAAAATGCTACATATGAACTCTTCCAATATCACATGCTCATTGATCACAGCGAATTTGATATATTATTTATGGCACATGCCGACACATAATTTGCACAATAAGAGCTTTTTCAATAATAATAATCTATGATTATGTTGAGGTAGTTGAAATGGATTTTTATGGGAAAAGCTAAGCACAATATATTAATAATCTCAATGTTAAAAGTTTTGTTTAATATTTAATAAAATTCCAAAATGCAACACAAATGATTATCTTTGCCTTCATTAAGTGCTAATAATTTATTAGCCAATTGTTTGCTTAATAGTGGATATTTAAAATTTTTATATTTGAATTTAATTCGATGGGATAATAAGTTATTTTAATTAATAAAAGCAGGGTGAAAAGAAAAGAATTTTGATATATTGTAGAGGGAACTTTGATTTTTGATAATAAGGTTTTGTTGAATCTTGAATTGAGTTCATTTTAATTTTTTTATGTAAAATTTACTTTTAGTTGTATGTTGTTTATTCGAACTAGAGTTGTTGGTTTTGGGAGAAATTTTTAAAGAAAACATATTTAATTTGGATTATTTGGTTAATTAAAAAGATTGGAATTCGTTTTTTATTTTCAAATTATACATCCAAATGAAAAATAAATCAGAAAAATTTAATGCTCCAGAAACTGAAAAGATTAATAAAGAAGAACTAAATAAAAGTTGTAATATTGTTAAACAAATTAAGGAAGATGATGTTCAAGCAGCAAAAGATGTTAAATTATTGCTTTTAGTGGCTAATGAGTCCGGTAAAAGCACTATGGTTAAACAAATGACTATCATTCACGAGGGCTGAGTTCCAAATGAGGATTATAAGCAGTATAAACCAGTTGTTTACAACAAGCAACTCAATCAATGAAGGCAATTTTACGAGCTATGACAACATTAAATATTTCTTTCGGAGATTCGGATAGATTACCAGATGCTAAAATAGGTTCTGATGTTAGTCAAGCCATGGAAGTCATTGAACCTTGGTTCGAGGAGTTTCTAAAAGCTAGTAAACGATTATGGGCGGATTCCTGTGTCTAAGAATGCTTCAACCGGTCAAAATAGTACCAATTAAGCGATTCGGCTAAATATTTCCATGATGATATAGATCAATTGGTTGCCAGCAATTACATGCCAGCGGCGCATTCAAATGAGATTCAACAGTTTCAAAATTTAGTCTTTGTAAAGTGTTTGTAAACCCATCTTGTAAAATTTGGCATTTTGGTTCATCAATTGAATTATTAAATAAATTATTATCCAATGTACTTTCTCCCAATGTTAAAGGATCATTTTGAACACGTTAATTAAATCATTTTTTTAGGTTTTTAACTACTGTAATAAGTTTCTGTACAATAAAAAAAGTGCAAAAAAGGACGATACCGTTGTCACATACTTAAAAATCTAAATAGTTAAAGCATTTCAAGAACTGAATTGGAATAGTAACACAGAATTGGATTGGATTAGGCGTGAAATAAAGAATGAGGAAATTTTAGAAAAATCAAGAACAGATTGAAACTAATAATGTTTATTGTCTACAGGCTGATATGGGATTTGGGCAATAGAGGAAACGCATTATCAATCTTGGTTTAAACAAATTAATTGAGAAAAATGAAATATTTCACTAATCCGGCCAATATCGGAATTGAAGTCTCGAATCTACATAAATACAACTGAATCAGTCACGGTGGAAATAAATCTTATTAACTAATTGTATCTTTTGAAGAGGAAAAACTTACTTTAAATATTAGAAAAAATAAATTTAATAACGATGAGGCGGCGGAGGGCACATTTGGTAATTGAAAACTTGGATCGGCAACATAAACTCATTCACAACAACTAAATAAGAAAATTAAAGAAAAACCTCAGTATTTCTAAATAATAAAAACAGATAACACAATTCCATGCAGAATTTGAATAAAATTTATCCTTTTATTTTATTCTACTCGAAATCTTTGTTCTCCTCAAGAGCAATTGGAGAGTTGATATTTTCCTGATTAAATCGATATTCTAAGGGAAACTTCTTATTTATACTAAAAGAATATCTTCATTTTTTCGCAAAAGAAAGAATAATTCAAGTGACACACAGGACGAGCCTTGTGAACGCGAACGAATACCCAGAGTGTCTTTTAGGCACAGGTATTTGGTCACCACTCAATAGGCCTGGCAATAATAAAGCATGCACTTCATCTTGTCCTCCTTTGCCTTCAATTTTATTGTGTTTTTATTAATGTACCTATATTATTTGATAACCATTAAACAAAAGACCTACATAAACTTTATAGATTATATAAATAAACTATATATATATATATGTAATAAATTAAATAGATTTTTTAAAATTTGACCTTGGCCGAATTTTTTGATCTTAAGACAACCATGACCTATTTTTTTAAACCTTAAACCGACCTTGACCTATTCTAAAATTTTTTCCTATGGGGCGTTTGACCTATATCTGACGAGTTCACATCATACTACTACGATATGTACCGAAGATCCTCCCATGAGCATTTAAGTTTTCAACGTGCACTGAAAGATAAATGTCTCATTTTAGGTAAGTCAGATCATTTATTAAAAATTTCTATTTGTTGTAAAAGCAAGGAGAGAAGGAATGACAGGATATTTTTTCTGCATAAACGATGAAGATCAAAGCTATTAGAAACAGAGAAAGAACCAATGATGAAGTTGATATTTTTAATTATTCACACTAGGATGAAAATCTTGCAAAAAACCAATGTAAACCATTTAGTGTTGCTGATTCCTGGATTGTTATAAAGTAATATAATATTGACTTTGAGAAAAGGTAAGATCGATAAAATGGTAACGGTGCAGGATAAAAAGAAGATAAAAGTTACTCGGTATGAAAAACCAATCCAAGAAATAACGACAACACAACATGGGTTACACTCCGATGGACAAACACGTTGCATCAAAGTGTCTTTTTCAGGTTTAAATGTGAAAAAACATTACCACAACACCAACTTTCAATGATAATCAATGAAGGAGCTTGACGATAATGAAACTCCGATGAATGATGATTTGCGAGAGGCATTGGTGATAAAATCATAACTATTATTGTCATTATTGTCAGCGTATATGGTTGGTAGACTGATAGTAGCGGAAATACATTTTATGTGACTGCTATTAAATGGGCCATCAAAATTATTCAATATAGAATTATTTAAACTTGGATTTAAAAAATAAATTTAAATTCCAGTCTCACAGCCAGTTTGACCGATTTATCATACTGTCGTTGAAATTTAATATTGATTTGCACTGAAATTCTATTTAAATGTTATATCAATATAATTTGCAAATAAATTGGCAGATTTTTAAAGATTTTTCAAAGAGTTAAACATAATTTCACTGAAAAATTACCTGTTTAATGTGACCATCCAAAGATAAATGAGAGGTTTTCATGTAATTGTTTATCTGGTTTGGAGTTTCATTTGACTGTTGTTCACTGGATGATTTATATATATTCGTATTATCACATGTTTTGTTGGTTTGTGCAATTAATTTTACATCATTATTACAATGGGCCTGAAAAAGTCGTGTAAAATCAGCAATTTAGATCTGTAGAATTACATTTTTGTCTGTAATAGAATTGAGGATATTTGCTGCCGTAACCACTTTACGCTTTTCTGTCGTCTTCTCGGTATCATCCTCACTTGAATCTTCGATAATGATTTTATTTTTCCCATGATCAGATTCGGTTATATCACAGTCTTTGGAAATTACTGTTTTTAAAAATTGATTTTTTTTGGAACAAAAACTATTTTTTTGAGATCGGAAAACCTTTTGATCTGTCACTTCGGGAGGTGGCATTTTCAATCTTGAATCAGTCATAAAGTTTTTCTAAAACCAATAATCAATGTAAATGTGGAATTTCAAGAAAATATTCCACATTTTCATTGTAAGTTGATTTTGAAGCCAAAGAAGCTTTAGAGCGATTTTCACTTTTCAAACTTCTATCCTTAATATAAGCATACATTTGAGAAGCTTCACTACTTGTTCGAGTTCTTTGTGAATCGGATCGATTTCGAAACTCGTCGGTATATGGTTCCACTTCCTCTTCATAAAGTTTACTGACACGGTCAATGAAAAAGTCTGATGTTTTGGTAATTACCTAATTATTATTCGTTAGACGAATCTCAAAAAGTTAACTCACATTAGAATTTTTCAAATTCTCACTGATATATGGGTCGATGAAAGTGGATGTCGATGGAGTTTCTATAAATTATTCATTAAATCAAATCGTAAAGATTGAAAATTTCAGAAAAGTTTTTGGATACATCGAGTCAATGCAACTTTTGACTATTTCTATTTATATAAATAAAAGAATATCATTTTTAAAAATATATCTTTGTAATAAATTGCAACATTTTTAGCTGTAATCATCAGACATATTTCCGTATATACATGTCCGAAAAAATAAATTGATAAACATTCAAAGACCGTATTCATCCGAATTTTTTATAAAATTCCTACAGAAGATGAAAGTAAGCAGAAGGTTAGAAGATGCAGAAAACTTAATATAAGAAAAGAAACATCCTATTATTGCAAGGAATACAATGGTCCTTTTTAGGCATTGCAAATAGAAATTCAACTGGCACGAAATGGTTACACTTCAATAATGATTAAACTTATAGATTTATTAGTAATTATATAATTATCTAATTAAGCTTACTTACAATGAGAAGATTGATCATATGCGGGGTAATTTGTGAGTTTTACTTTTATGAGTGTTAAGTCCTCTATTTTAAATTCACATCGTAATCAAAGTTCTAAAATAGATTCCAAATCAAAAAATCAGAGAAAATTGTTTGGTGTGTGATATTGCTTTGACAAGTGATGAAGAGCGCATTTTGAAGTTTGGCCCAAATCATGCTATCAGAAATTTACATATCTATTTATGCAATTACTAATAAACCTATAGGTATAATACTATATTAATAAATTACCATAGTTATTTAATAATTTATTTCTATTTACAGTATCTCTGTTTTCGAATCATAAAATAAAAGTAAACTTTTTTTTACCACAAAAAATACATCAAGATTAACACTACCAGTTTTAATAGTGTCTGCCACATAATCCTTTTCCTAAAAGGATTACTGAGACGCATGGACAACGTATTAGTACAATCCTATTTTTTATATAAATTTATATTAAATTTGTCATTTTAACCCTTTTAGTATGATTGGAACAAAACGACCTACGAGCAGATTAAAAAATATCAACATTTCAAATTTACCTTACAGTAAGAATATATATTTCAATCGGTCATTCATTATATTTCACCTCACTCTTGAGCAGAGATGGGCAAAGTCCGGCCCACGAGACAATAGAAAAAATTATTTAAATTCATATTAATGAGTTCTGGAAAACTAAAATTTTTCAAAATCATAAACTTTTTTTTAATTTCCGAATAATTCATTCAACATCGAATTTTATATTATAAAATATGCCCGACCCACAAACTCTTACAAATTTCTTGGATTAGCCCACTATCAAAAACGTTTGCCCACCCTGCTCTCGAATCTAGTGAAAACTCAAAAAACTATTCGAACGAATTAAAAATTTCTTGTAGAGAATTAAATTATGCATATACATTTGAACAATGAGAATATCAATTAGAGCAAAGGTACATTGGAAATTTAAAAAGGATGCGAGCTTACTGGCGCCAAAAATCTATTCCCAATCTTTTTTCCCTTCCATCCAATTTGGATTTTGAGTTTTAAATTGTCAGATTCAGAATTAACATCAATTTCATTGGAAAAGGCAAAAGTTCCTTTAAATCGACATGGTATATACATAGAAAGAAGAAAATCTCACATTTATTTAAACAAAAAACTGAAAAAATAAGGATTGGGAAATGTGAACTACAATGGAGCCCCGATTTTAAATTTTTGAAGAGACAAACGCATTTGCATTAATGATTGTCTATTAAATTCTGTAGGCGTAAATCGAGGGAAAGACAAGCGAAAAACAGGATTTTATTTATACAAAAATGATAGGCGAATGCAGAAATAACACGCAAATAGAAAGAAAACATGAATTATATATAAAGGCAAGTGAACAGTATTCTGCACTTGTAAGCAAACCTTTTCTAAGGAATTCAAATACATTATCAGTCAATATTTGATCTTTACAGTATAGAAGTCTCCTTCGTAAAACTGTCTGAAAGACTCAAGTGCAGAATTTATTACTATTAGTTGCAATATAATCGCATTCCTTTTCATTATTCATTTTAATGATAATTATCAAATGACAATTAAAATATTTAAATTAATTTCAGACATTCATGTTATATCATAAGTTATGATTAATAACACATTTCAAAATTTTATGCAAACAAAATGTAATTTAAATAACATTTTTAAAATTTTAAAATTTAAAAATGGTTTTAATGAATATTAATTTAAAAAATAAAGTTAATTATTATTCAATTTTTATTTCTAAAATTAAATATTTGTTTAAAAACAAAAAAGTATTTTATAAAGATATTTTATTTTTTTGTGCCTTTAATGTGATTTTTCATTTATTTTCATTATGACAGAAGATCAAAAATAAATTTGTGTTGCTTAGAAAACTAATTTTTGATCTTTTGTCACCATGAAAATAAATGAAAAATTAAAAATGAATATATTATAAAAATGATGAAAATTTGACATAATTACTTTGAAAAGGAATAGCATTTGCTTTTGAACTAATAATACTATTGATGGGACCATGATTGATCATCTGAGCTGTACAGAAATCTTTCATTAAAATCTTTCTATTAAAAGTTGAATTGAGCTGTATTGACTTATCAACATTTTTCATCTGCAATAATTAGAGTAATTTAAATTTTTCACAAATACATAAAAATATGCGAAACTTCTGAAAGTAATTATAAGAAAGATAATATTCTCTAGCACTTAGAGTGATTACAATGTTTTGAGACCTAACATTTTTCACATGGGGTTTTATAAGTAATGTACATTTTGATTAGTTATTAGTCGAGTCAATAAGACATTTTCTAGAATTTTCAATGTTAAAGGAATGTGTATATATATATATATATATATATATATATATATATATATATATATATAAATATAAATAAACAAATGTTTTGCATACAGTCATTATTTCAAATCAGTTGTATTTTAGTAATGAGCATTATTTCTTTCGAAAACAGAGCTTTCATTATAAAATGCTATTACGCACTTTACTGCGAGGATTCAAGAAAGTAGGATCAAAGTACTAATAGATAAATTTGAAACAACACACAAAGAAACAATTTGCAGCAGTTTTCAGAACATTGATGCACCCTTTCTACATGACTCTTAGACAAAATAAACATCGCCAAAATCAATGTGTACCACATTCTTCGAAACAAGCTCCAGTTATTCTCTTACAAATTCACCTTTCTGCAACAACTGTCACCGACTGACACTTTCCCACACTTTTTTTTATTTATTTTGTTAAGGGGAAAATTAATTTTGCAAACTAATTAAATGTAAAAGTAGAATTTGGAGTGCAAAATATTTGCTTCAATTTATTAAAAATATAAATAGATGATATTTTAATTAGATAACAGCCAATGAATAATCATCAATTTCCGATGCAGTCTTTATTAACCAACCTATCTTGATTCAGGACACATGGAAATGAGATCGACGAAAGTTATAAATTGATGGAACGGTTCCTTTGTTAACGGAAGTTTTGAAGGTTAGATTTTGTAAAAAACTTTCATATATTAATTTTAATGAAACTATAGTTTCGGTTTAGCGCGGTTTTATTGGAATATTGAGATTTCCCAAAAATTGCACCCAGTGTTTGACTTTTCCGAAATATAAAGTAATTTATCTGCATGGTTTCTTTCCCGCGGTGTTACACAAACGTATTTTTATTGTTTCAAACATTTGTTGTCGTTATTGTAAAGAATAAGAAATAAGCATTAAGAAAATGTTAAAATACAACTGCTTACTGTTTCTCAAAATTGCATTTAAAATTTTACTATTCAACAGAAATTTCGCAATGTCCTAACTTTTTAATCAAATAAATATTTTATTGTCTTCATATGAAATTCGGTGATAATAACATAATTGGCAATATTACTATAAAATTTGATAATATTTTGCAAAAACGGTGAAAAAAAGCGCGCTTTAGCATTGTCAATAACAATAATAAAACATATTTCTAAGTACGGATACTATAATTAGTATATGGCATTTGAAATGAATTTATAATGACAACAATTATTTCAGTAAAGTATTATCTATTATTATCGAAATAGAAGATAAATGAAAAACCCACGTTTGGGGATATTTTGTGAGCCTGTCAACATGGTGTTCAAAAAAAATTATTTTGGTATCAAAATTATTAGATTCAACCTTTGCTAAAACGGTGTAAATTTTAAGTTAAATTACATACATAGAATTGTTGGTGGCTTCAAAAAGAAAAAAAATATTTAATTATCGGTATCTCTATGAAGTAGCGACTGTAATTTATAAGCGACTATAAAGGGACTTTCTTTAGTTTTATAAATATGCAATTACACACAAATATGTTATATTACAGATTAATTTTACTAAATAATGATACTTTAAGTGAAAATTTATTAATTATTTTCTGCACTGTTTCTACTATCCAATACCGTTAAATCCTACCCAATAGTCCTTAAGATTCTATCAAAGCAAAAATGGTTTCTATATACTAGAATTGCAATAGAGAAATGCTGCAATCGCTGATTTTGAAAAATTAATTGTACATGTAAAAAGAAGCACTTTTCAAGAAAGAAAATATTTTATTGGTAACTTTCATCTTTTGAAAATCAAATTCCTTTTTCTTTAACACAAAACCAATCCACTCTGCTATCAAGGAATAGTTATGCATAAAAATGAAAAGCGTACACTTTTTAATAAAGATAATGTCTAACATTTCAATAGAGAAACTAAAATTGAATTGGTACCATTGTCATTTTAACTCAAAACCTCTAATAACAATTTTCGGATGTACTAGAGATTTACTTATGTACATCGTGAGGTAGAAAGGAACTTCATATAGATTGTGGGAAGAATTCCGAAGCAAATTTTATAAAGGAATTAGCAAGCACGGCCTTAGTGGAGCAAATATTTTCAAAACCATATTACAATACAAATGATAATTTGGGAAAACGGTCTCACACGATCAGAGAGAATATCATCACATTATTAAATGAAAAAGGAAAAATAAGTAGAAATAAAATACACACTAACAGTTCTAAAAACAAGGGGAGTAAGTCCAACACAATAAAAGAGAATAGATAAAAAAACTTTAAAGCAAAAAGGCGATAACTTTAAAGTTGGGAGATGTGTTATTGATCAAACAGAAAATTAGAAAAAACGATGAAGTACGATGTTTAACGATAATTAGTATTTTAAAAGTGGGATGTGGGGACGAAAATTAAGGAACATATAATTTAAATAAAAATAATTGTGAAATTTATTTCATATTTATATAAAAGGTTAAAATAATAAAGAAATATTTAAAAGTTAAAATTAAATTACAGTTTACAATAATGTATGACGATGTTGAAAATTTTAAATATCTGTTAAAATTGTCGCGAAATCATTTATTAAATAAATTATTATAGATTCTATAATATACATAAAAAATTGGTCTATAATGTTTCCTAACTAGTGGCTACTGATATTATAAACTTTATTATTATTTAAATTCTCCCTTTCAGTGAAAAGTATCAAATAAAATTATCTTTTATTAGTCAATTCATTTACAAAAACTGACAAATTTTATTGTTTTATTTTTTGATAAATTTTACCTTTTAGAAAATATACTTAAATTCTATGAAATTCATAATTACTTCGACATATTTTTTAAGAATATTAATATCATTAAAAATTAAAATATATTTAAAAACTGTAAATTTTAAATTAATGTACATAATTATTAACACAACAACCTTATAAAAAATCCATTTTACGAAGCAATGTAAATTATGATTTACTTAATAAAATTAAAACGTTATTTAGAAATTTGAAAAAAGTATCGAAATTTATTATTGGAATTATATTAATTAATTATTCTTTAAAAGAACTTTTAATTTTCAAATGACATTTATTTAAAATATTTGACTATGAATCAGTAATGATATCGATG
Organism: Schmidtea mediterranea; assembly: GCA_022537955.1. Classification (NCBI taxonomy): domain Eukaryota; kingdom Metazoa; phylum Platyhelminthes; order Tricladida; family Dugesiidae; genus Schmidtea; species Schmidtea mediterranea. The sequence continues at coordinate 224,348,285 of CM039680.1, forward strand.
TTTATTGATATTCATGAATTTTCAACCTTTTTCAATTGATTAAGATCTATTAATTTTATAAAAAATAAAAATTTATTTATATTATATTTTTTATTGGTTAAATTAAATTTTAATTAATATTAAGTTTTAAATTAAAATCAAAATAAATGGGATTTAAGTTTAAGTATTTTAAGAATACGAAACAGAGAATGACCAGTCGGTGATTGGAGTCAGCCATAATAGTAATATAAGTTCTTTTTAATTTTCTACCACTGATTTCTTTTCATTTTCAAATGGCATTTATTTAAAATATTTGACTATGAATCAGTAATGATATCGATGTTTATGAAAATTAGTGAATATCAAAGAACATCGATATCTTTACTGATTCATAGTCACATATTTTTTAATAAATAAAATGTTATTTGATAATTATTCTTTATATTCATTCCAAATTATTATTAATTACTATTAATTATTTATTATTGTTTATTTATATTTATTTATATTAATATTTGTTATAATTAAATAATTAATTAACTAATACATTGTTACTTACATTTAGTTCTATTTATTAATAAAAATTTAATAATGCATAAATGCCATGAAATTTTAATTAAAATACTGTTAAAATTAAAAAATATTTAAAAACCTTTTTAAAAATGTAAATTTAATGAAAAATATAACTTTTAAATTACCATGTATCCTTAGTGTACATGATTTATGAATGTGAAAAGTGAATGTAGATATTCATTGAACATGTATTAGCAGCAAAAGAAAACAAAAGTTCATATTAAAGTTGAGATATAAGGTGATAGGTACTATTACATTATTAACCTATTTCTCAACTAGTTCTTTGAATATTTGCCTTTTTCATTAAACGGTGTTCATTTTCCTACCACAAAACTTAATCTTTAGTTTGTTTGCGCATTTTATTGATGCCAATTCCATAAAATTATCGGGAGTCAAATTCATCGCCTAATTCGAAGCAATCAATATTTCTCAAAGTCTATATTTTTTTCACTACTCTTATAATATGAGAATAAATTATTGTTTGTGGAAGATAAAAGTTATTATATAATATTTGAAATGACATTAGATTAGAATAAACCAAACGTGAATAAGATGTGATAAACAAAGCTGTTTCATTCCCACCGTTATGTGCGCATAAATATTTTCAAATATTTTCTGTTGAACGTAACTGATGCAAATATAAAAATACTGCTCACTCCTACAGGTTCAAACATTAAAAAACAATACGCGAAACGATCCAAACGCGTGCTAGCTGCAGACTGATACAATCTAAACTTTTATTGCGTCATGCATAATGGACTGGGAGTAAAAATACTAAATGTTCAAATAAAGGAACACTCGGCTAAAATGGGTTAAATTAAAATTTAATTTAAATATCTGATTTAGCTCTCATACGTTTCACAAGTAAAATCATTTATCTTTTGGTTTACATTTGATCACTTTTTTCCTTCAGAATTTCATTTAAATCAATGTTTTCCAATTAAACACAAATTTTCGGCATTTCCAATCTCAAGTGTACTTAGAATTTAAGAGACAGAACCAACAATTGTAATGTTTTAGAAATTTATTTTATTCATAACAATTTATTATTTTATTAGAAATTAATATTCCAATTTTAATAAATAATCAATATGAAAGAAAATCATACAATCAAATCCTTTTTCACTTCTTGGAAAGCTGAATTTTCTCTATTGACTGGCGGAGGATAGATATTTTTGAAATCTTCACTAATACTGTCAAGCAGATTTGTTACTGAAGCAGATTATTTTTCGTATTACTATTTATTAATTAGCACCAACTATTACGTTTTATATTTGATTCTTCAAAATTGATTTTTTGAAAAATGGAATGATTATCGAAAATTTTCAAATTCTGTTTATCGGAAAACTGTTCGCTTAGAAATGTAATTTGAGGTTTATTAACTTCTCTTTTATTTTCTAAACACTGTGCTAAGCTTTGCTCAATCGAATATTCAATTGCATCTTTTATATGAATATATTCAGTTTTACACGGTACACTCGAACTGGCTTTTGGATCCTAAAAATATTTAATCTTAAATAAAAGAAACACAAGATTCTATTTGGCTTGGTAGTATTAAATATAGATCTGAAGTACTGGAAAAAGAACAAATATAGACTAAAATTGATGCAATTATGGATTGTAAAATGTAAATAAATGGGCAGGCAATAAAGGTTTAGAATAATCTTAATTCATACCGAATTATTAAATGAATGGTTGTCAGTTGCAAAGGGATTTAATAGAAAAGTAATGCCTTGGCTATTTTCAATTAAATTGTCAGAAATATTGTAAATGGGATCATTGCCCACTTAAGATATCAACCAAGGTGTTGTGTACCAAATACCATTTATCCCTGTTTTTAGAATATGCTTAACTGAGGTCACACTAAACCTTCCAACAAGAGTGATTTAATTTATATGAAATCGCGCAGCATTTCATTAAAAATTCTTCTGCACTAAACAATGAAATTCTTTAGTGTCCATTAAACAGCACCCGTCAAAAAAGCGCAAACTAAAGATTGAAAAAGAATATTTAATAAATAAGAACAAGAAAATTAAATCAGATCAGAAGGCATCGTTTGATGTTAACTCTTTATTTTTTCTTTAAAAAACTAATTGTTCAGTTTCTTAAAAATTTTTTAATTGACCGCACTCTTTTGACGGGTCTCCCTACTGAACAATATTCTATACAGGATTCATACAATTGAGGTGGTGGTGGTTTATAAGTTTAGTTCTAAAAAAATGTAAAATTGTAAAGCAATCCAAATCCGGCTACGATTAAATTACTCGATAAATATAAATTTATTAATAGCAACTTATAAAATGTAACATGTAACAAGTATATATAACAATAAAAATAATGATAATACAATATATTACTTATTACACTATCTAACTATATGCATAGTAAAACATATAAATTAAGTCAGACACGACCTTGTATATTTCAGGTGAGCGAATAGTTCTATCATCTATCAAATCACGACAGTCTCCACAAATATTTAAAATCTATTCGTATAAAGTGTTACTCAAAAGGAAATTGCAAAAGGTATAAAATAAATTTTTAATGAAAAATCAACTAAACAAATATAACCATTAGTAAGTACGAATGTAAATGCGGTGAAATTTAAACAATAAAACTCATAAAATCGTATCATTTACAAATTGAATTGAGCAAAATTTTCCTGGACCATTTTAATCTTTGATATTGACTAAAGGAATATATAGCGACATAGTCGAAATTTACAATCGGTGACTTATGGCATTTTATATTAGACATAGTTTCAAGAAACAAATTAGCATCAAATTATCATTCAGGTGGTTGACAGTGATACGGCCTAAAGGGTGAAATATTAGTTCAGAATTAGCGATTTTTCCAGGAATAGTGGATGTTGAAAAATGTTAAATAACCATTGCTAGTGATATTAAAATAAAATTGTGACTTTAAGAAAAAATATCTCAACTCTTATCTTTGATTTTACACCTGAAAATATTGGAATTGCAATGTCTCGATGAACCAAAAGGGTTTATAAAATACTTTTTCGACTAGTTTTCATAAAGAATGTTTGCAATTTAAAAGAAGTTTAATTGGCATTGAAATGCAATAATACCAGCTTATGTATTTATTGAATACAAATTGAAAGTGTGAAAATTTCATAATATGGCTATTTTTAAAACAATATTTTGGTATTATCATCAACAGTTAAAAAACTTTTATTTAAACCTTTCTTATCTTGTATAAATAATTTTACTGCGCTGAATATATTTCATATTAATTAATGTTCAATGAAACCTCTAAAACCCTTACTACATAATGTGCATATGTAGTATAAAATATTCATATTTCTTGGTCTAAATCAGGTCTGGCCAACACACAAATCACAGCTCTGGCTGCACTGACAACTTATAAGGTTAAAAGTCTATTGCAGAAACATTATTTTTATTTAACTGAAAATACATTGTTTTCAATAAAATTAATTTCCCATAGATTTGAAAATGTAGAATATGATCAACAGCTCTAAATCAATGATATTTATATAAAATTACAATGCTTGTAATACGATAATTCAGAATGATACAAGATGACTTTGGGTTATGATATGTTAGTGGTTTCAACATTTTTAAAACCACGAAGTAAGGGGTACTCATTTTTAGATGTCTTCCTTCGTAAGTTACATTCTATCAAATTAGCTTAATCTTTTCTTAGCATGGGGAAATTACTAAATATAATGGTGATTCAAATGAGTAACAGGAATTAGAATCTTATCAACATCTACTAAATTTACTTATTTCTAGTAGTGATTAGATATTTCGGTAAAAAATTTAGACTATATGAATTGATGCTTAAATGTGCTTCGTGGAATCACTTTAATTTATCGATTGAAGAAAATTAATTTATTAAATTTTTCATTATTTAAAAAGAAACATTTAATTTTGGTTTAAAATATAAAATTAGAATAAATGATATTCATTAAGATTAAGAGATTAAAGCTGATAATTATGACTGTTCAAGACCTGTCATAACTTGCAAATGTCAAAATGATCACGATGCCATCCATTTGTTCAAGTACAATGACACACCTGGGCTGCGTTACAAAGTTCAAACGTAATAGAGCTTCATCGTTTAATTATTATTAATTTAGAGTTCTAGAATATTGATATATCTAAAAACACAATCCTAAAGACAAGATTGAAATTTAATTAATTCATATTTATAAAATAAGCCTAGCATCATTTTATTGTCGGATATTAAGTAAAATTTGTTTTTATGGTACTCGGAAAATCCAAAAGCATAAACTGTATTCATTTCAAAAAATTAAAAATCTAGAAAGCTGGCTCCACTTAAATACTATTTTAATTGGAAAAATGCATATTTTTCATGGTATTTATTATTAGTTCGCGAATCAGACATTATTTTACAAATAAAAACTTAGGCAGATGTACCAATCTCAATAGTCGCTTAAATCTGGTTTAGATGTTGAAAAAATGAATACCAAGCATTATGCTCTTTCTGATATTATGCGAAAATTCTATTAATAATAATACAATGGTTTAATAATCCTTAAGTGATAATGGAGAAAAATTTATAAAAACCGAAAGCTACCTTCCAAGTAACTCATATAAAAGAATGAAAATCTATTTTCTCTGTTATTAACACATTGTAATCGGATCACGTATTAATACGTGTTTAGCAAATTAATGCTAGAGAGCGTGTCACGTATTTATACGTTTTTGATAGATTGTTAGTGGAGCGCGGGTCACGTTAAAATGCGGGTTCCAATATTTTTGAAGTTATCGCAATTTTTCTAGAGGTCTACGTTAGCGCGAAATTACGCGAAAAATCACCCGTTACCAGCACTAGTACGTGGCCGAAAACTGCCCGATCACAATGTGTTAAAAGAATTCTTTAGTTTTGATTTTCTGAATCATTCCACTAATTGTAATGCGAATAAAAATTGTATTATCTATAAAACCTTACAAAGAGTAGACTATTAGATGTCTAACATTGAGATACAAGGTGCGTTTACTAGTACCATATAAAAAGAATAGTGCTTTCACTATATTCAAGTAAAACCATTATATAGTATTTATGATTACTAAAAGTTTGTAATATGTATTTGGATACCAGCGTGCCAGGGCACATTTTCAAATTATTCATCAAATCATACATCTTGTTGAGTGTGATTAAATTTCTTGATTTGTGTAGTGATAAATATTAAATCAGTTGCAAACAACTTACAACAATCTACGACTGGATTAGTTAGTTTAAAATGGTCGTCAGTAAATATTTGATAATTAGAAAGTTAGTGGCCTTTGTGCAATTTGTGACCAAAAATGTGAACTGTATGTAAATGGTGAAGGAAGAACGCAAAATCAGTACCAAGGATATATTTCAGTGATCGAATGCGAGTACAGGAGGTGCGCATGTCATCACAATAAATCTATACTAAAAAAAATTGACACCCAGGTGTTAAAATCGAAGGAAATACAGACATAAAAACCTTCTAAGGATGCCAATTTCTCAGAAATATAATTACTGTGGATGAAATCCCTCTGTCCTGAAACAAAGCAAAAATACAAAGAATGGAAATTCCCTGAAGAAACGAGTTTCAGTAAGATGCGGTCTGGAATATGTCTACAAAAATCACTGTTGACATTTTTTTGATCAAGGTGGCATAATCTGTAAGGATTTCTGTGGGAAAGATCCGTGAATAAATTATACATACTGCACAAATCTCGTGAATGCAAACGGAAATAAACATTTGCAATAGAAAATCTACCAAAATGCTGCAATTTTCTTCAAAAATATCTTTCTGGAACTCTTGCATCACAATGGGTCTTATAATAAAAAATAAAGCTTACTTGTTTTTATGTGGAAATAAACCATTCCTGTTGGTTTTTTTAGCACCTAGTATTAAACGCACCACGTATAAATTTTAGCAATATATACGTTTTTATGCTTTAAAAGAGTAAAATAAAGCCCTACAGTTTTCCACGATTGTAATTATTCCTACATAAAACCAAAAACTAGAGCAGCGTGGTATTAATTTCATTCTAATTTATTCATTTATATTTTGAGCATTGTAACTGCAAATTTGTAATTTTTTTAAAATAAAATGAAATAGAATTAAAGATATCGATGTTAAAAAACTGTCCATTTAAAAAAAAAGAGAAAAATAAATTATATAAATAATAATTTATTCGTTTCAAATTATGTTAATATAATAGATTTAGCTGCATATGAATTAGCAAAAATTCTTACATAGAAAAATTTTCTTAAGACTTAAATAGACCTAGTTAAATGGCGGTGTCATTTATATTACTAGTGGAATGAAGAATGTAAAATGCGGTCTAAATGCATATTATTAGTGATCAAAGTAAATAGCCATTACATTTTCTATAAAATGCATGTAAATAAACAAAATTAAGAATTTACAATAAATTGCCTAGAACTAGTATTTAAAACTATTAACAACTTAAAATATTATCATCGAAGTAAATAATAACAATAATTACGCATCAATAATGATGATTTCTTACAACTAAAAAAAGAATCAACTTTAATTATTTGAAACATAAGCTCGCTTTTAAGGTTCGTACAAAAACTTTCAAAATATATTTAACTGCAGTGGGCTCACGTTTGTAGAGTGCAAGTCAAACCTTTCTGAATTCTATAAATATAAAAAATCATAATTGAATGAGTTTATTTTTAAAACCATATTATATTAGAGAAGTTTTTCTAATAATCAATGCTTATAAAAATAATCAATAATGCTAAAATTGAAGATTTATTTGTGACAATGATGAAAATAGTTTGTGTAATAAGATTAATTAAAAATTGAATGAAGGATATATTCATGACAAGTAGATATTGCAGTTGTAACACTATAATATTTTATGTAACCTGGTTGAGGAGCGGTCAGGTTATAGGGCCTGATTATGAGCGGTCGAAACTAGTCTGGTGACTTATGAAATGCTTTTAATATTCATACTCAGCCTTGATTTTATTGTATATTTCCAAGCAAAATGCTAACAAAATTATCTTATAATCGTTCTTCAACATTAAATATTTCCAAGAAACATTTAATTTCAACAATAACGTGGCAATAATTTTATAATTATTATTGTCAACATTTTTAGTAATGACTATTTTCATTATATAATAAATGTCGAACCCATATTGAACTGTAAAATTATGTAACTTAATTTTTACTGAATTTATAAGAATCCAATTCAAAGTTTAATTTTTTAATTCTGTTTTTAAAAACAGTCTTTTTAATTGATTGATTACCACTTTTTTCAATTTTAAAGTTATCAGATCCAACTCTTTCAACTATAATCCATGTTCCTTCTTCGAAAAAATTCTTCCATCTTTTATAATTTTTGTAAATTCATGGCAAAGTCTTTTTGAAGGACATTTGATTAAATTACATAATTTTGAGGTTCCGCATATGGAATAGAGCCACACGTGGGTTCGAAAATAAATAATTATTTAATTAATGAAAAATATTTTAAATTTTATTAAATTTTAATAAACACTTGATAAAGGCAGTCTAAACTTATGTTACATTGTAATTTACTCGGCAAATAGTAGGGTCCAAGGAAATTCGAATAAATAGAGGGATACGTGCATTTACACATATATATGTGAAACTGCGCAAAACCAAAGGATGAGTATAATCGTAATGAAGATAAAAGAAATGTTAAAAGGAAAAAAATCATATCCATGGCTAACAAAATAATAAACTTAATTCTATCTAATTTTCTATAAATTTTTAAAATTATATTAGTTATTCGATTAAGATCGATAAAAATTTAATCCTAATTGATTCGACAATAAACAATTAATAAGAATTGATAATGACATGTGAAATATGTGCAATTTGACTGATCAATAAATGTATGTTTCTCAAAAGTGAAGAAAGCACATTAAATGTTTTTATAGTGCTCAAGTTTCAAATATTTTCAAACAATTATATGCTCTAATATATAACTAAAACTGACATTGTAATTTTTAATACAAAAGTTTTTCTATGAACCTTTTTCAGTTTTAGGAAATAGATCTGAATGAATAATGGAATTATTGGATAACGGGAAGCCGAACTTTTTAAGTTAAAATATTTTTTATTTGACAATACAATAATGATTAAAGTCTTTACTAAATTTTTAAAAGGATAAAAACCTGTTGTTAAGTATTCAGCGATATTTTATGCTTGAAATATCATTGTAAAAGGGCTGTTTTAAATTATAACAGAATTATCTTTTTGAAGAGATCAAAAGACCTTAACCAAACTATTTCATCTATCCAAAAATAAATATTTAAATTAGGAGTGGCCACCAAAATGATCTTGCGGACCACTTTGGAAATGCATCATAACTCCACGGGTCAGAAAAAATGGTCAAGGCCTGCGGATTGGCTACCCCTAGTTTAAATGTTTAACGATGCCTTATTTTTAAATAAATTTATTTTATAGTAAATATACATTTTAGATATATTTATAATAAATCAAGAAATGAGAATTAAATTAGTTAACAAAAATGCGAGATATTAGCAAGCAGAATCAGGTGGTAAACAATAATAATTCAACCATATCCACTGTAGAGCAGACGTGAAAAAAATTGTTATCAGGTATGCCAAATAAAACAAAAACAAGATGAAGGAAATTACTCTAAAGCCTGGCACGAAAGCTGTACTTTGCAACAAAAAGGCATTTCTATAGACAAATAAAATGTTAATAAAATTTGTTTATTTCCCACCATAACAAAATAAGAATCCTATCCAATATCAACAAATTTCTTAGATCAGAAGTTTTTCTTCGATTTAAAAAAATAATATTTTAATGTACTAGATTGGAATTCTAGGAATTAATAAAACTTCCAATTGAAAATATTTCTTGTGAGTAACTTAAAGAAATTTGGCAAAATATTAAAAGTATCAAAATTAAATCACCTTTACGGATGACTGGATACATTTGATTTTATCGAGGACATTTTTTGTTTCAAAAATCACTTTTTATAATTAATTTTCAGTTCGTTACTTATTGAATTTGCATGACTAAAAATTTGTTTAGTTTATACAATTTTAAATCCGAAGAAAACAAATATCATTCAATCTGTCACAAATACATAAATTATTTGATGAAAAGTTTGATAAAAATTATTATTCTGTACATTTACTGCTATTCGCTACCATTTATAATTACCATTCATTCCCACCAAAACTGCTTATCAAATAATTGACATACTTTTGATTATCATAGTTATTGACATATCGATTTAATAAATGTATATTCATATATTTGTTTGCTGCTACTTATTGTTAAATTCGTAATTTTAAATAACAATTGTAGTGTAAGCTTATTAAACATTATTTTCATATTATGAATTAAAATCTAAAATAGTAAATTAAAAAAAGAAAAAAATTAAATTAAATAAAATACATAATAAATAATATTAATAAAAATAAAATAATTTTCTACAAAATTTGACTATGAATCAGATTTTTTAAGATATTCACAAATTTTCGACACAGCCTTTTTCAAGTAATTTCCTTGAAATTTTTAAGAGGATGCTCAGTATGGTTATCATATGAAAATCGTTGAATTATATCTACGGGTTGACTGGTAATTTTTATTGAATTTATACTTGATTTACTGATTAATTTTTAATTATTTGAGCAACATGATATATATTTTATGATTTTACAATAATTTAGTGAAATTTAATTTATGTGGGAAACATAGACTTTATTCGATTTTAGTCATTTTTGATGAATTTTTTATTTGATAGAATTTATGACCAGAATCAAATTGTGGTGATTTTCGATGGAAAATGTTGGGTATCGATAACAATTTTGTAATACTTTAAAGAAAATTTATTTTTATTGGTAAAATTTTTATTTTAAGGGAATTTGATTTGTTGAAAACATAGTAAATATGATACAAATGATGAATTTTTAAGGATCTTATTCGGTTAAATATAGATTTCTAAAGAAATTTTACCTTGTAGGTTATTACCAAAAATATGTGTATTGTTGGTGCAGTGGGGGAAAATGTGATTTCAAGGGAAATGATTGGTTAAGATGAAATTTTGTGATATTTTAAGGGGAAATACTCGATTAAGAACAAGTTTGTTGTCATTTTTAAGGGAGTTGAGTTGGTTGAATATCTGTGTTCAAAAGATAAATATTTTCTAAATAGAGAATATAGAAGAGTAATTTATAATATTTTTAGGGGGCTTTGTTCAGATAGATATTAATGTGTGTAAATCTTTTAAGAGATTGGAAATATTGTCATTTAAAGAGAAATGATTGGTTAAGAAGAGAATTTATGATTTTTTAAGAGGAAATTATCGAATAAGAACAGGTTTGTTGATATTTTTAAGAGGTTGTGTCAGTTGAATTTTGTTATTTTAAAGGGAAATGATTGGATAAGATATGAATTTTATTTTAAGGGGATTTCAAGAAATTTATTTGGCTGAATATCGATATAAATCGGTGTTTTTATGAAAATAATGAATATAGCTGGGATTAATGTCATTTAAAGAGAAATGATTGGTTGAGAGTAAATTTTATTTTAAGGGAAAACAATTGGCTAAAAAGAATTTATGATCTTTTAAAGGGAAATAATCGATTAACAACAGATTTGTTGATATTTTTAAGGTGTTGAGTCGGTTAAGTATCATTATTTAATAGGTGATTTTTATAAAAATAATGAATATAGTTGGTAGAGTAGGGGAAAATGTTATTTGATGGGATGCAATTGGTCAAGAGTGGAATTTATTTTAGTGAAAAATAGTCGATTAAGAACAAGTTTGTTGTCATTTTTAAGGGGCTTGAGTTAGTTAAATATTGTTATTTAAAGGGTAAATATTATAGAAATTGGTATTGTTATGATTTTTATGAAAAATATTGAATATGGCTTGAAATATTGTTATTCGTTGGAAAATGATTGGTCAAGAGATGAATTTATAATATTTTTAAAGGAATTTATTCGGTTGAATATCGATATAAATCGGTGTTTTTATGAAAATAATGAATATAGCTGAGAGTGGAAATATTGTCATTTAAAGAGAAATGATTGGTTGAAAGTAAATTTTACTATATTTTAAAGGGAAATGATTGGTCGAGAGATGAATTTTATTTTAAGGGGATTTCTAGAAATTTATTCGGTTCAATAACGAAATAAGTCGGTGATTTTTATCAAAAAAAATGAATATAGCTGGGATTATTGTCATTTAAAGAGAAAGGATTGGTTAAGAGTAAAGGTGATCAAAATATATCAGTATGATTTTGGTTAATTTTAATGATATTATTGGAATCTAAATAAAATATACTATATGTTTTCGGTTCTAAAAAAAAAATGTTTGATTCATGTAATTATTTGTATTCAAGTATTTATTTGATTTTATTATTTGTAATTTAAAAAATTTATGTTACCTATTACTTATGTTGTTATTGATAATTTTCTGAATAATTTAAATATATATGATTATTTCTACGAATGAAGAGAAATTGTACAATTAATTTTCATTCAACAAGTATCTAGAACAATTACCTAACAATCTTAAAATTTTTAAAAATCTAACAAATTTTTTCAATTATTTTACAACTCAGTTAATTTAATTAATTGATAAGTACTATTTTCTTTACAATTTGCTACTGTGTTGAAACTTTTTTTTAAATATTTTATTCAAAGTACTAACAAATTTTATTAAAGATATATCAAGACTTGTCAAAAATTATAAAACTTTAGTAATTTTAATAAGTATTACTCAATAACTACTATTTTCTTAAATTTCTTCAAAGTACTAACATTATTTACAAATTAAGCAGTTTTATTTAAAATTTAACAACTTAAAATATTTCTCACAACTTTAATCAAATTCTAATCAGATGATAATCATAATTTAAGGATAAGTGTTATTTTTACAAAAACAAATATTTTACAACAAATAAACATACATATTTGAATTTTTAGTAGATTTTATCGGTATCTATCAGTACCTGTTTCGTGTAGTTTTTTAAGCTTTGTTAGAAATTCAACTTATTTAGTGGTTGGTCGATAATCATTTAATTTCTAGTAATGTGGTAGATATTATTCTTTTTATATCAGTTTTATTCAAACCTTTAGCATCTTTGAGTTAATAATTTTAAGAGTTGAATCCTTTTCAATAAATATATGAAAATTTATTCCAAGTACAATGAAAGTAATATATGTTTTGAGAAATTAATTTAAGAATATTTTTCTAATCAAGTTTCTTTTCACTAGCAATTAGATTACCCACTACTTGTAGTTACTAATTAATTTATCATTCAGTAAACAATAAGAGTTGGGGGTAAATAGAAAATCTATAAAAATAAATTTAAGTAATTATTTGATGAGTTAGCAATTAATTTATTTAGGGACGTGTGAGAATTAAATGAAAAGGTTGACATTAATCTTTGAAAATAACTTTTAATAATTGTTCATTGTTGGACGCAATTAAAAATATTACAAAAATGGTAGAAAAATTTCAAAGTTTTTTAACTAAGTTTTACAAAATAATTTCAATAAATCACATACAAGACTGTAAAGAAATAAATTTTTATTCAGAGAAAATACAACAATTGATTGAGCTTCAATGATTAATAGTTTCTTGATAGCAATCAGGTAACTAAGCAACAAAACAATTTGGAGACATCAATGATCGATAAAAAAGTCGAGAAGTTAATAAAATTGTATTTCTTTTGATTGTTCAAATTTAAATGTTCTTTTATTTAAAGATTTCTTGGTCAGTAAAAAATTTTTGATATTGATTTGTTCAGTAACTAGTTATTGATAACATATTGTGAGTGTGTGAATAACCATGTATTTTAAAGGGAAATGATTGAGAGTAAATTTTATTTTTTAAGTGGGTTGAGTTGATTCAATATCTGTGTTGAAAGAGTAAATATTATTTAAATACGTCATTTTAATGAATAAGTAAATTATTCAATGCCTAGTATGTATATAGAGAGTTGTACAGTACTCGGTTATTTGTATACAGTACCTAGTGATTGTTGTTCAGTTATTAATGAATTATTCACTGTGTATGGGTTATCAGTGTTCAGAAGTTGATACCAAGTAAGTTAACTTTTTATGTTTTCTGAAAGTATTATTATTATTATTATTAAAGATGGGTTGCTGCAGAGTGGAGGAGATGGGTTGCTCTTGCGAATGACTACTACCTACCTTAGGCAATACTATGTAACACTGAAACTCAAAAATTTAATTTAATAAAATTCTTTAAAAATTTGATCGTTGTCAACATGTATAAAAAAGTCATAGTAAAAATTATACTAAAAATTTGATTGTAAGATTACATTAAAAATTTTTTCAATTAAAAACATGTATAAAAATTTCATTGTAAAATTATCCTAAAAATTTCATCTTTAAAAATTATATATAAAAAATTGATCGATAAAATTATACTAAAAATTCTATTTAAAAATCATGTATAAAATATTCCATTGTAAAATTATGTTAAAAATTTTATCATTTAAAAATATGTATAAAAATTGATCGATAAAACTATACTAAAAATTTTATTTAATAAATTTTATCATGTAATATTGTCGACTCTTTAACTTTAAAAATTCTTACCTTATGTAACTTACCTTTTGACTCTCTATTTACTTTTAAAAAATTCTTACCTTATGTAATTTGCCTACTATAACTGCTTTTAAAATTTTCAGCTTTAAAAATTACCCTTATGTAACTTAACTGTTGACTCTCTATTTAATTTTAAAAAATTCTTACTTAACTTACCATACTTTACTCTAGGCACCTTAAATTACTTTAAGAACCTTAATTTACTTAAATTTATTCTAACGTACTTTAAATTACTCTGATGTACCATAATTTACTAAAATGTACCCTAATGTACTTAAATTGACTTTCGACCCTTTAATTTACTTTAATTTACCTTAATGTACTCTAATGTATCTTAATTTACTAGAGGAACCTTAATTTACTCTAATATACTTAAATGTATTCTAATGTACTTTAATTTACTTTAATTTATCTAAATTTACTTTAATATACTCTTATGTACTTTAATTTACTTGAGACCCTTTAATTTACCTTAATTTACTTTAATATACTCTAATGCAGCGTTTCCCAAAGTGGGTTCCGCGAACTGATAGCAGGGGTTCCGCGAACTTTTTGTAAATATATTTCCAAAAAATCTTTATAAATAATTTTCGATTCCATACGAATCCAATTTAAAATTCTTTTTCGATTCCATTTGATATCATTAAATTGTTCGGCAGACATGCGCATACAACTATCAGCAATAACACCAAATATAAGCAGGATTTGCCAGGAAAAGAAGCATTAACACTGTCCACACTAATAACTTACTCATTGATAAGTTTATTTTATTTTTGATATGTGATTGATCAACAATCAAATGAATTTATTTATTTAATTTTTTGTATTATTGTTTTTTTGTTTTAATAAATACTATAATTTTCTATAATAATATATAGCTCATATTAATATTTAAAATTAAAATTCGAATATATTAGTATATAAGGGTTCCGTCAAAAATTTGAAATCAAAAAGGGTGCCGCGGTGAAAAAACTTTGGGAAACGCTGCTCTAATGTATCCTAATGTACTTTAATTTATCTTAATTTACTTTAGGTATTTTAAATTATTTTTATCTAGAGCCTAAATTTACCTATAAAAATTGTGTGAACAAATATTTCAAGTGTTTTTTTAACAAGCTTATAAAATACCCCTGTCAATTTTTTATCAGTAGGCGATTCAAGACATTTTTATTTTATGCCTATATTTACCTATATAAAGTATTGAGGCCAAATATTGCATTAGTTTTTATTACGAATTAAAAATATCCCTGACTATATCACATCTTAGGCGATTTGAGCCAATTTTAATTTTATGCTTTTTTTATCGTTAGGCGATTCAAGCCAATTTATTTTAGTCTTTTTCAAAAATACCCCCTGACTATAGTGTGATTAAAAAAAAATTTTGTGAATGAAAATACCCTCTCTGACTATTTTAGGCGATTTGAGCCAATTTTAATTTTATGCTTTTTTTATCGTTAGGCGATTCAAGCCAATTTATTTTAGTCTTTTTCAAAAATACCCCCTGACTATAGTGTGATTAAAAAACAATTTTATTCAAAAAAAATATTTCAATTTCATTTCAAAAATTCGCCAAAATTTGAATTTAAAAAAATGTTCCAAAAATTTGAATTTAAAAAATAAATCGCGCCAAAAACTCGAAAAAAAATACACACAAAAATTTCGAAATAAAAAATTAATACACACAAAATTAATTAAGTTGATTACATCATTATGTAATCAAGATAATCCGAATTTAATCTGTAAATAAACCCCCCCCCTCCCCCTATTTTTTTTATGTGTCAGAGTGCTCATAACTACCTACTTTGCAAAAACCTTTTTTGGATTATTTTCCTCCTCAGGTAGGAAATTTTAATTGGGTTGAAAACCCATTTATTGAGTATTGTGATACATTCAAAATACCTATGAAAGAAATTGAACAATTTATAGACATTTCATGTGACTTATCATTGAAATCAAAATTGATTACAGGCGGCGATATTTTAAATTTGTGGCTTCAAATTTATAAGCAGTACCCTGAATTTGCAAAACGAGCAATTATACATTTAATGGCGTTTGTCACAACTTATATTTGTGAAAAAACTTTTTCACTTTATATTGCCACAAAAACCAAGTACCGAAACAGACTAGATGCAGAAAATGATATGCCATTGCAAATAACATCAATAATTCCAAATTTCGATGATATTTGTAACGAAAAACAGGCACAACCTACTCACTAGTGAATTTTTTTATAATAGAAAATGAACTATAAATGAATTTTAATTTTTAATCAAACATTTTTTAACTTCATGAAGGGTCTCCAAAAATAGGGTTCCTTGAAAAATATTATCAGCAGGAAGGGTTCCGAAGGTTGTAAAAGGCTGAAGACCACTGCCTTAAATAAATCCGATTCATAGTCAAATTGTGTAGAAAATATTATGTCACTTATAAAGAAATCAGATGTGAAAAACAAAAAAAGTCCTTATAAAAATAAAATAAGTTTAAATAATTAATAAAGTGAATTTAAATTAACAGTAATAATAATTAACCAACTAAAATCCCTCTTTATTTAGTTTTATGAAATATTTATTATTTAGTAAGTAGTAAGGAGGTAATAAAAAGTGACCTAGGTAGGACACATGTCACTACGAATGGTATTATTATTAATGAAATATAAAACTTCTAAATGAATAATTTATAAGTAAAACAGCAATAAATATAAATTTTTAAAAATCTTGAGATTTTTACTCTGATTATTTTTTAGCTAATTCTAAAGAGTTTGATCAGCTTATAAAAAATTTCGTGTTAAAAATAATCCTCAAATATTTCAATATATATATATATATATAGATTTTATTTCAATCTATAAATAACACCGTAATAGCACACAAAAATGTTAATTTTGTCAGCGAATTTTTAACAACATAATATGAAATGAAATAATTCCAGTTGAATAAAGCATAATAATATTATTTGCAAAGATATTTTTGACTTACAAATTTGAAATTTGTTTGAGATGATTGTTTTGTGGTATTAGTAAAATAAGAATCTGAGCATTTGTCAGATTGCTTTTCTCTCTCAGATTTATAATCGGATTCTGAAGGAAGACAAATTTAATCCAATAGAAAAATAAGTTTTTCATGTTAAAATATGAAAATTATTTCAAAATCATTGAAAAATTAATTATTTTCATTTACAATTCAAGAATTCAAACCCTTACGTATTGAATGTTTAAATTGTGTTTAAATGTTTAAATTTATAAAATTCCGGGTACCCGAGACTGTAGTTAGTGCCTTTTGTCTGTTTTTAAATATATTCGAATAATGTTTATATGTCGAAAATAGAAATTAAAAAATCTTTTAATATGGTTTTAGATGAATTAGCATTTTGAACAGAGTCACGAGTTTCTTTAATATTATTATAAATTCTATTATGTATCAGATAAGTGAGTAACAAAATAAGCCCCTACTTCGCACAAGGGCTTATTTGGTTACTCACTTATCTGATATATTAATTAATGCTGCTACCAAGGAATCTCCGTTTTATACTTATAAATTCTATTATATTATCATAATTATCTGTCAGGTGCCTAAAAACTCAATTGAAATTGTTCCTTATTCTATTCACCCAGATCGAACCAAAATGATCTTTTGAAACACTATGGAAATGCATCACAATCACACAGGCTGCATTATATATATATATATATATATATATATATATATATATATATATATATGTGTGTGTGTGGTTTTTGTAGGAGGAATTTTAAGGAAGAATTTTTTCAATTATTATTCATAAATTAACAATAGAACAGTTAAACATATTTATCAATATAAATTTATCATTTTAATAAATATATTTATAGTAATCAATAAAACAATCTGTTATTTAATTAGTGAAATATTTGTTTTTCTTTTCTTTTACTTTTCAAGTCGATCTCAATATTTATGTTTGTATATCGTAATTAATGTTGCAGGTTTTTGTCACGATTGCACCACCATAACTCAACAATATCCTTAATCGTGAAATCATGCTGAATCTCATAGGCCGCAAAGTTATAC
Organism: Schmidtea mediterranea; assembly: GCA_022537955.1. Taxonomy (NCBI): domain Eukaryota; kingdom Metazoa; phylum Platyhelminthes; order Tricladida; family Dugesiidae; genus Schmidtea; species Schmidtea mediterranea. The sequence continues at coordinate 224,366,489 of CM039680.1, forward strand.
TGGTGGCAGCGAGATGGTCACTCCTGATTTAGATGTGTATCATATATACCAGCATTTTAAGCCGCAGTGTCTCAAAATTTTCTTTCAATAATTAAATTATTGGACACCTTTTGTTGATATACGTAAGATACAATCGCATTCCTATATCTTGGAATGATTTTTATATTGGCCTTGTGTATTTACTTGTGTATTTTCTCTACAAATCACCATGAGTTATAGGGATAGATAATATTAACCTATACGTAATTAGTAAATTCAATATTTATGACACCAATAATTTGGAATAATATTTAAATTTTGATTGTAATATATGTTGACATCTATTCTGAATCTAAACTTATGTTTAAATAATAATTCATATGAGAAATTAATATTATTGTGCAAAAAATAAAAAATTCTGATAAATTAGAATTCTTTGGGATATTAAAAGTACTAATGTTAAGGAAAATAATAATAATAATAAATAAATAATAATAATATAAAATATAACAAATAATAATTAATAATATATAAAAATAAATAAATAAAAATAATATAAAATAAAACAAATAATAATTTATAATATATAAAAATAAATAAATAAAAATAATATAAAATAAAACAAATAATAATTTATAATATATAAAAATAAATAAATAAAAATAATATAAAATATAAAAAACAATAATTAATAATATATAAAAATAAATAAATAAAAATAATATAAAATATAAATAATAATTAATAATATATAAAAATAAATAAATAAAAATAATATAAAATATAAAAAATAATAATAATATAAAATATAACAAATAATAATTAATAATATATAAAAATAAATAAATAAAAATTCTAACCATTTATAGGGATTTTATTAAATTGTGAAGAATTCGATGTAGTAACTAAGCATTCCGTAGAAACAATATTTCGATGCACTTCGTCGTTTTCATCGCTATCAGAATCTCTTGAATGTCTGAGAACGGAATTTCTTTCTGAACAACCAACATTAGTTTCTTTATTAGATTTGTTTGATTGATCTTGAATTGGGTTCTTTTTTTCTTGATCTGATTGTGAAGGAATTTTATTTTCAATGCAATATTTTACAGACTGTGAGTTATTTAATTCTGCACTGAAAATATTTCTTTGGTTTGATTCAGAATGATGGAGAGATTCTTTTTCAATGTCTATGAAATTATGAGGCAATATCTGCTCCATTTTGCTAGAATCAACATTAGGATTGGAAGAGCTATCCATAATTGTTTCTGATATAGATTGCTGAATAGCGCCATTATTGTGATGTTCAGTTTCTCCCCGATACTAAACATGAAATTAGAGAATGAAATATTGCAAATGAATGTAAATATTTTTAACTCTTTGCTGCCGCTCGGCTTGTACACGTCGTCTACGAGCATTCTTTTTCACGAGAGTTTTGTAGTTGGCTGTCTTTTTAGTCAGATAATAATACTGAATACAATCGGAAACAGATTTATTTTGTAGAAACGACGCAATGCGACCGAAATTCTTAGGAGTATTCATGTATTGTTCTTTAAATATATCCATTTCTTCTTTTGACCAATTATTTTTATAGCTTTGAAAATTTATATGCTTGGGTTTCGGATCTTTAATTAGTCGTGCGTATTCTAATAGGCCGAAGTTTTTATTCCAACTCGGAAGGATTATTGGAGGATCAATAGCATATTCCTTCATTTTTTCGTTTTCCTTGGCAGAATCGTAAGGAGTATGAGATCGCTGTTGTTCCGATACGTTTATTCCATTGCAATTATGACTAACACTCCGTGTATTGGTAAAACTATTAGTTCCATTGCCATTATTTTCGTAATTAACTGCAACAAATTAAAACCAAATTTAGATAAAAAAACGATTCAATAATTAAAAAATTATTTTTCAATAAAAATATATAAGATTTTGAAACAAATGATTTACAGTGTCTTCCCAGATAAAATATTTTGAAATCGCTTCATAACGTTTAGATCTAGATTTCCATAGTTTATTGAAATGCACTAAGTGTGAAAAATTAAAAAATAATTGGAAGTATTGAAGATTTTTTTATTCAACGGTTCTTTATAAAGATTCTAATGCTTTTAAAAAAACATTTTCGCATTGCACATATTTTATTGATATTTCAACTACTTAAATATTATATTAAAATATTAATTTAATGAAAGCTATATATTTTAAAAGTACAAAATCTGAAGTGTCAACAATAAATTATCAATATTTAAATAAATCACCGACATAATTATTAAAGAATGTATCAAATGCATGTCTGTCCACGATTCCTGATTATTATATCAATCTTTATTATTATCACTTTAATTTTAATTGACAATATGAAATTATTTCAATGCGTACCTGACAACTAATGGTATTCAGCTTTCTTATACGCCAAAATGGTGTAGTTCTATTAAAAGTGTAAATGTAATATTTCAAAAATATATTAAAATGAAATCAATACAAGCTCTGTGATAATCAGTGCAAATCCCAATAATATACTAGTTTCGAACTTATGGCTCTCATAGGTACTGTGCTGGAGAGGCGATTGTATACATTTCCTGGTACACTGGAATCACATCATTTACAATGTTTACTTAGGATTGTAAAACTTGCAAACATGATGTGTGAACCTCTTATTCGCAACTGAGCATTACCAATGACATAGAAACTGTTTGCGAGTACAATGCTTAACGATGAGAAACTTATTTGTCCTTGTGAAATTTCTGATCAAAAAAATAGGAATGTTTGCAAATTGTGAAGGAAGAATGCCGAATTACTACCAAGGATATCGCGCAGCGGTTGAAAGCGTAAGTATGTATGCCAGCCTGGATGAATATGGTGAATATGTCAAAACCAGTAAGAATACTGCCAAATCCTCAGAAACATAATTACTGTTTATGAGACCTTTTTATCCCTTTATGTTCCTGAGACAAAGTGCGAGTTCAGGGAATGGAATGTCCCTGGAGAAACCAGTTCCATAAAGATGAGATGTGAAACATGTCATTGAAAATCTTTGACGTTGACAATTTATTGGAATCAAAGTGATATAAACTGTATTTCAATCTGTATGGCTTTAGTTGAAAAAGATGTACGAATTAATTACAGCGCTCTTTTTTCGAAAAAAAAATTATTTTAACTTTAAAATATTTTTCAAAAAGGCTTTCTTTTTCAAATTTCGCAGAAAAATTAATTTATAATTGTGGAAATCTTTCTTTTTGAAAAATAGTCAAAAATAACTATAATTCGGGGATTCCCAATTGTGAAAGTTTGCATTAAGTTGTTGATTCGAAAAAATGATATGGTTTGATATAGCACCAGTAATTTTATTAAATAAATAAAATTTATTAATAAAAAAATCAATTAGTTATAAAAATATGGCTGAGAAAAGAACGGGTGAACCACAGGCCCACAATGGTAAACAAAGTAGAAAAAGTTTGACGTTGGAGATGAAAATGAATGTTATTAGGAGGATTGAGAACGGTGAACGACAATCCGAAGTGTCTTCCAGACTGGGTTTGGCCGGATCAACCATTAGAACTATTCTTAAAAATACCGATAATATTAAGAAATCCATTTGTACAACAAATTCATTATCTGCCAAGAAAGTAACACGCAAAAGCAATGCTCAAGTGGAAGAAATGGAGAAATTATTAACAGTTTGGATTGATGATCACAGAGAAACATGCCACTCAGGCAGGGCATCATAAAGGAAAAGGCTAAGATATTACATTTGGAGTTTAAAAATCGAACAGCCGAGAGTTTTGTTGCAAGCCGAGGCCGGTTTGAAAAGTTTAAACTACGCGAAAACTTACACAGCATTAGTCTTTCCAGGGGAATCTGCCAGTGCTGATAAAGGATCTGCAAAGGTATTTAAGAAGAGTTTGAATGAATATTATAAAACAAAAAAATTATCCTCGGTAGCTTATTTTCAATTTTGATGAGACCGGTTTATTTTGGAAGAAAATGCCATCAAAATCATTCATCTCCAAAGAAGGAAAATCTGCATCAGGTTTTAAAGCCTTGAAAGATCGGTTAACCTTATTATAAGGTGGAAATTCAACTGGTGATTTCAGGATGAAACTATGCTAATTTATCATTCTGAAAATTCCAGGGCGATGAAAGGGATTTCTAAACAATCCCTGCTGTCATTTGGATGGCAAGCGGAAAATCATGAATGACAGCAATTTTATTTAAAAAATGGTATCAAGAGCATTTCTGTCCTGCTGTAAAATCGTATTGCGAAAGAAATGGATGTGAAAACAAACCATTGCTGATTCTCGACAATGTTCCTCGACACCCTCAAAATCTATCAGAATTTCAAACTTTTTACACCTCCAAATACCAAATCGATTTTGCAACCGATGGACCAAGGAGTTATTGCAACTTTCAAGGCATATTATATTCGAAAAACCTTTAAGCAACTTTTTCAAGCAGTTGACAGTAATCAATGTTTCATCAAAGAATTTCGGAAGATTTGTAATATCATGAATACCATAGAAAATATCGGTTCATCGTGTCAAGAAGTACAGCAAAGTTGTCTCAAAAGTGTTTGGACTGCTTGTTTATTAAAACGATTGAAGATGAAATAATTGATGAACTACCACAAGTTATTACTGAACTTTCGGAAATAGCAAATTATATTGGATTTGCGGAGGTTGATGGGGAAAAATCCAAGAACTAATTGAAAGTGATGACCATCGTATCTCCAATGAGGATCTTATTTTTCGTTTATCACAAATTCAGCAAGAATTTGCGGACAATGCGTTAGAAACAGAAGATATAACAGAAAATATTTTAACGAAAAAATGTTATGGAATGCCTGTATTTTTATATTTATTTGATTGTATCTCATTATTTAGAATTTATTATCATTTCATCATTTCCAATAGATGCATATCTTCAAATTGAATTAATTTAATGTTTTATACGTGAGCATTGATATAGTTTATAAATATTCATAATGTGATTATTTAACTTCAGTACTGCTTTAATATATAATGAAATTTGTAATTAAAATATGTTTGGAAATAGTAGTTTTGACTACAAAGTTTTGTAATTTTTATATTTATGTTATATCGGCTATTACTCATTCCGGGATGAGTTCAAATAAAAATTTATGAATCAGGCTTCTTTTGTTCAAAGGCTTTTTATAATTTTTGGATCAATTGTAGAATTTCTCCTTTCCTTATACCGCATGGAGTGTCAGATTCTACAATTGATTTTGATATTTAATATTAATGAAGGAACTTTAACAATTTTCTATTTATTAGATTTTGCATATTCTTGAAAATATCTTTTTGTATGCGAAATCGCAGACAGAATTACAGAAATTTACAAAGACCTGATTTAGAATCTTTAGACAATAAGCACAAGACTCAAATAAAGAAAATGCATGAATCTAGAAAACAAATGTTGAATCAACTATAGTCGCTAACCATTCACATTGTTAAATAAATTTTTTTTGATTTTCACCACTGATTTCAATTTCAAATGACATTATATTTATATTTATTGAAAAATATATTTGAATATATTTTTTAATAATAAATCTATATTTTGATTAATTTCTGGTTTTTAGAAAACTGATCAAATTTTTATTAATTTTTTATTTGATTTTAATTGATACATAATTTTATAATGGGAAATCGATTTTCAGATAATATTGAAATCAAAATATTTAATAAAATTTAATTATTTAAGCTACTCTTTAAAATTTGAGCCTTTTTAACTTGACATTTGTAAAATATTATTAAGTTTTTGTAGTTCTAAATTTAATTCCGCCACCAACCAGTAAAAAATTTTTAAATTGAAATGAACATTAAAAAATAGACTTGTAACAGTTTTGACACACTATCTTTTTTTATGAAAATTAACTCTTTGACTGCTCTGGACGTATATGTTCGTCCAAAAAATTGTTCTCCATACGCTCTGAACGAGTATTTTCGCGTCTCATTTCTCACCTTTTGCGAATATTCTTATTAAAAACCATAATCTGTGATTCTTCAACTCAAAAAAAAAATGATTATTAACTGCTCTTCATCAGTGGTTCTTAACAAGGGGTGCGAGTTTACAATTTTACAAATTCACTGTAATTAGCAGGTACTTATACGCTTAACTACCTCCCGGGTTCGAATCCAAAAAAGTACAAAATACTAACTGGATTTAATATTTACTGGATGTTTATTTTTTGTCCAGAACTGATCCAACCCTACACCTAACCCTGTTTTATTTTATTTAATTGATTATTTCAGAATATAAATTTTAGATAATAGCTAAGATTTTTAAAAAATAATTATGCACATAATATTAATAAAAAATATATTGTGCATTGCTTTTTTTCAATTTATATAATTCCTTATTTTTGGTAATGGGTGCAAGAATTTTGATTGGACACTTTAGGGGTACTAGTAGCTAAAAAGGTTAAGAACCCCTGCTCTATACGAATAAATACGCAGAGCGAGCCCAAAAACTAAAAACACGTGGCGAAGTCAAAGAGTTTAGTCGCACAAATTAAAAGAAGTAGATATCCAAAATTTTCATTATATTAAAGTCAATTCAATATTTATTCTAAATGTGTCACAAATATGTACAAGCATAGAAAAAATTCAAAAGGTAACTTTATCAATCCGCTAAATAACAAAAAACGATCATTCCACAAGGATACGAGAATTTTAAATTTTTGGTGACATTTTTATTTTCTCTTTTTCAACCTGTGAGATAACCACTCTCAAACCAACACCAATGTCTTTACTTCTTGTTTTCGACAATGAGTTTATTAGTTTGCTGCATTTTTCTACAAATTAACTTGCATTTCGGAGATCTCAATGTATTGTTAAGAATTTCAAATTCGTTGTATTCAGTTTTGCAGAAGTTACCTTTTATCGTTTTCTTAAATTTTCTGATAGCCTTTGTAATAAATTTTAGCCTAAACTTTATGTGGCGACCTCGATTTTAAGCCTTGAGGCTTATGAATCGCACAATCCAGTTTGGCTAAAGTTGCTTTGGAGGATGGAGTTAACATTCTAATGTTTAATTTAGACGATATTAAACTTAGTGAGTTTTCTTCTGTTTTCATTGAAAATATAAATATCTATTCTGATTCTGGGAACATAATCTTAAACTGACATTCATTAGATGTAGTAGATCATATACTAAAACGAGATTTAGCACTTACCGAGCAAAATAGAAATTTGGTTCATTCTCTGCTATCGGACTGTGGTCAAAGTGGTCGTATAAGTCATTAAAATGAAGAACATAATAAGAGTCAGCATTATTTTTAGTATAATGACGATATATATAAGTTCGTAACGAAAATTTCTCAAATCAAATTTTATTAAAAATCAATTTTTACATAAAGATATATTAATGTTTTCATTGGAAACGCTGGAATCTTTTGATGTATAGGTTTCTATAAGTTCAATGACTTTTGGTTGTGATATCTAGATTTTATAGTTTTGGAAATATCTTGATCACAAGCTATAAACACTGACAAAAGTGCCCAAAGAGAAAGAAAAACACGAGACAATTATTTTTTTATGAAGGCATTAGTTGATTAGATTGAAATTGAGAGAAATTTTTTTTTATAATTGAAGCTTTGAATTATATTTTATTATTAAAACACCTTTGTAAATTAATAATAGATTTTATATTTTGAAATTAATCGATTAAATTATTATTGATAATAGATTTTATATTTTAAAATTAATCATTTCAATTATAATTGATAAAATTCGTAATTAAATCATAAAATTATTGATTCAAAATTTATACAAACAATTATTTTATTTTTCCAAAATTTAATTTAAAATTTACATATAAATATAAAATTACATATTATTCCTTCTGCTATATCCATGGTATCTTTTTCTCTTTCTTCACGATTTCGCTTGATTTCGGGAAATATTTTTTCAAAAAGTTCGCGATATTTAGACTCTTTTTGACGCCTCTTCATACTGTTTTCTGATTTATCCAATCGCTTATACCAAGCCTACGCGATAAAGGATGTTAACAAAATTCATTGCGTAAGTTGAGTTTTACTTTCACCAAAATCTCGTAATTTTCTGCTAATTTCTTCAATCTGGCTCGTTCTGCTAATTTTCTTTTACGTATATATTTAATGAGGGTAGGTTTGAATGTTTTATGAAAATGTGTTTTGACATTTATTAATGATTCAATATCAGATGGCTGTTTGTACAATGGTAGACCCAATGGATTCCATGATACATGATCTCCACAGAACTTTTGAAATATTTGGTGCTGATCGGATGCTTTTCTTTGATTATTTGCAATAATTAATTGAATTGGGTCACGAGACAGAGGTATAAAAGAATCTTCCTAATCGAAAACCCATCAAATTAAAAAACTTCATTTCAATACATATCCATATTTGCATGATATGGATATGCAATAGTTACTTGAAATAACATTAATTAAACATAAGAAAAATAAATTTTTTACAGAGCAACATTTATAAACTAAAATAGCGTTCATTCAAAATATGTTTATGTTCTCCATTGACAAACGTATAAAAATTAGTAACTTTGGTTAGAATTCATTTACAGGAATTAGAATAGAAAAATAGCTACAGCAAAGACTATGGGTTAATTGTTCGCTAAGTTTAAATAAACTAGCAGTGTTTGTGATTCTGGGAGGTCATGAGTACCATCACTTGTAAAATATATTTAAAAAATCCTAACAAAATATTGGTAAGAAATACTTCAACGTTTCCTATACGAAATTAAAATGTTCCATTGATACATGAAGAAGATTTTGGTGGAAGAACTGCCCTGTGTGAAATTCCAAGTAATCCAATCCACGGTAATCAATCATTTTTGGAAAACCCCATTTGCGCTGATGAATCAGATTTTCACTTAAACCATTTTTTAACTGATACAATTGTAGGATTTGGGATATTGAACATCACAATGAATTTATCTTCAGTTCAAAAGTGAAATTTTGGATTGGCGTTTTCATGTGACGTGTTTATGGTTCACTATTTTTTCAAGGACTATTTAGAAATACTTAAATATTGCTTCATACTACAAGATGGTTACAGAATGGACGTGATCTATAATGAACTTTTAAACCAAACCAAACAGTTTCTGCTGATAATTATTACTTAAAAAAAACTTAGAATATAAAAAGTTGTTGGAAAACGTCAATAGAAAAGATGTTAAAATTGAGACCTTTAATTGTAATACAAAAAATGTTTTTCGAAGGATTGTTACATTGTTTATTAGTGCAGTGGGAGCTTGATTTATGAACTCTTTTTCATATCCCAGTTTTAACTCCAAATACTAACCATGATGTTTTCTTTTCAAATAAATTAAAATCGGTTATAATTTTGAATGAACTGCAGCCAGGAACTAATTACATTCTTAAGTAGAGGTACCACTATGTCTATAAAGCAGTAACACCGTCTAATTTCATTATTTTATTTGTTTCGTTCACTAAAACCGAAAACGGTCGATTTCCCTACTACCAAGAAGAAATAAAAGAATTCAATCGTACTTTTAATACTATGGGAAAATATTTCGACTATTTTGTGAAATGTTCATTCGATATTTTATCATTTTAAAATGGTTCAATTTTATATTTCCAAAGACAAAATGTCCTATTCTAAAACTTCATAAATACCAAATACCCAAAACATTATTCAACTGGCAATTGTCCAAAAATAAATATTTAAAAATTACAGCAATAATTAAAATTTTTCCATTAAGAAAATTGATATGATAGTTATCAAAAGCCAGAAGCATTATTTATGATCTTTATTCGAATAACATGACAAATAAAACAAAATTTTAGCGTTCTTTTTCTAATGTTAGACGCGTTACTAATTTTTATGTTGAAACTAAAATCATCATATTTCAAGTTTAAATCGGGCATGCATAACCTGCAGCCCTTTATACAATTTTTTTGGCGGCTCTCATAATTTTACATATTATATACTATTTCTGGTTCAACAAGGAATCTTATAGCTTCAGGATGTTTATTTTGTTATTAAGTCTGTTTTTATTTAAATAAAAGTAAATTTTGAAAAATTGATTAATAACCATTCTTTTGAAGTACTTTTGCAAGGTGGCTCCAGAATTCATTTCGATTAAGCATGTCGGGTTTAAATTATTACATACAACATTTGATATAACAAATAAATTTATATTGGTCAGAAATTAAATTAGATATAAAAATGAATACAATTGATTTGAAACAAAAACTTCTGTACAGTGCTTATATTGAATATTTTGTCTGAGCAGCGTTTAAAATCGGACAATTGGATATAATTGAATAATGGTAATAAATGAAAATTTTCATGTTTTATTAGAGACACATTTTGATATTGCCTGATTGAGTGAAATTACGGTGGATTAAACACAATCCGGATGTCCACCGAAATATCAATCAATTCTAATTCCAAAAACAAGTTATGTTAACATTGCTATTTAGAGATTATTTACAATATAGATTTGGATAGTTTTCTTTGATTCAATCAATAAACATTCACACAATTCGAAAATAAAATTTCAATTGTTTATGGTTTACCGATTAAAACTACATTTCATTTCCACAGTCTTGGTGACATAAAAAATAGTAATTCGAAATAATGAACAAAATAATAATAACTAGTAATAATAATATTGATAATAATAATAATAAATAATAAAAAAATAATAATAATAAATAATAATAAATAATAAAAATAATAATAATAAAAAATAATAATTATAAATAATAATTATAAATAATAATAACAAAAATAATAAAAAATTTTTCATAATTTGTAAGAAATATAATTTTATTAAATAATTTTATTTTTATTATGTATAAATTCAACAATTTCAAAAAGTGACAAAATCGGATAAGGAAAATTTTGCATTATAAAAATAGAAAATGCATTCATTATAAAATTGCATTTACAAAACTCTCAAGTCGAAATTATAAAGGCAATTGCTAGAAAAATAAATTCCTTTCAATAAATAATTAAAAAATTTGCGAGACTGTATTTTCATATAAATTTTTCTCTTCTTATCTATTAATAAAACAGATTGACTTGGCAATTGGCGGTGCATGGCAATAACAATTTGTTATCACGAGATGCTGCTGCTGCCTCTGGAGGGGGTCACGTGATAATGCCTACTGTTTACAAATCAGCTATAATGCTGGGATCAGAAAAAAAACATTTCCCCGATAAATATCAGCCTCATTTGAATGAAATATCGTGTTCGATTTCATCGATGCCCAATGCAAGGAAATATATTTTTCATTTAATAAAATTATTAAACTACCTCTTTGCTATAATTGTCTATGTTAGGCTGGTTGATTTTGTTATTGAGGAATTCGGTTTTTTCCCTCAACCGATTTACATGTTCTTGTTGTTTAATGATCTCATCTTCAATATCCCTCAACTTTTCCCCGATATTATCTTTCTCAGTCACGCTGCTTAAATCACAATGGCGCATATCGTCGGGAACCGGAGATATGGCTTCGACCTTCATCAACAGACACAAGTTAATCGGTTTTATAAAAATGTAAAAAGTAAACTTGAGGATAATAACTAGGTTCCTTGTTTTGCCATGATCCATTGGATGAAATATTCCCTGGAAATGTTCAGCAAGTAAACGAAGAACAATGAAAAATGGCAATATAAATATAATCTAAGGATATACATGGAACATCAGTGTCAGGGTTTTGGGTTAAGCCTTTATTTCACAGGATTAGGCGACAAAATTAAAATGTACATGTTTAATAAATCAATTAAAACACCAAATACAGTACAACTCCGATTATTCGACAAAAAAATATAAAATTGTTTAAAGGCAAAAAACATAATTATTTAAAATACAAAACAGCACAAATTAAAAAAAACATTTTTTGTTAAATTTTACTTATCAATGAAAAGAAACTTTTCTGCCGGAAAAACAACAGCTTAGTTTTTTAAGGAAATTAGAAATCGGTGGATGCATTAAAATCATGATGGGCGATAGCTTACGGTTTTATAACGATCTGGGTATAGTTGATTTAATAAATAAGTGAGGAGAATACTGAGGATGAAATAGACATCAAGACAGAAGTAGAAAAAAATTTTTTTCCTTCAATGAAAGGCTGAAAACACTAGAAAGCCTTGGTTTATATTGAGCAACAGGAGTCCAATTGTATAGATTTAATGTTATTAAGCCGCTGACATGTCACAGGAGCATAAATTAGATTAAGATTAAAAAAGCAGATGCTGATTAATGATTTAGTCAATAAATAATTTCAGCATGTCTAGCTTATTCTGATGAACAAATACAGTTTATTTAATATTTTAGATAAGATGAACTATTCAACATATTCGCTTATCTGTCCACCCGCAGGTCAGATTGTGTCGGATAAATTAAGTTTTTACAATACACAAAAACCCCAATTTCCTTCGTTAATTGACTACAGAAATTCCTAACCCAAACCGTATTTGTTTAGCATTTCTATAGGAATTTTATTAATTTGTTCATAATCTAAAATTTATTTATATAGCATGTTTTTAGGAAGTGATAAAATAGAATAAATATTATAAAGTAGTAATTAATAATAAAATTAAAAAAATATATTTGAACAATAGAATATATTTGATTAAACAAATTTAATATTTTTTTACGTTAGAAGATTTTAAAAAAATTATTCAAAAATTTTGACTGAATTAAATTTTTGACAAATTTGTTTAATTTTTGTTGCAATAAATATGCTCTCGCTTTTCTTTCTACATTAATTTGTTTGTAACAACTTATAAGGTGGAAAAAATTTAAAACCTTTTAAAGAAATAATGGAAGAAAAATGTAATTACAAACTTTATGAAATATTCTTTTTAGCTGATGATTGTTTTAAATGTTGACTGTAACAATTTCCACTTAAGTCATAGTCTTAAAAATGTATAAAAATAGCCAATTAATTTATTTTTCAAAAGAAAAAAAATATTATAACACAAATATAATGGAATAATAGTAAAATTAATGCAATTTATTTAGAATTGTTACCTACCAGAAAGGTTAAAATTTATTTAATAAAGAGAATTTATAAAATATATTTGTTTTTTCAAATCCCTTTGTTGTTTCTGGAGAAACTAGCAAATATCAATTAGTAGTACATCAATATTCAAATTATAAAAAATAAAAGTTTGTACTTGATTATTATGAAGTATAATAATGGTCAATGTATGTAATAAGTGGAAATAATAACGTTAATAGTCGACGATATTTAACTTATTTGAAAAATTCTTAAAAATATTAATCATGGTCTCATTGTGAAGATAAGAGTTATCCACAGATGACTAGTATGACAGTCTACGTGTTAATATGAGGATAAATTATTAGGTTGATATAAGATTATTTATCTATATATTAACTTTGCCATTAACTTACCAGCGAATAAGATAATAAATAATTTTTGCATTAAATAAAATGAATTATAAAGCAATATAAGAGATAACCCCGTAAAATATGGAACAAATCATCTATTATAATTTTTAAATCAATCCTTTGGTGTAAATTAAAGTTAACATTAAATATAATTGTTCTACAATTAAAACATAAAAATATATTTATAATATTTATTGGTTTCTATATTAAATATATATTCGAGAGTATTAAAGTCCAGTATTTATCACGTGGTAATGAAGTAAACAACGTTAGCACTTAAATGATTTTCACTATGAAAATTAAAATAAATAATGTAACATTATTTTTCAAATGAATTTAAGTGTTTCAAAAGATCAAATGTGGAAATTGATAAAAAAAAAACCTTTTAGTATATTGAAACAGTACGGTTAAGTAAAAATGCAATATCAACTAATTCTAGAGATTAAAAGAAATATTACTCATTACCAAGTTATGATTTTAGGCTTATGTCTCAATAAAATTGAACAGTTTGAAGTTCCAGATACATTTTAATGGTAAATCGGTTTTCTGCATAAATTTCAAAAGAGAAATATTAATATTTTTTAAGAAACAATTGCCGTATTCAATAAATATGAAAACTTATAAAAAAATTCAAAGAATCTAACGATTTGGTCGATGCTTATCTAATTTTATAAATGCTACAATATAAAATATTATTGCATAATTTCCATTATACTTAATCTTAAACTTATAATTTAAAATTATTGTATAAAATATTATTTCTAGTAATCAACAAGAATCATTTTTAGAATTGAAAATATGTTTTGATCGCATGAAATGCACTTAAATAATTTGAATAATAGATGAGATATGAACTAAGAGAACTACTGATGTAAACATTTAATTTACATGTATTTATTATTATTATTATTATTATTATTATTATTATTATTATTAAAGTTGTTTTCATTATTATTATATAAATTTGTATGCAAATTTAATGCCAGAGCAAATAATTAATTAAGTTGAACAACAATTTTAACTGTCATTTCAATTAATACGATAATTATATAATTGAGCTATATGTGCCATAGTTCGTTTAATTTTGTGCTAAAAGAAGCTCAATCAATAAAAAAATATATTTCAAATATCAAAAATAATTCTTAACTTGATACCAACAATAAAATTATTTTCGCAATATTTTATATTTGACGCCTGTTTAAAATGTTTCGTGGAGCTTAACAAGCACTAATACCACAATGAAAGTTAAGATTATATTTTATTAAAACCTCTCATTAATCATATTTAATTACTTGTGCACATTTCCAGAATACAGTCAGTAAAATAATAGATTAAAGATATAAAGCGCAAAATTCTTCATTATTATATAATAATAACTTAGATTTCTTTTCTTTGTTTTTTGATGACAATAAGTGAATAAATTTGTGTAAAATTTGAGTTTATTGATTTTTATAATGAAATTCTAGAACAAAAATAAATTGAAAAATATTCGACTAAAAATTCACCGAATTTATGATTTAGTTAATAATTTTTTGAGATGTGTAAAAATCTATATCATTGTATATTTTACACGCGTGTCATTTTGTTTCAATATTTCATTTTAAAAATTTTTGAACATATTAAAATTAAAATTTGATTTTCAAAAAAATATCTTATAAATGAAATTTAAAAACGAAATAATCAAGATGTAAGCTCTCTTGTAATGAATTTTACGATATTTGTGTAATTTCTAATTTATTGTCCTATTTCTCTTACTGAAAAGAAAGCGAAGGCATGGAAATGAGCTTATTTAGAGAACATCTAGATTTAAGATATTCTTAATTACAAACTAATTACGAGACAAAATAACAATTTTACAGTCAATTCTTAAATGAATCTAAAATAGAATGCTTTACAAATTAGAAATAAATTATAAAGTAAATAAAATGAATATTAATTAATGCAGCTAATATATCTGTGGAATTTGTCATTTATAAATAGAAATACCAAGTGAAACGGAAAATTAGTCCATATAATAAAACAATAATAATTGAATACTTTTTTGAAATGCCACCCATTTTTGGAATGAAATAAAAACCCAATTTGATGTTGATCGTAATTGGTGATGATGGGGCGTCTTTAAACCATTTTGACCAAGCTCCTAAATACTGGCGCTAATTGCTAATATTTTGAGCAATTAAAAAGTCCTTAGATTCGGACAGAAATGAAATTAACAAATCAATGAAATTTTAAACATAAAACAATGAATATTATTGGCATTGTTTTTGCCGTGTTTTTAAAAAATGTACCAGCAAGTCGAATTCACAGAATTATCCATGTTTTACTAACGATGAAGGCAAAAAGGACATCGTTTATTAAATGTGCGAAGGATATGGAAGGCTACTATTTATAAATGGATTAGCTTTCCTCTGGCAGGAACAATATTGAAGAAATAAATGGACGACCTCAAAAAATTTCGATAAATTAAAAATTGTTGTGAAAGAGTGATGACTTAATGTGTCACAGTGATTTTTTCTTATATAATGACTTTAAAAATCGTTTGCGAGGACTGAGAGGATTTCACGAGTCTAGTGCAAAAGTATGACACTTTCTTCGAAAATAATCTTGGCGTAGAGACTGGATGAAAAAGGTGGTTATATAAGAAAATTAGCCTGTCCCAATAATAGCTAAAAAAAGAAGCAAACTGATAAAGTTAGTAGTGCTTGCCAAGACTTAAAAAATACTAAATACCAACAGCAACTTAAAAGACAATAATGTAAAGAATTATGTGATTTTTTATAACTGATAAATGATACAATATTTTATTTGTGCTAATGAGAAGAGTAAAATACTAAATTTTCAAACCTCAAAAAACTAATTTTTCATTTAACTATATTTCTATTCAAATCTGATTTTCTTAGTTACAGTAATAAAATTTTCGATCATTTTCAAAATATAATAAATTACATAATAATATTAAAACAACTCATTATTATTTAACCGAGAAATACACCTTCTACCCAAATTAAAATATTGTAACAAGCTTTAAGGTTTTAAATAGAGTAGTGATATATTTCTTATTCCGGGTGAATACACTGTGAATTTAGGGAATAGAACATGTAGTCGTAAACAATTTTCAGATGTAGGAGTTCATTGCCTCCAATCAAGTAAATGCTAAATTAACCAACTATGTAATTGTATCGATTAAAATTTATCAATTTGATATTGTAACAAGCTTTAATGTTTTAAATAGAGTAGTGATATATTTCTTATTCCGGGTGAATACACTGTGAATTTAGGGAATAGAACATGTAGTCGTAAACAATTTTCAGATGTAGGAGTTCATTGCCTCCAATCAAGTAAATGCTAAATTAACCAACTATGTAAATGTATCGATTAAAATTTATCAATTTGATTTTTTATTTATTGAATTATATTATACTTTGATAAAAACGAACATTTGTTTGTCTTTTGGTAAATAAAATTTTAAAATTTGGGTAAATGAATAAAAAAATTTATTTGGGTAGGTATAGAAATAATTTTGAAATGGGTATTTAGTGCATATTCCCTTATTTAACAGACATGATTTTAATATTCATCACTATAAGCATTCAAATTATTATTAACACATCTAAATGTTGATATTAAATTGTATTATAAAAATTAATTTAAAAATATTTGAATTGGTTCAAAAATTGTTATTATGTGAAAAAAAATTATTTAATCATGTCCAAAATTACAGAAAAGATTGATACGTCCAATACTAGTTTCATATATGCTTAAATCAGAGTAAAACATCAATTTATTCTTTGTTATGTTATTTTATCTAGGTGAAATTTAAAATCAAGCCAACTTTGTTTAAATTTACTGTCCTATGAACATGTTTTAATTATAAAAATTTCTTACGCAACCTTGTGCATTATGTAATAATTTAGCATCTCATTTAGGACAATATTTTTCATATTTTATTGTATATTTTTCATTAAAATTAGTTTTTATCTTGCCATCATTCAAGTCTAAAAGAGTCTGAAGAATTACGTTTAAATCTAATAAATGTTATTTAAATTTAAATTAACGTTTGTTTTTGCATGCAATTTTAAAGATTTATAAATATTGGTTTATAAATTTTATATTTATAATTGGATTTTAATAAAATATAAATTTCTATGTAAAAGAATGTGATATTCCAAAATTTTTAAAAGTTTACGAAAATTACACTAAAAAATTTCTCCATAAATATAATTGTAATTTGATTTTTACTCCTAAAAGTTTTTAACATATTTGCTTATTTTATTTTCATTATTTTACTAATTTAAATTTTATCTAACTAATTTTTTCTTTTGAATTTTTTAAATCTATATCAAAGTAAACAACAGATGAGATTGGCAATTTTGAAAAGCTTTTTTATCCTTCCTTTGTTGACATTGTTGGAGATGTCTGTGTACTGAGGATTTTCAAGCACGGTATAGATGTTCTTTAATTCTTTGGACTAAGTTCTTGAGTGTATTTTCAACGTATTTTTTTATTAATATAGCACTTAACGCAGTATACAATGTTAAATTTTAAAATAATTTTATTAATTCAAATAACAATCTTGATAATATTATTTAAGCAAAATCTTTCATGTAGTAATATAGAAATTCAAACCACATCAAGTAATAACATAAATTCATGCAATCTTGGATTAATATGTTAATAATATTAATCTAATAAATTAAACACTTTGATTAATTAATTAAGTTATATTTTCAGTGATTTGCTTCTAAATGAACTTATTATTGATAAAACTACATTACAAGCATATTTTGTGTAACAAAGCGTAAAATTGTAATTATGAATTGCTGCTGCTCTATTGCTATTGCTTGTCCATTTGAAACGGTTCTATGCTGATAATTTTTTGATTTTTAATTAAATGCACAAAAACAAACCATTTTAGATAAAAATTATATTTAATAAGTATTACAAAAATGTCCTAATGGCAAAATTTTAAATTAAAATTGTTCAAATAACATCCGTTTCCTATATATTTTAAGGTTACCAAAACTGCTTTAAGGTTAGAAGAAAATATCGATTAATTTATTTTATAAACTAGTAACCTATTTTTCTAGGAAATTTTTAAAAATATGTAAAATTATAACTAATATTATAAATAATGAAAATTTAGTAACAAAAATTTTAATTTAAAATATAATATTTGTAAAATTAGGTGATTTAAATCAAATTTGGTCAATCCAAGTAATATGTGGGTCACTTTATAAATGCATTATAATCCCGCAAGCTGCATTATGTATAAAATAGGTAATTTTTTCAGAGTTGAGATTTAAAACAGAATAAATCATTATTATGGTTTTTAATTATTATTCATAAATTACCTGTAGAACAGTTAAACTTATTTAACTATACATTTGGATCATTTTAATAATTACATTAATCGAATATTTAATAATTTTTCAATCGAATATTTAATCAGTGAGATATTTGTTTCTCTTTTCTTTCACTAAGCCTTTTCAAGTAGATCTCAATATTCGTGTTTGCATATCGTAGTTAATGTTGCAGGTTTTCTACATAATGACACCGCCATAAAGTCATAACAATATCAATTTTGTGAAATCGTGTTGAATACCCAGGGACCACAAATTTATACTTGGTCGCGGGTTTTCCACTCTTTACTTGAAAATGGCATAATAGGTTTTAGTGGATTTTAATTTCCTTTGAGTTAACCTTTCTTTATAACTTGTATTGGTTCTTTGTATATAATGCAAATTTTTATTTTCATCTAAAATTTCGACAATTTTTTACGAAATCTTTCGGTTTCTTAGATTTTACACAAATTCATTTATTTGCCTACATAGATTTTCCTTCCACTCAATATTCTCTTTATTGTAGCTTGGGAGCATTTAAATAAATCAGCTGTTTGTTTGAACAATTCCTTTATTCAGTCATAAATTTATGCGATTTTGCATTAAATGTTGGATAATATCTAACCTTTGTGACTGTTTATTAAAGAACTGTCATTTTGAAGATTTTATTAATTTGGAGAACGCTAAAACATATTTACATTACCAAATAATAATAACAATAAAGATACCTATATAGCTAAACTTATTCTTTAAATTTTTCTGAATAAATCTTTTAAATTATTCAAACTGCTCAATAATTTTAGAAAGGAAATATCCAAGCCGATAAAGTGGAAAATGGACAAGAATTACTATCACCATTGTCTATTGTTGAAAAATCAAAGAAACCTCGATGTTTTACCAATTTCAATTACAGAATCCTATATAATATCATTTTACGGCTAATGTGTGGGTAACTTCGTGATTTTGATTTTAAATTAGACAAAATGTTGTTTTATTAATTGGTAACGCGTATGAGAACAAAAAAATCCAATGCTTCGTAGTTAATCACTTTAAAAACTGGTGATACAATCTTGGAAGGCGAGTTAGGAAGAGAATAACAATCAGATTTTGACAACCAAACTATGTGGAAGCTACCGTGGAATTCAACTTTAACTAGTTCATGATCCCTTCGATGACAAAAAAGCTGGCCCAGTCTGAATTTTCGTCGATTTCCTCCAGGTAAATGATAAAAATCCGTTATCAACAAGTTCGTCACGGAAGTTGATTCCTTTTCAAAAATATGCCGAAACGAAAGAGCGTGAGTTAGAATTTTATGACTGCAAGAATACCATACACTATATGGAATCATTCACTGTGAGATGGAATCGCAATTATGAGCTCCAAGAATTACGAATGCCGAACAGAAACGCCAGAATACAGTTTAACCTCCACAGATTGTTGAATAGCTCAAAGAATGTGCAAAAAGAATCATATTGTATTTCAATATAGCAATGCCAAACCCCACGTGGAAAGCTGTGTAGTTGAATCTACCACCAACAAGAAATGAGATCTAATCAAGCCTTGTCCATCCAGATGAGCTGTGAGTCATGCATAATAATCCTGTTAGCTGTATTACATGTAATTTTTGTGGGGTGAAAATCCAAAACAGAATAAATCATCATTATGGTTTTCAATTATTGTTCATAAATTAACTATAGAACTGTCAAAAATATATAACTATACAAATTTTTCATTTAAATAATTATATTGATAGCAATCAATATAACAATCGAATAATTAATCAGTGAAACATTATTTTTCTTTTCTCTTACTCAGCTTTTTCTAGTCAATCTCGATATTTATGTTAATAGTTAAATTTGCATGGTTTTGTCACGATTACATCACAGGTCAGTTTTGTGAAATCATGTTGGATACTCACAGACCACAAATTTATACTAAGATGCGAGTTGGCCATTGTTGATTTAAATTAGTCACTTTATTAGAAAGTGTCATCAGAGGTTTTACTGAATTTGAAATTTCTTTGAGTTCCCTTTCTTTACAAATACCTTTCATCCACCCTACTCTTCTACCGCATGTACTGCTCACTGAAATATTGTCGATTGCATGAATAGTGCATATTATCCAATCATCCATTAAGCAAATTAGTAATATCATCATCAATTGAAGTTAATAGCGATTACGTTCCAGAAAGTTTGGAGTTTTATTTTCCGATAAAAATTATCCTTAACAAACCCCGATAATTGTGCACTATTCTAACACAGCGGTAGCTGAAACCAGACATCTGAGAGATTGTAATTGCCCAAAGGCTTTCCTTTGAATAATCGCGGCAAAATCTTCTCATATAAATGCCGATAAAACCTATCAACAGCACCTATCGTTCTATTGTACTCTCTAATGATATATGGTGATTTTTGTATGTTTCCTCTGATTTTAACCTCGGTAATCATTGCATTATAAATAGTCGACGATAAATATATATTCCTTTTGTTCCAGTTTCGTTTTCTTGGTGTCAAAGCGCATCACTCTATAAAATTTGTGTTTCTCAATATCCAGTATGCTATGAGAGGTGTAAAGGCGATCGGTAGTTACACAATAACCTTTATCTAAGAGTTATTGGATCAAACTCATTATGATTTGTTTTGAAATGGGTGAGTAGATCTATTCGTTGCCTACTCAATTGCAGTCCGTTAACGATTAAAGCAGTTTTCAAAAAAAATTAGATAAACTATTCATCATTCAATAGAGATAAGTCGATATTCAGACACATTAGAATAAAAATGGAATGTTTTCGATTAAAATTAGCAGTTGAGAAAAATTCCAAATTTTATATGAAATGTATTTAGAAAATTGAATTTATTGAATTATCATTCAATAATGAAATCGATTGAAATAAATGTAAAATTTAAAGCTATAGTTACATTTTTAAATTTCCATATATTTACTTTAAAATTTGTAATCGGACGTTTTGATATTTAATATAAAATCAAACAAACATTTTTTAATAGTTTTATATAATGTATTACAGGACGGGACTTGTAGGGGATTAAAATAGCCAAAATATTCGACGTCAATTATGTGAAAGCAAATAAGTTTACAAAAGTTTATTATATAAAATTATGTAATTAAGAGTAAAAATAAATTGTAATTAAATAAATTTATTAATTTTCCATGCTATATGATGATTACCCTTTCCACATAATTCCATGTATACCAATTAAACAAATCAATAATTCCTAAATGTTTAGCACCATCAAAAGCCGAAAATGCTAACATAGATTACCATATAAATTATATAATTAATTACATTTTAAAATGTTAAAGACTGACAATATTCACTAACCTTTATAAACCGACATGTTTTGAATATGTTTCTGTGGACTCGATGATAATTTTTTATTATCTGAGTGATTTAAATTAAATAAATGGGAATTCTGTGAAATAGAATTCGGATTCTGGTGACTTATATTAGTGAAATCATGAGAAAGTCGAGGTCGTTTATTTGGTGGTTGTGAAAGCTGTAAGCGTTTAGTTGTTTGAAACATTCCTGGCTGGTTAATATGCTGAGCGTTGATAGAATAATTACCGGTATTGACGCGATTAGATACATCTGAACTTAACTTGCTACATGATTGATGCATTTGATTATTTTGCAACGACTCATTTTTTGATACATTTAGAACATTAGCTTGTCTTGACTGCTGAAGAGGATTGTTTAATAATAAATGTGGTTGATTATGGTTATAGTTTTGATGTTTAAATTGATTAGACAACATTGAATTTGGTGACATGGAAAGGTTTCTAGCTTGGAAAGGATTTCCTTCTGACATATATCGGTAGTTTAATAATTCATCAGTACCTAAAATTGTTAATTCTATATTATACATGTAGTACATGTAAATACACAGAATACCTTTTTCTCGATTACATTGACCTGGCATATGACTTGTAAAATTTCCATGTGTACTAGCTAAATTTGGATTTATATTTCGTACAAAAGCACCATTTAGGGTATTATTTATGTCATTCTGTGTAGATCGACTTACAGATCCCATAGAAGACGGATGAAAAGCAGAAGTGTATGCGCCATTATTAATTTGTTGATTTTCAGCAGAAAAGTTAATTAAAGAATTCCCATTGTTTTGTCTTATATTAGAATTAGATTTATCATTAGTTGAATAAATTCCACCCATAATAAAAAATTAAAAATTCATGATATTTACGTATCACTAAAATATATTAAAACAAAATCCGATATTGTTAAAATCTAAATAATAATTAATTTTGTTAAAATATTAAAACTAATTAATTTCTTTCACATTTAATATCTTTTAATATTTAATATCTTTCAGATAATTTATTTTGAAATTTATTAAATTAAAATTTTAGTGATTAAAACTTAAAATGTGGTTACTTCTAATTTATAAATGTACGACAAAAGTCAAAAAACAAGAAATCGATTTGTGCATGAATTATATATAAATAAGTGCTTCAAGTAAATACATTTTCTTAAGAGTGTTAGTATGTCGGATTCTCCACTTACGATATTGTCCTGATTGTAGTTTCGATGATCTCAAACATTAAATGACTTTAATTTAACGCAATTACAATAGAAGAGATTTGATCTTAAGTAACCCAAACATACAAACTAGTCATTCTACCCGCTTATTAATCTTTGCTAGACAGTGTTGGCATTGTAAAAAGGAGTTGTACTTCCGCCAAAAGTGAGCTGCGATGCCAAAACAGTTCTAAGCCGGATCTAGTGACCTGTAGATAGATGTAAACCTTTGTAATTAATGTGTATAACTGCCTGCGTGTTTGATTGATTATTTGATTGTCTGGATCCTCAAATTATGTCATTGGTTAGTATTTATTCCAATGATGCATCTGCTGTAAATACACATGTAGTATGTAGATTGTCAGCCTTTTGCTGGGCACCTGATGTGTATAAAGATATGATATTTTTGAGGCGTTATCAAAGGATTTTCACCAGATGCGCCCACAAGAGATATAACCATTGGATACCCGTTAAAAATGACATTGGAAATGTATTCCAATGAGTGGTTTCTAAAAAAAGGTAAGCCATATTTCCATGACTGCTAATACCCTAGAAAACCTTTGGGTTCACGAGCTACAATAGAAGGTTTTCATGCTCATTTAAATTACGGGCTCCTCTATTGTTATTTTGATTGAGATAATATCGATTATTAGATTGTTTAAAATTCATTTTAATGTAT
This sequence comes from Schmidtea mediterranea, assembly GCA_022537955.1. Lineage (NCBI taxonomy): Eukaryota > Metazoa > Platyhelminthes > Tricladida > Dugesiidae > Schmidtea > Schmidtea mediterranea. Next base: position 224,390,447 of record CM039680.1, read on the forward strand.
TTATTTATTAAATAATTTAAGATTATTCCATAAAGCGATCATCGATTCAAGCTACGAAACCCATTTATTAAAATCCATAACAATATTATCATAAGTTTTCAAAAGATGATGGTTCGAACTTCTTTATTTGGCGCAGCAAACGAGCTGTTTTGAGTCTTCGCATTCTTTCGCCCTCAGCTTTGCTGGGATGAGGTTTATTGTGCTAAGGATTAAGTTTTGGTCCGGTATTGCTGAGTTGATTGATTTGCGTGGAGATTGGAACTGGCATGTGAAACTTGAATTGATACTCGTAATCGTACTGGGGTGGTGTCCGATTTTATTCATGATTGTCTTTTTCTTCAGCTTCTCCGTTTTTGCTGTCATCCCTGATTGTTGCGCTTTCAATAAATCATTGTGTTGGGTCAACTTCTTTGCCTGCTCCGGCCGTGTCCAGATTTCCTCCATCCGGCGGCACCGTCTTATCATCGATTCGGCTCGCTAACTTTGAATCAGAGCTTCGTTGTGGTAGTGGGTCACGTCTTGTCGGAACTTTTCCGCATCCACAATTTCCATTTGATTTTGTTTTACTAAAATATTAGGTTGATAAAATTGGAGAAAGTTGTTGAAATTTTTAAATTTTATAGTTTTTTTTGTTTTTTAATTCTTTTTAAATGTTTTTATTTTTTTTTACCTGTTTTTTGTATTTTCTACCCTTTTTTATAATTTTTGTATTATTTAATGCTAAGTAGACGATATTTGATAATTTTTCGTCTATTTGAATTTTCCGCGCCCGAATTTTATAGGCTGTCGTGCCTAATAAACAAAATTTTAAACCTTAGTTTTTGGCCAGCACTTTCATGAAAAAACTCTTTAGATTTATTGTTATTTTAATTTTCCTACAACCTATATTCGTCTTTTTCATTAAGCTTGACCCTCAATATCTTACCAAACCTTTTTTTTATCTATACTGCACTTCACAAAACACTTTACACCTGTAAAATCAAGAAATAACCGAACGAATACATTTATTTTTACTCAATTTTGTGCATCATGTAATTCATGACTTATTGCTCTGTTCATTAGCTGCGGTTCGGAAGAGACGGTTCGGAGCCCGTTTTGCTTGACTGGTTTAGGTATCTTCATTGGAATCTCAGCGTCAGCTGGAAGTGCTTCCATAAATGCCTTAGGTCACGATCTTGCAATTGTTCCCAATTGTTCCTAAATCTGTTTTTGTCAATCAACTTTACTGTCAATAACATTTAAAATTCTAGCATCTTTATATGGTGTGATTTTTATCAACAACATCGAGGAACAAAATTATCTCCTTTTTGAAATAATTGTGAGATTTTCGATTGAAAAGCAAATATCTCAATGTCATTCATTCTTTTCATTGAATTGATATCAAAAATCAAAAATCAAAATTTGAACTCAAATCTTTATTTAACGTTATATTTTAAGCAACAAATTTTTAAATTCCATGATAAATTAAAAAAACAAATAATTGAGTATTACAAAAATATTCGAAAACACCAAATATTCCAAAATCAAAAACAGAAGTGTATAATGAGGACTATGCTCCGTGGATATTTGGCTTTAAAAAAAAGTTGAGATTTAAAAGTTGAATTTAAATTAATTTGTTTTAATGAATAAAATTTTTTAAAAATATTTGTTTTAATGAATGAATTATTATTTTATTTATTTTTTTGTTTAAATTTTCAAATTTTTTTTAATTCACGATAAAAAAGCCTAAGTATTTTTTCTCGATTAAATAGCCTAAAAATAAAAATTGGCTTTAATCGCCTACGATTGGTCGTACTATAGTGAGGGGTATTTTTGAATAAAATTGGCTCAAACTCGATTAGAAAACCTAAAAATATTTTCTCGAATAAAAAGCCAAAGTATTTTTTCATACTTAACTTATGGATTTTTAAAAACCCATAAAAATAAAATTTGCTCGAATCGCCTGTCGACTAAAAAGCCTAAAATATATTTGCTCGATTAAAAATCCTGAATAATTTTTTTTTATAATTTTTATTTCAATTACTTTAATTATTTGTTTTAATCAAGTCAATAATTTTATTTATTTATTTTTAATTTTATTATTATTAAATTAAATTGTTTGTTTTAATGAAGTAAATTGAATAATTATTTATTATTTTATTTTCATTTAATTATTTATTTAATATTATTATTATTAATAATTTTTTTTAATTATATTATTATTAAATTTAATTTAATTGTAAGTCTAAGAATAATTTTTCAATGTAAAAATGATCGATAAATTTTGAATTGTAAAAATAACAAACTTTCAATTCATAAAAATATTTTTATTGACAATAAAGATTAAATAAAAAAGATTAATTTTTATTTCAAATCAAAAATATCTGAGTAATATGCTTTACGCATTTCGGCCAACAATTTATATTGATTGTTTGGTCACGTTTGAAATCGTTGCAACATGGAGATTCATTTGAACATGTTACTCTCATACTATCTTTAAAAACAATCGGTCAGTAGATCCCTGAACGTTGTCATAGTGAATCTCGAGAAGTTCTTCAATGTTAATCCATGTAAAATGGTAAATTTTTGTTGCGAGAAACTCTGTTGCGTTAGCATTAACATCTCAACCTTAGAACCCGGAGCGCACATCTTTTCAGCAGCTACTGGAATATCATTAATTTTATCATGAAGAAATGTTAGGATTTTTAAATCTACTTCAAATGTGACAGCAAATGACAGTTATTCAAGATCCTTATTAAAAAAACTCATTAAATTATTTAATTGATTAGTATCAATAACCCATTCAAAATCTCCATATGGTAATGGTTGACTTAAAGCCCAACCGTAGAGATTATTGATATCAATGTAAAGCAGTTCGGTGTTGTCATCAGATACTATGTGATGTTTATTAACAAAGGTTAATCCACCACGGATTCCCCCTACGAAAACATTATACATTTTCATGTCAGTGAGAAGTTCAATTGGTTCTTCAAGAGTTATAAGATCCGTTGCCCAAGACATACCGGAAATTCCATAAAAGTTAAGTGGGTCCAATCGGTTATGAGCTAAGGACTTTGATCGAAATTGCTGGAAAAAGCCAGCCAAAAGAAAACATCAAGTTTGAGGTAAACCATCATATAATCTAGTAAAGAGTTACAATTGGTTTATTCCCAAATAGATTGAGTCTTACTATATTCGGCTTCAGTTACATCTTCCCAAATCGGTGGAAGTTCATATGTAGTTTCTAAAACTTCTTGAGAAGTTGCAAAGTTATAAGGGAAAATGCCTTTAGTATCGATAATGCTACCTACAAATTCCGAACGAGTTAAAGGAAGAATGTTCAATGTTTTAACTATGAACTATTAATAAATTGACAAGAGTCAATGAATTTTACAGTTAATCCATTGATTCTTGCCGACAAAGAAAGAAATTTTTTACTTGGTACAGGAATACAACTTATTTTCCACGTGTTAAAATCACTCATACCATACTTGAGGATATATTGAATATCATACCCTCTCAAATTATTAAAAACAACTGAAAATTCAAACCTTATTTGTCGAGAAATATTACATTTGGAACAAGCTGCTCCCAAATATTTTCCAGTAAAGTGATCATGGTCTTTAACCGGTACTGATAAAATGTTATTACACAAATAACAACAAGTTGCCGAAGAAAACGAAAGAATATCTGAGTCTGTTTAAATTTAAAAGCCTATCTAATTTAGTAACAGCGATATAATGATAAGAATCAAGGGTTTCTAATAAAATAAAATTAATAGGTTGTACCAACAACTTTAGAACGATGAATTATTTTGACATAAAGGTGTTTGAAAACTTCAGGATTAGAAAATTATTAATAAGATTAATTTTATCATACGTAAGGACATTAATTGAAAGATTTGGAATTTTAGCTTCAAATTTTGGAATGTCACAAAGTTTCATGGGTAAATCCGAAAGTGAAAAGTCAAGTTCAAATGTGTTGTAGCTAAAGGTTTCATTTCTATGATGGTTACTTGTATTTTCATGATTTAAAATAGCTAAAATACTGTAAATGAAGCATAAATTATCGGAATTAGCAAAATTTACAGTACCATTTTCATTTAATAAGGATAATGGTGTTAGAATAAATCCATGACCACTCAACTGATTTATTTGTAAAAACTTGGTAAGAACAAAATAAATTTCTTTTATTTTATTTATAACCCAGTCACTACCTTTGTCATAAATTAATGTTATTTTTCGTCAAAAAGAGTAGCGCCTTCATCTAGAAATGAATCACTCATTATTCTGGCAGAGTTTGAAATGATGAAAAATTGAAATTCTCCATCTTTTTCAAACTCTACATCAATACAAAATTGAATCTTAACAGATCCCATTTGATTGATAACATTATTTAATTTATTAATTAACTGTGTGGGTACTGTAATTAACTTTAAATTTAAATTCGAAACATCCATTCTAACAATAGCATATGATTGGTTTAAATCAAAATTAACAATAGGTGCTATCAAGCCACCATATTGATTAACAATAACAGAAGGAATATCAACAGGAAAAACATCAGAAACATCATCTGAATCAGAAATGATTATTACATCATCAACCATGTTTGAATCATCAGAGTCAGAAAGTATAATAGTATCTATAATTTTAGGAATTTTCGAAGAGTCTGGATTATTATCATTATTTGTTTTTCTCATCTTTTTTGTAATATTATTTTTATTATTATTATTATTATTATTATTATTATTATTATTATTATTATCACTCAATGGTAATTTAAAAATATTTTTTCTCTTACGGTTAAACGGTGTTAAATGTTCCTTATAGTTTGAATAAAAGTTTGTATAATTAATTTTATGGGTTATTTTACACGTGGGACAAATAAAATAGGTGATGTGGTTATAGGTATGAGAATAATTATTCTTCATAATCGTATCACAATTTCTATCATGTATGGAGAATTGCAAAAATTGAGGTAAAGATGACTTGTTATAATAAAAGAAAAATTTAAATATATAATCATAAAATCATTTAAATAAATCATTAAAAATCATTAAAATAAATCATTAAAATAAATCATTAAAATAAATCATTAAAATATAAACATTAGATTAATTTTACACACTATGAATAAATGAATTTGATTAGTTAATTTTATTTTGAAAATCTTATATAAGTAGATTAAAATAGTTTAAAATCATAAAATGAATAAAAGTAAATGGTTTTCACATTATGTAATTATTTATTAATGGTTTTTCTAGAAACATCGGTTAGAAAAGAAGCTGTCAAGTTAATTCTTGAGGAAAATTCCGTAAATGCTATCAGTTTAAGAAGAAATTCACCACTAATGTTTTTACAATTTTCAATGGAATATTTAAAATTTCCAATCATCTATTCATTTACAGTAAGTATTTTCATTAAAATTAATATTATTAATAAATTTTATTAGGAACCAACAACATTGAAATAAAGCCTATATAATATGAAAGTTGGTGAAATTGGAGAAATTGATCGAAAAAATATAACAGAATTATTGCTAGCAACAACAAAGATATTAGATTTAATGAACAATTCACTTTTATGAACTGCGAAATAGAATGTAATTATGAAAATAAAAAATAAAATGAACATTTTATGATTAAAATAAGAATTCAAGGATATAAAGAAGGAAACCAGACTATTCGATCAATTTGGAAAATTATTGAAGCCACAAATGTATTTAAATAAAATTTATTTAACTTTAATCGTCCTAGGTTTTTATTTTTTTATCATTTTATTTTGAATTTATTGGGTTTAAATTAATAAAATGTTAATATTAAATTTAATTCAAATATAATTAATTATCATTTTATAATTATGATATGATATTTAAAATGTAATAGTACTTACATTTTACTGTTTTATTTTTGACCATCGGAGTTTTCTTAAAATTTTTGTTGATTATTTTTATTAAGAATTTTAAATCTTTGATTAAATTGTTGATGGATTCCATTTTCTAAAAATAATTAAAAATATGATAAAAAATTTGTTATTTGATAAAAGTGAATTTTTTAAAAAAGCATTCCATTTTCTAAAAATAATTAAAAATATGATAAAAAGTTTGTTATTTGATAAAAGTGAATTTTTTAAAAAATGCATTCAGTTATATATTAACAAACATGTAAGTAGTTATATGATCGACCAATTAAAATTTAGTTTATAAAATACACTTAATTACATAACACCAAAAACTTTTAAATACATATAATCCTCTGAAATTAATCCTTTAAAAGTAATACTTATTACATAATACATCTTTAGTGACACTTACAATTAAAAAAAAATTTTGAAAAGAAACTTTATTCAATAAATTCATTTATTTTTCATTGTTTTTAACCAAGCTAAGCAATGCTGTTCACATGTTTTTGTCATCGGATTTTGATAACGAATTCGATTGTATTCAATTGGCATTAACATCGATTCTAGTTTATTAATTAATAAAGGGGCATAATATAAACCTATTGGATCAAATACATATATTTTATTTGGTTTCACATAAATTGCAAGGCAATGTTCACTACTGAGATTAGATGATTGAGTATTTACAATCAAAGCTTTGTTAACATCGATATATGGAATTTTATCTAGCGGGAAAACTCCAAGAAAATCTTTTCCCAATAATTTTCTACCAATAGAATAAATCTGAATAGAACTAATAATAATTAAAAAATATATAATTAATAAAATTTCTTACTTCATGCTTGACAATTCAAAAATCTCAATCTGGTTTATAATTCAAACTAATACTGTTCGATTGGAAGTAATTTGAATTTCCTTTTCAAAAACTCCATATACAATTACAGTAACAGATTCAGTTAGAGGTGATCCAAACTTTATATCTAATCTTAAATTTCCACTTTGTGGTAACTGACTTTAATTTAGATCGCAATCTGGCGCCAATACGAATGTAAAGAATGGATACCTATTTCTAAAGTCTGACATACTGATACCACAATTCAAATTTTTATTAAGATATCCCTTTTCCTAACAATACTTTGCATATAACTTGTACTACAATTATCATTTCCAAAATCTTGACTATATTTTTCACGATAATTACTTCATTTACTTTAAGTTATTGACTTAGCGTTAAAGTGATCAAACATAGTAAATGTATCTAAAAAAGAACCACTAAATCTTTTATTTCCTTTGAAAGTTACAACGATAAAATTAGGTAATCGTCTATCACCAAATATTTGTTCCTTATAAAAAGAAAAAGATCCAATAGGTAATGAAAATTCAACCACTTCTTTGGTTCGCATTGGATAAATTGCATTTCTTGTAGCAAGACCTATTTGATGACCCGCTAAAACAGAAGGTTCAACACGAACTCTTCTAACCATTAATTTTGGATGTAGAAATACTATTTTAGGTACAAATTTAGTGCATGTCAGACTTTTTTCTGGATTTGTTCTTGTTAATTTAATTTGGACACTAACACCTGGTAACAAATATTTGGGTTGATCAAAGAAATAAAATTAGAGTCGGGAACATAATGAAAATGCTTTTGATTTTTTCATGTTTTTCGCATAAGATCATGTTCAGTGTAACCCATTCCTCCAAAAGATGTATATTTAGTATCTTGATTATAATTTATAATAGTTTCAATTAGGGCTTTGTGTGCAAAACTTTTATTTGCTCCTTTAATTTTGGTAGAATTAAAAACTAATTCAGCGTCTTTAAAAAGAGTTTGAAAAAAGAAATTGTTTGCTGTTACGTCAGCTTCTTGTGTAATATTTTCACCTAAGCTATTTACAACTTTCAACTGAATATATAACAAAGAATCGTTCAAATCTAAATATTCTGTTTGTGATCCGTTAATGTAAAATTAAATCAAAGAGGTACCAGTATCAGTTATTGAATTCATTGGGGGAAATGTCTTCAAATGAACCATGTTCAATCACGGCTTGAGGGGATGGTCTATCAAAAAGACATAATTCAGATTTTGCACTAATCATTTTTCAAATATAGTTCCAAATCCTCTCATTCTTTTGTTTATATGTTTCTTCATAATCTTTCTACGTTTAAGTGTCCTTCCTTTTTGTTCATTTTCATGATTAAATACATCACTTACTTTATTAATAACACTAGGTAACGATTCTTTAATTTCAGATATTGCATTAGATTTTAAAGCAGGTAAAAAATCAGAATTATTATTTATTACATCATTTGCCGTTTTCATACCGAAATTGCCTATACGTCTAAGAAAAGGTAATGCAAATCTACCTATTGTTTTCAACCAACCAGTTCCATATTGTTTACCTATAAAATATGGTAATTCTCCACCAGATTGACTACTACTATAAAAATTTACAATGTCAGGATTACTCATTTATTTTACGAAAATTTAATGTAAGAAAAGTTTTATCTTCTTTACCAAATATATAGTTTCCACTATCGTCACGAATATTGATTTCTATATTGTTTATATATGCTGACGATACAGACAAATACATTGGGTTTTTCTCTATAATTTGAACTAGATCATCCTTTTAATGTTTTTCAACCCATACACATTTCAATAGAGGTATCAAAACATCATCAACAAGAATAGGTTCAATGATATTTGTATAGATCATCATTTGTTGATTACTTTGCAAAATTTCTGGTAAACGTAATCCAACAATAACTTTTTCTGAATATGATTCTTCACTTAATCCCAAACTTTGAGCCAAGAATTTACTAAATTCAACTTTACTGACATCATCTTTCAATTCAATTTTGACTAATCTTCCTTGTTCAATTTCGCAAGATTTAAATGGATGCGGATAAAAAGTCATTAATTGATCATTTATTTGTGATAAATTAGTAATGATTAAATTTTCTTCAAATTTATCTGTATACTCGACATCATAAAAATAATTTATAGTTAATCGAATTGTATCAAACTTTATTTTACGATTATTTGAAGGAATTTTAATTTGATTCAAGTTTTCAACAAAATTTATTTCTTTTTATTAAATCCTAATTTTTGAGCTTCTGCAATACTGTCAAATGAAATTTTAAATGAAAAATATTTACAATTAATATTTAAAGTATTTCCATCAATGTATACTAGATAAAATATAGAGTCGTGACTAATTGTATATTCATTCTTTGCATCGTTATAGTAAAAATATTCATAACTTGTATGTAATGTACTCTTACTATATTTAATATTTGAGTTGTTATAAAATGGAAAATTATTGTATACAAAAGTGAAATCGGTAAGAGCAACTTGCCATTCACCTTCCAAGTAAATTGGATTTTGAAATTCCACATTAAATTTATCAGCTATATTATTTGGATGAGTAAGAAGACAACTATTACTCGGTAGATTTATAGAAAAATCTTTAGGCATTTATTTTTCTAAAATGTATTGATAAATGTGTTTTGGTATCTTTACTAAATTTAATTAATTTTCCACTATCATCGCGAATATTAATTTCAATGTTGTTTATAGTTGAAGTTGAAATTGGTAAATACATTGGATTCTTCATTTCTAATTGTACAATTTCCCTTTGTTCATAGTTTTTAACCCAAATAGATTTTAATAGAGGAACTCTAACATCTCCAACAGTTATTGGTTCAGTAATATTCGAATAAATGAACATTTGTTGATGATGATGTAATAACCTTGGAACTTTATTACCAACGATGTCTTTATCAATAAAAGTTTGTTTATTTAATCCTAAGGTTTTGATTAAATTGTTGTCAAAATATATTTTATTTTAACCAATTCATTGTTTTCAATTTTTAGTTCTTTAAACAGAGACGGAATAAATGACATTAAATGTCATTGTAATTCAGATAATGTGTTTATGAGTAAATTATGTTCAAAATATTTTTCAAATATTGTTTTTTCTTCATAACTTATAATTATCCAGAATTGTTCCATAACACCATCATCTGTAAATTTTGTTAATTTTAATCGACAATGATCATCTTCAACAATGATTGATATAGATTTTAATCCAAAACTAAACGCATGTAGCATGTCAGGGAATGCTACTTTAAATGGAACATGTGGACAGACAATAACCAAGTTCTCATATTTTTCAAGAAAAACATCAACACCAGGGGTATGTTTAGGATTTATTAATTCATATGTTTCATTTTGATTATTTATTTTCAAATATTTTATTTTAGTACTACTCTTCATCGTTTCTTAACTTAGGTAAGAATTACTATAAAACGGAAATTTTTTATACACAAAAGTAAAATCAATCAAAGAAACTTCACACTCACCATCCAAGTAAATAGGATTTTGAAATTCGACATTAAAATTACTAGCTTCATTATTAGGAAAAATAAGAGGACAACTATTACTAGATAAAATCATATAAAACTGGTTTTCTTTCAAAATATTTATTTATTTAATTGATTTTTAGATATACAAGTTGGAGTTTCATATCCATGCCATCTAACATATTATTGTTTATATTTACCAACATTCTTGGTTTTTAATATCTTTTGAATTCTAAATACAGTAGGGGCTTCTATAACTTGGAGTTCCTGTTCGTAGAATTTTCCACTAACTTGATTATTTTCCTCATTTTTAATAAAGTAAATTGCAGGATTTTGATTCGTGAAATGGTAAATTTTTGTTTCGAGAAACTCTGGTGCGCGATAATCCAACATATTTTAAATTTTTGGATAAAGGTCCTGAATTTTCTTTAAAATTACTTCAAAGAAATAAACTAAATAATAAAATTAAGTACATATTTAAATATACATGATTTACCTTTTGACATTTTTTAATACTTAATAAATTAAACAAAATATTTATTAATATATTAACATAGTTATTTCTGATTTAATATTTTCCACATAATCATTATAATCCAAGGATTTTATTCGGAGTATTACTACTTTCCCACTTGAAAATATATTGACACACGATGGATTATATTTTTGAAGACTTAATGCTGGAAATATTTCTGGTTCAAATATACAATTCACCTTTCTTTGTAATTCATATAGATTTATAAATTTTCCAATATCGATTGTTACAGTGATTGATTGAATTTGTAAATCATGTATATTATATTTCAAATCCCCAGTTTTTAGAGGTTGCTTACATCCCATTACCCGACATTTCCCCGATCTAAAAATATTATTGGATACTTACCTGATCGATATACAACTTGCTGTGGTTTTCCAAATAGGAATTTCATATCATGTATAGAATATCTTCCTTTATAATTAATGTTACTCAACATTTTCAAATAATTTCAATTCAAGTAATTCTAAGAATTAAAACAAATGCTGTCACATTTGAAGTAGATTTAAAAATCCTAACATTTCTTCATGATAAAATTAATGATATTCCAGTAGCTGCTGAAAAGATGTGCGCTCCGGGTTCTAAGGTTGAGATGTTAATGCTAACGCAACAGAGTTTCTCGCAACAAAAATTTACCATTTTACATGGATTAACATTGAAGAACTTCTCGAGATTCACTATGACAACGTTCAGGGATCTACTGACCGATTGTTTTTAAAGATAGTATGAGAGTAACATGTTCAAATGAATCTCCATGTTGCAACGATTTCAAACGTGACCAAACAATCAATATAAATTGTTGGCCGAAATGCGTAAAGCATATTACTCAGATATTTTTGATTTGAAATAAAAATTAATCTTTTTTATTTAATCTTTATTGTCAATAAAAATATTTTTATGAATTGAAAGTTTGTTATTTTTACAATTCAAAATTTATCGATCATTTTTACATTGAAAAATTATTCTTAGACTTACAATTAAATTAAATTTAATAATAATATAATTAAAAAAAAATATTAATAATAATAATATTAAATAAATAATGAAATGAAAATAAAATAATAAATAATTATTCAATTTACTTCATTAAAACAAACAATTTAATTTAATAATAATATAATTTAAAAAATAAATAAAATAATTGACTTGGTTAAAACAAACAATTGAATTTAATAATAATATTATTAAAAAATAAATAAATAAAATTATTGATTTGATTAAAACAAATAATTAAAGTAATTAAAATAAAACTTATAAAAAAACTTATTCAGGATTTTTAATCGAGCAAATATATTTTAGGCTTTTTATTCGACAGGCGATTTGAGCCAATTTTATTTTTATGGGTTTTTAAGTATGGAAAAAAATACTTTGGCTTTTTATTCGAGGAAATATTTTCTTGTTTTTTAATCGGTAGGTGATTTGAGCCAATTTTATTCGAAAATACCCCTCACTATAGTACGACCAATCGTAGTCAATTAAAGCCAATTTTTATTTTTAGGCTATTTAATCGAGAAAAAATACTTAGGCTTTTTTATCGTGAATTAAAAAATTTTTAAAAGTTTTAAATTTGAAAATTTAAACAAAAAAATTAAATAAAATAATAATTCATTCAATAAAACAAATATTTTTTAAAAAAATTTTTTATTCATTTAAACAAATAATTTACAAAAAATTTCATTCATTAAAACAAATTAATTACAAAAAAATTTTGTAACCTCCTGCCCCCTATCCTAAAAAAAATTTTTTAAGGGGGGTCTCAATTTTTTAAGCCATATATATCCACGGGGCATAGTCCTCATTATACACTACTATAAACTTGATATATAACAACAAAACCCAAAAGACAATTAGTTACTGCCTTACGTCTAGAAGTTGCTCTATATTGATACCGGTAAAGCGATATATTTTTGAAACGAGTAACTCTGGTGCACAATAATCCAGAGTATTTTTAATTCCTGGGAATAGTTCTTAAATCTTTTTTTAAAATCACTTCAAATAAGTAAACTAAATATGATTATTAGGAAATTATAAATAAAAAATATATTCTTACTTTTCGACATATTTAAAATTACTAAAATTAAAACTAGTACAAACAAATTTAATTGATTAACATTTTAACTTCTGATATAATATTTTCAACATATTCATTATAATCTAAAGTTTTTATCCCAAGTATTATAATCTTCCCACTTGAAAAGATATTTACACAAACTGGATCATATTTTTGAATTCGTAATGACGGAAATATTTCTGGTTCATATGTACATTTAACATTACGTGATAATTCATATAAATTTATAAATTTTCCGATATCAAATGTTACTGTAATGGATTGAATTTGTAAATCATGTATCTTAAATTTTAAATCACCTAATTTAAGAGGTTGCTAACAGCCCATGATGTGACACTTACCCGATTTGAAAAATATAATTGGATATTTTCCACTTCTGTCCACAAATTGTTGAGGTTTTCCCAATGAAAATTTCATGTTTTTTACAAAACATTTGCCTTTATAATTTATATTTCTCAATATTAATGAATGTAATAAAATTTAAATAATATATATTTGTGTATAACAATTAATTAAAACAAATATAAACAATTATATTATTAAAATTAATTTAATTAAAATGGAAATAAGAAATGACGCTGTGTATCAAATTGTAGGTCCTAGTGGTAGTGGAAAAACATTATTTGTTTGTAACTTATTACAGTCAAATATGTTTAAATCACAATTTAATAAAATATATTGGCATAAGAGAGCTGACGATGAGCATGGTATGACTCAAGATCAGTTTTGTAGATTATAAATGAATATAATCAAGGGATTTGATAAAAATTGGTCTAGATTACGTAAAGGTGATGTTATTATTATCGATGATTTATATCAGGAAGCAAATAAAAAAACGATTTTAATAATTTATTTACAAAAATCAGTAGACATATTGGAGTAACGGTAATTTTTTTTTTAACTCAAAATTTGTTTCATCAACGTGGAAGTCATCAAACCCGTAATCTGAACGTAAAATACTTGGTTATATTCAAAAACCCTAGAGATGCGACCATTATTGATTTTCTCGCAAGACAAGCGTATCCTAACGATAGAAGGTTTTTAATTGATTCGTTCCAAGGTGCGACAAAGATACCCAATGGATATATATTCTTTGATTTTACTCAACAATGTCCTGGTGATTTACATATTAGAACAGATAATTTCAAAGAAAATTGTGTTGCGATTTATACACAAAAATGAAATCATGTAATAATTAAAATGTCATTTAATAAGGTAGTAGTTCAAAACGAAAAAGTAAATACGAAAGATTCAAAGAAAAAATGTAAAGAAAAACAATATAAAGAAAAACATACAAAGAAAAGAAAGGCTAGACCTAATGTAAAACTTTCAAATAATAGTAAAAAATCAAAAAAAAATAAAAGTTGGATTAAATTATAAACAAACTGCATATTTAAATATGTCATTAAAAATCAAACTAGAACCATATTTTAACGCCTTGTTAAAGGCTCCAAATAATAAAATAATGAATATATTACAAGCTTTTCCTTCATTTGTTATTTATGATTTACTTGAAGTTATAGATAACATAGTTTATGGAAATATAAATATTAGTAATGCTAAAAAGCTTGTATTGTAAAGACATAAAAGATCACTTTTATCATTAGTTAACACAAAAAAATCGAAATTTAATGAGAAAAATAATATATAGGAACACTAACTCCAATTGTACTATCGACGATAAGTGCAATTTCGTCATTAAATTCATCTTAAAAGTATTTAATTAAAAAGAATATAATGGGCGCCAAGAATTCATTACCGGATAAACATAATTTAGATTTAAATATATTAACAGCTTGTTGTAATAATGAAGCAAACAATGACAAAGAAGGTGAAATCAAAGAAATTATTAGAGAAAAATCTCAAAACAATATGGACGAACCCGAAAGATACATATGGTTTTGGTGAAACTTGATAAAAGAGTAATTATTTCAAAGAAAGAAACTCAAAATTGGTTATCTAATCAATTAGCATATAGCCTTAATAAACCAATGTTAAAATTATTTCCCACGAGGTCTTATAAAACATTTGGTGCTAATGATTTATGGCAAATGGATTTGATGGAAATGATTCTATTTTCAAAAATCAATAAAGAATACAAATATATTTTGACTTGTATTGATGTATTTAGTAGATATGCCAGTGCTATACAAACTAAAACTAAATCAGCTAATAAAATGGCTGTTGCCATAAAAGCCTTATTTGATGAAGGAAAGCCTCGTAATTTACAAACGGATTTGAAAGCACACGTTGAAAGATTTAATCGAACTTTAAGAGATCGTTTGAAAAGATATTTTGTTGATCAAGGTGATAAAACTTGGATGAATGTTTTGTCCAAAATAATTTACAGTTACAATTATTCACCCCACAGAGGAATTAATGGAACGAGACCTATTGATGTTTATTCAACAAATAATATTGATAATTGGATAACTCAAAAATAAAATTCAAAAACAAAAAAGCCAAAATATAAAGTAGGAGACCATGTTAGAAAAAGTAAAATTAGTGCTTCTTCGTTCATAAAGAATTTTGATAATAATTGGAGTAACGAAGTCTTTCAAATTTTAAAAATAGACACTAATCAGAATCCAGTTATGTACTTTATTAAAGATTATGAAAACTATCAAGTCAGTGGTAACATTTATGAGCAAGAACTACAAGTCATTCCAGCCCCCACTGTATTCAGAATTCAAAATATTTTAAAAACCAAATCAGGAAGGAAATATAAACAATAAATATTATGAAAGAAGACCAGTTTTATATGATTTTACCTAGTAATAGTTGTCCTCTTATTTATTCTGATAATAATTCTAGTAATTTTGTTGTTGAATTTGAAAATCCAGTTTATTTGGATTGTAAGTGGGAAGTGGCTTTGATGGACTTTACATTTGTGTATAATAATTTTCCGTACTATTTCCGTGCAATTCATGAATACAATATGAATTCAAAAAATCGCATGAAGAAACTAAATACTTGAAAATAAATAATGAAAATAGAATCTTAGAAATTTTAAATTCTAAATATACTCCAGATGTTGATATATTCATGGAAAATTTTGAAAATTTAATGATTTTTTGTCTACATGTTCCCTTTAAATATTATTTCGCGATTACGAACATGCGTCTAAATTTGGATTACAAACCATATCCATCACTAGTGAATCTGATCATTGTAGAATTAAATTACCTAAATTTATGGAAAATAATACTGCTGAACAAATTGAAATAATTATAAATTATGACATCAAAACTAAATTTACACATTATTTTGAAGATGATTTATTCTTAACAACATTATCAGAACTTCATGGGTACTTAATGACAATTAATCATTCCCCGTTTAAAGAAATCAATCTTAGAAATGAAGAATTGGTAAAAATAAAACTTGTAGATAATATTTCAAATATCATTTTTGATCAAAAATTAATAAAAACTTTGGGAATAAAGAATAAGACATTTACTGATAAGGATCTTTTTGGTGTCAAAATTTCAAAAATAATTCAAATTCATCAGCAAATGTTTATTTATTCAAATATTATTAAACCAATAAATGTTGGTAACGTAAGAGTTCCTCTATTAAAATCTGTATGGATTAAAAATATGAACAGGGAGAGGTAGTACAGCTAGAAAGGAAGAATCCAATGTACCTCCCGATTTCATCTTCTATAAACAACATTCAAATTAGTATTCTTGACGATAGTGAAAAATTAATTAAATTTTCAAAAGATATCAAAACACATTTAGCATTACATTTTCGAAAAAGGAATGAATAATCCACATATTGTAAACTTTTATAGTATTAGTCAATCTGGTGGAGATTTACCGTATTTTGTTGGTAAACAATATGGAACAGAATGGTTGAAAACAATAGATCGATTTGCTTTACCAATTCCTAAACGCACAGGGAATTTCAGTATGAAAACTGCTAATGACGTAATAAATAACAATTCCAAGTTTCTCACCTGCTTTAAAATCAAATGTTTTATCTGAAATTAAAGAAACAAACCCTGATGTAATTCAACATTTACTTACTGTAATTAATAAGGTATCTGATGTGTTTAATAAACAAGAAAATGAACAAAAAGTTGGAATGATTAAACACAGAAAAATTTTAAAGAATCATATAAACAAAAGGATGAAAGGATATGGGACTATATTTGAAAAATGATTAGTCCAAAATTTGAACTTTTTATTTTTGATAGACCATCACCTCAAGCTGTAATTTAACATGGTGCGTTTGAAGATATTTTCCCATTTAATTCAATTACTGATTCTGGTACATCTTCAATTCAATTTTACTTTAACGGGTCACAAACCGAATATTTAGATTTAAACGATACTTTACTTTATCGTCAATTGAAAGTTGTAAATAATGTAGGTGAAAATATTTCTATTGATTCTGATGTAACAGCAAACAATTTCTTTTTTCAAACTCTTTTCAAAGAAGCCGAATAAGTTTTTAATTCTATCAAAGTTGAAGGATTAAATGATACATTTGGTCATAAGGTATTAATTGAAACAATGATAAATTATAATCACGATGCAAAACATACATGTTTAGAAAGCATGGGATATAGTGAAGATGATAATATGAGAAAAGCTTGGATTGCAAAATCTAAACTACTTTCATTATGTTCACCATTACAATTTCATTTTATGGATCAACCGAAATATATATTACCCGGTGTTAGTGTTCTAATTAAATTGACAAGATCAAACCCATCACATAGCTTAACTTGTACAAATTTGGATCCTAAAATAGAATTATTAGATGCAAAATTAATGGTGAGAAGAGTTCGAGTTGAACCATCTGGTTTAGTAGGTCACCAAATTGGACTTGCATCAAAAAATGCAATTTATCCATTGAAAAGTAGAGGTTGTTGAATTTTCTTTGCCTATTGGGTCTTCTGCTTTTTATAAAGAACAAATCTTTGGGGATAGACGATTGCCAAATTTTATTCTTGTAACATTTCAAGGGAATAAAAGAAATAGTGGATCGCTTTCATCATCTTATTCAATTTATGATCATAATAATGGTTAATCAATAACTTTATTGAAAGGAAAGGACTATCTGAAAAATATAGTCAAGATTTTGAAAATGATAATTATAGTACTAATTATATGCAATCTATTGTCAGAAACATGAGTTACCTTAATAAGAATATTAATTTTGGAATCAGTATGTCTGACTTCAAAAATAAATATCCATTCTTTATTTTTGTATTGGCTCCTGATTTGGATCTTAATCAAAGTCAATTACCACAACAAGAGAGTCTAAGACTTGATATTCAATTTGGAGCCCCACTAACCGAATCAATTTCTGTAATAGTCTATGGAGGTTTTGAAAAAGAGATTCAAATTACAGCCAATCGCGCAGTATTAGTTTGATAAAACATTATTAGTTTGATAAAACATTATGTTTGATAAAAGATTATAGGTTTGAACTATAAACCAAATTATGAAAATTAATTATTTAAAAATGAAGTAAGAATTAAATTTTAATTATTTGAAATTTACCGATACTAGTTCTATTCAGATACAAAAAAAGGGTCGAAAATGTTTGGGATCAGAATTTCTTGGAGTATTTCCCTTAGATAAAATACCATATATTGATATAAACAAGGCATTTATTGTAAATACTTAATCTTGTAATCTTAATGGAGAACATTGCATCAAAGTCTATGTGAAACCTGAAAAAATATATGCATTTGATCCAATGAGTTTCTATTACCCCCACCCCTTTATTAGTATCAAAACTTCAATCATTGTTAATCCCTATTAAATACAATAAAATTCGGTATCAAAACCCGATGACAAAAACTTGTAGCCAACATTGTTTAGCTTGGTGAAAATCAATGAAGAAGCATACTATATTTGTTTTTAAATAAATTTTAGTATTCAAAAAGCACTTTTAAATTAAATTATATTTAAGACAACCCCTCAATTAAGAGGCTCTCTATTTAACGTTTTATATAAGCTGATTTATTCATTAATTTATTTGCTTTTTGGATAATATTTTAATACCATGTAAATTATGATTTATTGGTTTCAAATATTTTTATATAATTTAATTTTTTTTTATTTTTTATGTTTTATCACTGAAATTATGTCAATGATCCCATACATAAAATTTAGGTTATTAGATGATGATAATAAACTCTTACATTGTATTTTATTATATAATGACCCCTATATTTTATTACTTGATAATCACTAAAATTTAGTGTATGTCATTACATTTTTTTTAATTGGCTATGTTTAATCAATTTGGATTGATTAATACAAACCTATTTTATATATTCATAAACATTACAAACATTTCTCACTTTTTAAAATCACACAATTATAGTAAGTATTGTTTATATTATTATTCATATTTAACATTAATATTTAGATAATGAATTCAATAAATAACAGTAATGCTAGAAAAGATATTAGAAATAAAAGTCTAGTTGGAAGAAATAAAATAAACGATGGAAGAATTAAAATGTTGTTGGAAGAAAAATTGATTTTAAATGTAAGTATATATTAATTGAATATTATAAGTTAAATAATATTTTTATAATAAAAATTAATTTTTTATAAATAACATTAACATTATAAATAACATTTCATTAACAAATTATTTTTAAATATTTTTAAATAAAAATTGTATACAATCAAAAAATATTTTTAATTAAAAAATTTATTTAAAGATAACATAATTATAAATTTTAATTTACTTTCATAAAATTAATTTATTTTGGTTTTTATAGTTAAAAGGTATATTTAAATTTATGAAAATAAAATGAAATAGATAATCGAAAGTTTTATTTAATTATTACTCTCAATCAATATTTTAAAACTCATACATAATTATTTCAAATAAATTAATGTTTAATACATCATATAATAAATGATAACAACAACAAATAATTATAAAATATATTTAAAAACATTTATTTGCCTAGAATATTTTCCAAATAGGTTTTATTGTTTCGTCTCCATCTTTAAAACCCTGAATTCTTATTCTTATCATGAAATATGAATTTTAATTTTTAGAATTTTCTAAATCAATATCTTTTTCGAAATTCATAAAAGTGAAACTTTCATTAAATTGAATATCTTTGTTGATAGCCATTAGTATTTCTAAAATATTTTTTCTGTCAATGTCACCAAGTTTTCCTACTTGGACATTATATAAACTCTACTTTAAAATTACTGGTTCCTATTAAATTTTTAATTAATTTTCAATTTTGATAATTATATGTAACTTCAACATAATACTTCTAACAAAAAATTTTGTGACATTTTACCGAAATTAGACTGAATCATATTAAATATCATTTCAGCTATACAAAATGCACTTGATAATTATGTGTAACTCGCAACATAATACTTTTACATTTAACTCGACGATTAATTTGCTAAATAATATTCCGTGTGCCTGTCTGTATATCACAGCACAAAACGTATATATATATATATATTTATATCTGACAATATTTTCTACAAAATTTGACAATGAATCAGATTTATTTAAGGTATTCACGAATTTTCGGCACAGCCTTTTTCAAGTGATTTTTATTTAAATGAAAACGCTACTATCCCTCCTCTTCCACCATCCACCGACACTCGGTCACAAATTTCATTGTAATAATAAGTTGATTGCTAAATCTTGAAGAATATTCAAAGTTAAAACAATATATTTTATTTAACAGAAATGTGAGTTTATGTTTTAATCAAACAATAACTTTAGTAAAATCATAACAATTTTAAAATTTTATTTACTATTCTGGTTGTTTATAAAATTAATTTAAATAAAAGTTAATATAAAAAATTTATAAATAATTTGTTAGTTAAAATGTCAAAATGAGAAATTTTTTAATTTAATCATTTAATAATTGATATTTTCGAAAATGTAACATCAAATTTAAGTGTTTTAGTTTTGTTTAAATTTTAGAATTAGAAATAGTCAATACATATTGTGTCGGTGACAGTAAATAATATATTAAAATTAATATTAAATTAATGAAATTAATTATTCAATTTAATATTCAATTTAATATATTATTTAATTATTTACAGTCATCTTAAGAATGTAGTTGTAAGATTTCAGTCTTCTAATTTTTTGTTTAAATTATTTGAATCAAGTCAGCCATTTATAAATTTTTACCAAATAAATCTGTGATCAGTTAATCTTTTGTAAAACTTTCGAAGATAATCCTAAAGCCAATAATAATGATATAGATTATTCTTGCGAAAAAAGTGATAAATAAAATAATTATTAGGTTGTGTGAAAAGTTCCCGGGCAGTTTTGGATTACAATTTCAACATATAGAATGACAATAAAAGCAAACATGATTAACCAACCGTTTTATTCGTCAAAGTAAAGTCCTTCATTGTCTATAACAAGCTGCCATCTCCACAAGCAACCGAATCTGATTAAAATACAAATTTTGATCTTTACTGGCAAAGAATTGCTAACAAGCCTGTTCAACCTCAGATAAAGTTGTAAATTTTTGTCCTCATAAGAAATGTTGCATTGATCAGAACAATCCGTAATCAGATGGAGCAACATCTGGGCTGTATGGAGGATGGGGTAAAACTTCAACACCAGACAATTCATCAATCTTCTGATGAGTTAGACGAGCGCGATGGCAGGGGGCATTGTCAAACTCGATTTTGATTGACTAATGCTGGGTATTTAACTTTTAAAATGTTGTATACACGATCCAGCTGTTCACAGTGAAGCTCCGCATTGACAGCGTGACCGTCAGGAATAAACTCGTAATGCAGAACACCTTGTTAGTTCCACCAGGCTGACAGCATCACTTTCTTACCAAAACGGTCTTGGCGGATCACTGGTTCAGGTTCCTCTCCATGTTTAACTCATTGTTTTAATTGATTGTTATTAATAATATAAATCCATTTCTCATCGCAGGTAACAATGCGTCTCCAAAAACGATCATCTGTAGGATTTCTAAGCAGCTGTTGAAATATCTCAACTCGTTTTTTAGCTTGTGCATTAGTGAGACCATATGAATCTTGACGAGGTCGTTTCAGCATGTAATGAAGGTGTTGCAGATGATTGTGGTCAGTTTTGTTGCAGACCCCAAGAATCGTGGCTAAAAAACGCGTGCTTGCATGTTTATATTCATTCAAGAAGGCATAAAAATATTATTTCTAATTATAATCTTTCTGATCTTGTATATAATAATTCTGACTTACGGATGCGTCTCTGCAACATATCAAAGTTTGAGGATAGTAATCCGGGGCTTTTGATTAATATTCTCACATACAATGAGAATGCGTTAGAAGATATTTTGTTAAATCCAGAAGTAATAATACATCCATATGTTGATATCATCCATCGTTGAAAGGTTGTAGGAGGTAGACCAATTAATCTTATTTTATTAGAGAGTGGTGACTCTTATCACTATATAGCAGTTACTAAGTTGGATCGATTTTTGAATTGTGATAATCTTTCGGTTTCTGAAGTTCGAATTCGTAGTAAATGGTGTCATCGATGTTTAAATGGTTTTAATGATGATGATACTCTAAAAATTCATTAAGGTTTGTGCGATAAAAATCAGTTAGGAACAACACTTTATACGTTACCATTAAATAAAAAATTTATATTTTAAAGACTGGTCTAAAACAGTCACACCACCTTTTGTCGTTTACACTGACTTCGAGGCTATTCTACCTACTGATAATAAGTACTTTCAAAGACATATACCTATTTCTGCAGGTATTTTATTAATTAATAACTTTACCGGCGAAAAAACATATAAAAGGTTTTTAGTGTTAGATTATGTCATACGTTTTCTTCAAGAAGTTGAAGACATTAGTATGAAAACTGTTTTACCATACTTTTATAAAAATTATAAGAAGAAAATAATACTCACAGCTACAGATATAACTTCTTTCAGTTGTGCAGTTTCTTGCAGTTATCTTTGTAAGAAACCTTTGATATAACCAGTAAAAGATCACGACTACTTTAATAGTAAAGTTTTAGTTGCAGCTTGCTCAACTTGTAATTTTTCAAGGCAAATAAGATATGAATTCCCAATAAATTTTCATATCTTGAGAGGATTCGATCTTCATCATATCTTGAAATATGGTCTGAGTAACTTTAAGTCTTGGAAAATATCATGTATTCCAACTACGTCTGAAAAATTCCTAACCTTATCTGCTAGAATAGATAGTTTAACAGTTAAATTTATTGATTCATGCCAATTCATAAATAGTTCTTTAAAGAATGCGGTTAAGACTTTACCTGATTTACCAATAACAAAATCAGAATTTAGTGGAACCATTGTTAATAGTAAAGGAATTTTCCCTTATGAAATTTCCATTAGTTTGTAAGTTCTTCATTCAACTCTCTAATTACCACTTATTTGGGATGGTGTTACTGAGAATGAATATTTTATGGCTGAAGTTATATGGAGGGAAACCAACTGTAATAGCCTTTGTGATTATATGATGATATATCTTGAACTTGATGTTTTTCGTCTAGCTGACTTTTTCCAACAGTTTCGAACCAGATCTTTAGCACATAATCGTCTTGAACCATTGAATTTTTTTAGACATTCCTGGTATGTCTTGGTATTCAGTTCTGATGACTTAAGATAAACCCATCGAATTGATCCAAGACATGGAAATGCATAATTTCTTTGAGGGTGGTAAACACGGGAGTTTGACATTTGAAAGAAAACATTATGTTAAAACAAATGAGAATACTTAAATTTTATACATTGAAATTAATAATTTATATCTTAGCCAAAAACTACCTAGAGGTGAATTATCTTGGGTTATAGATCAGATTGATTTAAATAATTTAATAAAGGACTGCGAATCGAACGATCTAAATTCACTTCCATATGGATATACCGTAGAAGTTGATTTAGATAAACCAACATCTACTCACGATAAACTGGATGATTTTCCGGTCGCAGCTGAAAAATGGTGTGCTCCAGGTTCTAAAATAGAGAAGTTGATGCTCACACATCTACCGAAAAAAAATTATGTTGTTCATTGGAGACTTCTCCAACTTTATCTTTCTCTTGGGGTAAAGGTAACTAAAATTTATAGAGCCGTTAGGTTTCAACAGTCTTCAATATTTAAGAATTATATTGATACGAATACTTGACTTAGACCTGTATCAACAAATAATCTGAACAAAAACTATTTTATAGTTTTAAATAATAGTTTATATGGAAAGACAGTTGAGAACTTAAAAAAGCGCATAAACCTGAGACTGTGTAATTCGGCTTCTAAATTAATAACTTATTCCTTTAAACCAACATTTAAAAAGACTTATAAAATTGACGACGATTTAATTTCAATATTGTTGGGCCAGAACGTAAACGGCCTTGAGGAATGTTTTAATGGATCAGTAACACACACGCAAATTTAACAGGCAATTTAAAATAAACCTATTGAAACACCAATTAAACCCTATCAAATATGAGAAAAAGAGAATTAAATATAAAATAATAAACATAAAAATAAATTAAAATAATAACAAAAACGCACCAAGATTCGCATGATACCAACACAAAAATAACAAGAAAACACAACAAATTCGACGAAATTGAAAAAATTAATAAAAGTTCATGAAAATGAAACTTAAATCAAAAGATTTGAATTAGTAATAATTCAATAAAAACCCTAAATGAAAAATTATAAAAATAAATCAAAAAATAATAAAAGTAAAGAATAGAATTTACTAGAAAATAACAAGGTCGAATTTTGTTTTACTGCATCAAATTTAACATGCGAGGAAAATAGGTATAAATACTGATCCATTTTCACATTTAACTTAACCATTTACAAACCATTTTTGAAATTGTTTTTAAAGCTATTT
Organism: Schmidtea mediterranea; assembly: GCA_022537955.1. Classification (NCBI taxonomy): domain Eukaryota; kingdom Metazoa; phylum Platyhelminthes; order Tricladida; family Dugesiidae; genus Schmidtea; species Schmidtea mediterranea. The sequence continues at coordinate 224,415,153 of CM039680.1, forward strand.
TCAAACCGTTTTCAACTTATTTTTAGGTGAGAAATGTTCATTTTGGAACTCTCTCTCCACGTCTCATCCTTGCAACCTCGGTAGAGCTCTGCTTGGATGTCGGCGGGGGGGGAGAGGTATTTTTGTTTTATTTTATTATATGCAATTTTATGCGATTTTTATGGATTGACATTGGATGGTAATTATGTTTATTTGTTTATAATCAATAAATATTATTATTATTAATAAATCTTTTTATATATTTAAATAAACTAAAACTTAATTTTTGTCGAATGTTTTCCGGCCCACAGCCAACACATAACGCAAGAAAGAAAAATCTACATAGTACAGATTTGTGTAAGAGCGTGGAAAATCGCCAATGATATGTACCCGTGAAGACTCAGCGTGCGGAACGCAGGGGTCGTAACGTCATTATTATCCCTATAACTGAAACGAGAAATAAGGAAGGAGTCTCTGACTGCTTCCTCGTTTCTCATTTCTGTAAAATCGACCTAAAATCATACTACACACGGCTCAAAATCATCACACCGAGTAGTCCAGTGGGCACTCAGTAAATATAATATAAACACAATATGCGCTTAAGGCCTATTAAAGGGAAAAGGTACGGGAATGGACTAAATTGAAATCGTTGATATCGCTAATTAATATTTGGAATTGAATTAGATAAAATTACTGATAAATTAGTAGAAAATCAATAAATTTATTGACTCAATTAAATTAAGTAAAGTAGTTATTGATTAAAGACAAAGTAGAAATTTAATTATTATAAATTAGAACTAAAATAATTATTGGGTAAAATTAAGCGATTCATTAAATTAGGTTATTATAAATTATTGATTAAAAGTAAAATGATTATTAATTGAACTAAACTCATCGAGTAACAAATAGAATTTTTCTCTTTTTCGTAACCTGTAGAGTAAAATTAAATAGATTTCATTAACGGTGAATTAATTCATTGAGTAAACCAAAAGTAAAACAATGCTCGACGATAATTCAGTACATATTTGAATAAAATTGGAATGTAGTTTCGATTCATTAATTAAAGATTTTCAAGCGATTATCAAAATAAAGTGGTCCATCACCCAAAGTAATTTAACAGTTTAATGATTGTTAAGGTAATAATAAGTGGTTCGAGTAATGACAATCTACATAATTGTACTAAATTAAAGTAATTACAGATTAAAACGTATAGTAATAAAAGGGGTGAAACGTACTGATTTAAAAAAACTAAATTTTCTGTCAATAAATATAAATTCATGGATCCAACACAAAGAATAGGTTGTCACTTAAAATAGGTTAAGATAAAATCGACACAAATAAAACGACAAAAATTCAAGTTAACAGGTAAAACAGAGAAATGTTATATTAATATTACACGAATCAAATAGTCATAGAGTTATGCTTACCAACGACACTGAATTAAATCCAACTATTCCAAAAAATACCCACTAAAATCCAATGATATAGATCCACATGCGAGATCCGCCATAGAGCCGAGTAAAGATTGTCCCAAATGCGTGGATAAAATATATCCAATTAAACGAAATACCAATTTACCAAATCGCTACAACACCATTGGAAAATTAAATTTCAGTAAATAGATAAATCGATAAACCCTGAATTTGAAATTAGAATAATGTAAACACCGGATACACCTACGAAAATTCATTGTCGCCATGCGCTGGCAAGTATCAAATAAACACCGGACATAGATCCAAACATCGCTGTTCACTCGTAAATTCTAAATGGTTGAATTGACATAAACACCGGACATAGATCCAAACCTCGCCGTTCGCATGTAAGTTATTTGTAGCGAAATTTCACTGATCATTCGTAGATTTGACGAAAATTAAATAAACCCACCTATTTTGCGTACGCTAGAGGTAGACATAAATAGATTTTATTCGAAACCCAAACTCACACGGTGACCCCCCCACAGTTCCCCATACTTAATTTACTAGAGTGAAGGGTTGAGGTGATGACCATCAAAGTTGTCTCTGTTTTAATGACGATTAACGATTGACCACCGTGTACCACTACACACACTGCCAGGCTGTTAAACTACAACTGATCTACTGCTAGAACCCTGAAGGCCCATAACTCAATTAGTGTGTCGATTTCGCTCAAAGATCATGATAATCGTTAGAAAGATACGTAGGAACGTCATGAGAAGATATAGCTAAAGAAATATAACACGCCTAACACTCATAGGTAGACGGCCCAACCGGTTCACAACAAGTTACAATCGAAATCAAAAGCAATAAATTTAAATTCGATAAGTTTGAATTTTGATAAGCCTAATGGCAAGACCCTAGTCATCGGTGAGTCTAATACAACCATGAGGCGAACAAATTAATGAACTACTTTTCACCCATATACGCCAGTAATTGATTTTGACGCATTTTTAGAAAAGAATATGCCGCTCAAATGGAATGACACTCCAATGACCGACGAGCCATCTCGAAAAGAATCACCCCCAAGGGCGGCAATTTTCCAGGAAATTAAACGACAGTGGCCTTACCCCACTACTTGGAGGTTACTGAGCCTAAACAGCGACCCGTGTGGACTCGCCGGACAACAATATCCTGCAGCGGAGACGTATATCAATGCACGGAATCTCCTCACCCAATGGGAACGGGTGCAGGAGCAAGTGGATTTACAAGTGGTCAAGGCGAGGATGTATCTCGCCAATGTAGAGGAAGACATCCTCGCCGGGCGGATTGCAGAAGCCTACTCACCTCGCCCAGTCCGCGATACCCGATGCCCCTACCCAGTAGTTACCGCACAGAAGGACTCAAGGAAACCGTGCCACGGAAAACAGCGATTCCGAAAACACTAACCACAATTGTGATTTAGATCCGTTTTTCCTTTTAATAAATATTTACTGGCTTGTCATTTTCGTTTAATCGTTTGCCTGAATAGATCCGTTCCAATGATTATGTTTTATGATAGTTATAAATGCAAACTATTAAAACCATTAGAAAATCTAACGATCTTGTCATTGTAGTTATGTCCACCAATCAAATTCTCCAAGCTGAATTAGATCGCGCACGGAACACAAATGCGGACCTCGTCCATCAAATACTCCAGATGACCAAAGAGGTACAGCAGATAAGGGCAACATGGTCAGATCCAGCCAAAACGAAAGCGGTTTACCACCGACTCACGGCGGCACAGAAAGGCTGGGCCGAAGAGCGGCAGCTCAATCAGAGCCTGCGCACTCAAATTCGAGGACTAGAAGTCGCACTAGCAGTCTGCCGGGAGGGGGAAGCGGTAACATACCCGCTCGTTTTCGCCCCGTCCCAGATGGCGCAGAGGAATCCTCAACCGGTAGATCAGTCCACCACTCAATCAAAGGATCGTCGGCCGGGACGCAAAGAGCGTGCTCGACGCCGAGCTGCACAACAACCAAAATCACCCAATTAACGCTTGATGATCATATATTTTCGTTGAATTCAATAAATTAGTTGTAGTTAAATTATTTCCTAAATGCACTCACGTACAGGTATTAATAGGAACATTTGCATCATGAGTTCTAACCATCTCTCCACATTCGATCATGAATTTTCTTACACATGGGACAGAGCTAAGCGAGCATAGGTCTTCTATCGACAGCTCGTGAACCCGAGGGTTGTCCGAGCAACTACAGTACTAGCGATAATACTCAATTTTTGCGGACAATCCACCACTTGAACACATTACCAACGTTGCCTAGCAACGGGTGCCAAGTGGTAGCTAGAATCATTTTGTATGGCGTTGCGGGGCAACCGCGGACTAACTCAAACAAATTTCGAAACCCTGTAACCCACCAATTTTATTAAGTAAGGAATCAGTGTGTTTAGATAGATTAATATTCTCACATACAATGAGAATGCGTTAGATGATATTTTGTTAAATCCAGAAGTAATAATACATGATCTCTCTAAATTACGTATGTATCAGTTGTAATATATTGATTTACAAAAATATCGAGAGGAATTTAATTGTAAAATCTATATAATTGCAGGTGACACTGATTCATTTTTTCTAGAAATTAAAGGGTGTAAATTAGATATTCTTTTAGTAGCTATGATAAGAGATAACCTACTGGATACATCGAATTATGATAAATCACATGAATTATATTCAATAGCTCTAGATTCTGCCATTGGTAAATTCAAAGATAAGAATAAAGAGCTCAGATATAAAGAATGGGTGTTCCTAAGGCCTAAATGCTATAGTCTTTTGGGTGATACAGAGAGCAACAAGGCTAAAGGAATAACATTGAAGGGTAACATTGATTTAAAACATCAATCGTATCTTGATTGTTATCATAATAATTCGATGATTTCAGTAGCACAATCTCGAATAGCAAGTAAAAACCATAAATTATTTACAATTAAAAATAGTAAAATAGCCTTAACAAATAATTATGACAAGAGGGATTGGGTTGAGAAAAATAAAAGTTTAGCCTATGGGCATTATAATATGGGTGACGTTTATGGGTATAGAAACAATGGATGAAATGTATGATCAAATTTCTCATCCACATTTCCCGGACGACGAAGATGATCAAGATTTTCGCGAAGAATACATATTTCGATATCCACATCTCCCGGACGAATATTGAATAAAATAAAAAATATTAATGAATTTTAGTTGTATTATTTTTATTAAAATCTTTTATATCTGAATTAATTAATTTTTTATTTACTTGTTTTTTAAAGATTTTTTAATGTTGTGTGAATTGTATATTTTTACATGTGTTGTTATTTATAATAATAATAATATTGATATTAATATTATTATTCATTTTATTTTTATTTTTATTATTATTATTATTATTATTATTATTATTATTGTTTTTATTGTTATTATTGTTATAATTATTATTGTTATTATTATTATTATTATTATTATTATTATTATTATTATTATTATTATTATGTGGAAAATTATTTAAATTAATTTATATTTCAGTAATTGTGTTACAAAAGGACAGTCAGAATAGTTAAGGATATAATATGTAATATATTGAAATTTATTGTATGATAAAATAGATGAATTATAAATATTATTTATACACTTAATATATTAACGTGAAATTTCCAATTAATCTGGCTTTAACTTCCTTTTCAAGTGATGAAAACCTGCTGAATAAAGTGAATAGAAACCTTTATGGAAAAATCATCGGCAAACCCAAACATTAAAGCATGAACATTAGATCTATTATTTCATATTTTCTCAGTTCAAAATTTATTAAATATTCTTAAAAATTCAAAATTTTGTACAAAATTATCAATCAAAATTAGGTTAACAGATTTATTTCTTTCTATTTCTAGTTTTATTCACACTTAACGGATGTCTAAATTTGTCTTTCGTTTCTGATATCCAGTCTCTTTCATGCGAATACTCCAAGGAGGAATTGAATTCAAACCCCATAAATGGAATAGCTACAGGAAAAATACTTAGAGATAAATGGCTATACAACGTTTTACTTGTTAAATATAATATCCTTCGTTCGTGAATAGATTTCTCCTTTTTTAATTCATGGGCACCAATCTGCAACTTGTTAACGGTTTGATACGAATGCGTATACTATTATCAATGAAGGTCAGTAATTTATTTTAAACATAATAACAACTTTGGAAGGTAATGTTTCTTCAATTTTCATACAATATCCCCCTTCTCGCCTTTCGTTCGCCCAATTTCCGATTAGGGTACCGGGAGAGTATTTGGCCTTTGACACCCAGAACATTTCGCATTCGTTTTGTGACATTTTCTTATACTTAATACTTTTCAGTTATTTTGTTAATACCATATTTTTCATAATAATTTTATTAGTATAGAAATTGCAATATAAATAATTAATTTTAATTTCAAATAAATCGATTTAATAATATAATGAAATCTCATAGAATACACAAAAAGAAATTAAATAGGACTTAAATGGACATTAGGTTGTACATTAAATAATAAATTAAAAAATAATAAATGTGTGTGTCATAGCCAAAATTTACATCAACCTTGGACATTATACTGCACCTTACAACCTTATAATTTTCTGTTCAGTTAGTTCTACCCTTGAAATTTGATTAACAATTAAAATATCCATTACCACTTGTTTGATTGACATCACTCCGATTCCTATATTGTCTCATATGGCGGGTATAGTTTTTCACTTCAATACTTAACTTTTGCCGTTTATTTGCAGTTCCTTTTTCTTGACCTTTTCATTATTGTGTACCAATTGTCTTAACATGTTTATTTTCGCTTCCATAATCAGTTCTCTTTTCATCTTTTGTAGTAGTACCTTCCGATTTCGATTTTTTGTTTTTCTGATATCTTTTTATCTCTGTTTTCGTTGTTTTTTCCTCGTCTGTCCTTTTCCTCGGTTTGGTAGCAATTGAAACAGATTATCATATCTTCTCTTACGTTATGTGTCGGGTTCGTTAATATTGGTTGTCTGTAGATACTTTCTGTGTGAATTCTTCTCCCACATCTTTGAAACTTCCTTAGTCGATAAAATCGATCAGTTCGGTGTCCCTCTCTTTGACAGATATTGCATACTGGATTGTAGCTTGCGTTGTTAATCTTGAAATAATTATTATAATTTATAACGTTACCTTTAATGCAGTGCTTCTCAACGTAGGGCTTACGCCCAACCGGCGGGCGCGAAGGTTTATCAGATAGGTCATGGGCATTTTATGTGGTCATTCAGTTTTGAAAGCTCAATTTCAACAACGAATAAGGACATAAGTAACTTTAAAAAGAGTAATTTTTTTCTATTTTACTAATTTACTATTTTACTATTAACTAAATTATACAATAAATATCATAAGCAAATCAACATCTGACTTGTTTCTAAACACGAAAGCTACGTAAGATTTCGGTTAAAAATGAAGCGAGAAAAACATACGCATTTGAGATAGATAATGCTGTAGTGACTGAGCGACGCATACTTTTTTCGCGTTTAAACACGTCAGCAAAATGCGTTGCGACACTGTGTCGTGATAATTTGTTGAACACGCGTCCTATTTTTTAAATTTCTGAACTTCTAGTATCCGTTGTCAGCTGTATTCACGTCTTTATCGAGTGCTTTTCTTGACTAATAAGAGAAAATAATTGAATTCAAAATTATTCAATTTGGTTGTTTAAATAAAGGTATTACATTTTTTATATCAAAAACCAGTTATTAATAATAATAAATAAAAAATACTTATAGAATATAATTTTAGCTTATTTAAGTTCAATATAAAAAATGAGTAGCGCAAACAAGATAAAGACTCGATATTACAAAGAAGAAGATCTTATTAAGCCTTAAATATCAACATTTCTAAAAATCGTTTTAAATATTGATGACAAAGAAAAAATTGCCACTTAGTAATGACACTGTTAGAAGAAGGATCAATGAGATGAGCAATGACGTTGAAGCACAGCTTATTGAAAAGCTTCAATCGAGACACTTCTATTTAGAAATGGACGAATCTTCTGTAAGAGGCAGTGAAGCATTACTAATGGCATAAGTAAGATACATTGATAACGGTGAATTTGTCGAAGAAATGTTGTTTTGTGAGTCATTGGATACCATTATAACCGCATTTGATATATATATATATATAATGTATTAAAAAATTTCTTGAATATCAATAATATACCTACAAATAATTTAACATCGTGTAAAAAGAATGGTTGCTTAAAATTAATGAAGGCCGACAATTCAGACTTGTTTACCATGCACTGTGTGATACACAGAGAACATTTATTATCGAAAAACATCTTAACAGAACTTAATAAGGTATATAAATATGCTATAAAATGCATCAAGGTAATCAAAGTTAATGCTAAATGTGAGCGTATTTTCAAGGAATTTTGTCAAGAAAGCGATCTTGCTCATGTTAAGCTTATTATTCACACAGATGTCAGGTGGTTGTCAAAGAAAAATTGTTTAAAAAGATTTACGGAAAAAATGAACAACTCAATGAATTTTTGAATGATAATCCTGAACTGATGGTATTGCAAACTGTTGACGGAAAAGCTTACTTAGTCTATTTGGCTGGCATTTTCGAAAAGCTCAACATATTGAACACTCTACTCCAGGGAAAAAATAAAATGCTAGTCAATGTTGAAACTTAAATATTTGGCTTTGTTTCGCTTATTGAGTTATGGCAACCTCAAATTTCGTCAAGAAAGTTTGAGCAATCTCATAGGTTAAAGACGTTTCCGCCGACTAATTCTGACATATATGCTACTGTCGATCACCTAAATTTATTAGCCAAGGATTTTAACGAAAGGTTTTCTGATTTAGAAAATATACGATTTCCTTCATAGATGACTCAACCAATGTAAGTGAATCTATCTGATATTCCAGAAATATATCAACAAAAAATCGCTGAGTGACAAAGTGACGACTCTACAAAAGTCTTATTTAAATTTAAAGGAGAATTAGCATGGCTTTCTGATGAAATGAAAAGTACATATCCAATTACAACTAATTTTTCTAGGAAACTGATATTACAATTCCCATCATCTTACCTGGCGGAATGTGGTATCAGCTGTGTCAATTGATATATTAGTAAAGAATATGAGCTCTTTAAATATCACTAAGCTAGGAGATTTGAGATTCATGCTGACCAAATTTCTACCGAACATAAAATGTCTTTGTAGCAAACACCAAGCTCAAGGATGACATTAATTGTCCTGAATTCATTTGAGCTTATTATATCCTGTGTTTTTCTTTAAAAATTTTCGGTTTATAATAAAAAATTTTATATATGTTAATACATATATAATTTTTATAATACTAGTACATATTTTTATATCGTTATTTTGTTTTATTTTGTTTACTTTCTACTTGGTTATTATTTTTTATTTCTTATAAAACTTTTGTTTTTCTTGAATTTACTAGCCAACAAAGCCATTTTTAAAAAATAGATCTTATTTGTTTTACGAATATCTTTGTAACAGCAAATATTTTACTTGTTACTAATAGTTTTCTAGACTTATTATTTTGCTTCACTTTATACTATTCCTTTTTAGATAGTTTTATTCTTGTTTCCACCCTTCGTCCCATCATTTTCTTCTTATATCGCTTTCTTACTATTTTTGAATTTTTCAATCAGTTTCATTATATTGTAGAGATTATTTTATCCAACTATTGTTCCCTCCAAAAAGTGAACCCTACCCCTTTGTATACCTTGACCTTTGTTCTTGTAACATTTTTTTCCTTTTTGTATTTTTATCAGTTTTTATTATAGCGTAGAGATTTTTGCTGAACTTTCTGCTTTGCATAAGTAGTCGAAAAAAGATAAGTAATAATAAGTCTTGTTGGTTAAATTTTACAATTTTAATTTTTTTAAAGGGTGAAGCATCAGATATTTAGAAGCACTTAGGTAGGGATGAACCAGACGAGGTTGAGAAGCACTGCTCTAATGCCTTGAATCCACTTAACTGGTATCTCAGAAAATCGTAGAGGTTACGGAATGTATTGATTTGTTTGCGGGTGAATATTTATTTTTGTCGGTTTTCGGTTTCATTAGTCGATGTTATCATTATTGGTTCTGCTTGCTTGGTTGTTCCTGTTGGTTCTGGTACTAGATCTTCTAACTCGGTTTGATCATTTTCTATTTCAATTATTTTCCCAATTATGGTAAATATTTTATCTTTCAGTACGATTTCCGTTTTCAATGTTTCAACTATTTTCGTTTCCACTGTTTTCATTGCCGATTTTTCAGTCTCTTTTACATCATTTAACTCCTCTTCATTGCATTTTCTTTCCAACTGCATATCTTGTATCTTCCTCTCTAAACTCAAGGCTGTTTGTTCTTGTCTCGTTATTTCCGCTTAATCGTGTTTAGTTTCATACATTGTTAATTTTCTGTCTCTGTTTAATTGGTATTTTTATCTGATGACTCTTGTTTAATTTCTAATCGGGGTTTTTCGTTTTCTTCGCTCGTACTTGATTTCAATTGAATTGAAATTTCTGGTTCTGTTGGTTTCACGTTGTTTTTGCTGTTGGTCAACTTCTCCTTTAATTTCTCATATTCTTCAACTTCTGTTTTCCAACTTTCTGATCTGATTGTAGTCATTCTCTTTGTTGTCGTCAGATGCGACTTTTTACTCTTTGTGATTTCCAATGAATTTGGTTTATTTTTTTATTTTTATTCTCTGTTCGTTTTGATATATTGTAGGCTTCTCTGCTCAACGGTTTCCTTGATTCCGGCTTCTCGTTACTCGTTTCTTGATTTATTTATAGTCTAGCGGCTCTATTATTCGCCGTTTACTTTGTCTCTTGATTCCTTGTCGATTATCTAAAAATAAATGACACTTCTAATAAATATTATTATACATAAATTTTCGCATTAATTTTATCCTATTTTATTCATCGATTCCCTTTATTTTAATTCTGTTTCATTGTGTCAACTTCTTCATATTCTTAATCTTTGTCTTTTCATTTTAAGTTTATTTTGAATTATCTATAACTCGTATCAACTATCTATATTTCTCGTATTAATTATCCGTATACTCGCATTATCTATTCCTTTTCTATTCATTATTTTTCCTACATTTGTGATCCGTTAATCTTTACAAAAATTCATCTTAACTATCTTATGCTCTGACTTTCTATTATCCATTTATTTAAAACCTGCTATCTTTATTCTCTTTTAATCTAGTAGATTCAGTTAACCTCTCTTTTCCGCCCCTAGAATTGGCGTTTTATAAATCATGTCGCCTGCAAAAATGGCATTCTCTTAATTTATGCCACCCCCGATATGGCGTCCTCCTTAATTGAGTTAATCAGTTGCCTGTTAAGTAACTTGTCTTCTCTGACAAGATGGAGGCATCACGCTGGCTCAATTCTTGGTCATATCGTGATGGGTGCAGGATATTCGGTACTCGGTGTGATATCCGGGTTTTGTACTGAAGAGAATATAAAAAATCTGGAAGTAGCTAGAAGTTGGATCGAGTTCCAAAAGCGGTTGACCTTAAAAATAGTGAAAAGAAAAAGGAAAGGTCGGCGTGGTAGTGTCTAACATCCTTTCTCAATACTGGTCCGATCGCGTCAAATTTAAAGTTAAGTATAATTACCCAATCTGATCCTTAACATCCTGAACTCGACAATCTGCCGCTGTCCTCTTTGGCCTCCTCCTTTAGCCTCATTCCTGTAGGTACCTTTGAAAGATTTATGGCTCACTCACCTTATGATTTCTGTACCTTATTCCTAGGCCTTATTTTCCAGGACTTATGGTTCCTGCACCCTTGTAATGCGCATTTTTCAATATTTTAACTTTTGATTTTTCCTTTTATTTACCCTTCGATTTCCATTTTCACTTTCCAAATTCAAAAATTGTAGTAATCGCGTTGGTTTGTCCCCGAGAAAGGTGATCGATCTCTCGCTAACATATGCAACGAATCCTACTACCCTCCTCTCATCAGGTTGATCAGGATTCCACTTCCGGGTAAACGTACCATCGTTATGATAGCTCGATTTGAAATCTTATTTCCCAATAATATACCAATATAGTAAAATATAAATGTTGGGTTTTCGTAGAATGTCGGTGCTTAGGTTTGACTCCCTAGTGTTCCATTTAATCAATTCAATTAACCCAACACAATAAGGTTTATTTCCAATCGATATATCACAATTACACTTGAAACTTTATTCACAAATTGATTCAATTTAGAATACTCTGCACAATTACTCTGCATAAATTCACAATAAATCAATGCGCAGGGATACGTTTTCTAAAGGGAGATGTCCCTGTCTGGTGCTCAAGACTTTAATTTGTTTGGCCGACTGTTATCCCTTCTAAGATTAACAGCTTCTTTCTGAACTTTTGAAAATATTCTCTTCGACCAATGGCAACTTTGTTGATTTGCCTTCTCCTTTTATACCCATCTCGTAATTAAGTTATTTGTAAATCAAATTGATTTTGGCATTTTTGACGTCTCTGTTTCTAAAATTAAGTTAGATACTTCAGGACTCCCGGGGTTTCCATTTATTTACAATAATTATATTGGTGGCGGGTTCCCCTTTTATTATGGGTTTCATTCGTCACCCAATTTCTTTTTCCGTAATTAAATAATTTTGTTTACAACCAGGGTTTCTCACACTGCTGGTATTTTTTGTTGGCTAGGACTTTCCATTAGCTTGGGTTTCCCACTAGTCAATTAATTTCTATTTTTATTAAATATTTTCTTCTAGGGACCCTTTTAGTCTAACTTACCCACTCCAGGAAAATGAGTGACGGACCACAAGACCTCCTCTCAGCTTACCGTCCATTGCTATATGTATTCATCATTTTACGTTAAAGCCAGCTGTTCTTCACAGTCAGGCCTTCGCGGTCACGAAACCGTTGCCGATTAACGGAGCTTACACAGTACCGTTTATGTATGTAAGAGTTTAAAAACTTGTGGTATATAGTGGTTGTGGGCCAAAAAATTAAATAAATAATTAAAACCATTTTAAGCAAATAAAAATTTCCATATTCATATTGTCACTACACATTTTCGTAACATATTAGCAATCACAATCTAGCTTCATATACTCCTTGAGAGTTATCGTGTTTACGCAAAACACTTACTGGTGTTAATTGCCTGAATGGACGGCTCTCAGATAGTTTTTACCAATACCAAATTCACAAAATTTTTACTACCAAGTAAGACTGAAAATTTGTGAAAACACATCCGTAATATACTTATAATTTAACGCTAGCCTTAGGTGTTCTATTTATTGCGATAAAACAAAATTTGACCTTGAAATTATTTGTGTTATCTAAATATAATTTTTATTAATATTTTAACATTAACTGATATTGGGTTAGCATGACGACGTTGTTCTGGCCTATCATTATCGGGATCTGCTCATGCCCAGTCACAGGGTTATGTGGCACTGAAACACTATACAGCCACTTCTTGTCAATAGCCATTACCACTCGTAAATTTCATGTTAAATGATCTGCAAACCATCACGTCTGAGCTGCTTATAATGATTTCCAAGTGAAAAGACATTACTTTAAACTTTCGTCTAATTAAATTTTTTGAATTCTACTTCAATTGTTTTCTTAAGCAAATCTATAACACGTGTTTAAAAATATATCCCCGCCAAATTCAACTGTATAGATCATTCCTCTATAATCATTATCATAGGAGTTCCAATGTTTTCATAATTTCCTCTGATGTTCCCATTGATGTAACATCAATCCACCTATTGATACACTCGACCGTTACAATTGACATCCTCCGATCTATGTATCATTCATGTGCCAATGTTTCAATATACACACCAGGCTCAAAATCACAGAAAGTAACGATTCTGGGCCAGATAAGTTATTTACAAAAAAGAGCATGACGCTCAATAGAAAGTTAAATAATAAAATCTTATAACCGACATGAGCTGCAAAATATAACTACAAATGAACGGGGAAATCCTCTTGTTGACCCGACTTTAGGCCTCATAAGATGGACCCGACTTTTTTTTATACCAAAATAAAGACATCAAAAATAATGAATTTCCCGAATTTCATGACCTGATCCGACAGTATATTCAACAAAGTTTCCATCTCAAATGATCCATTTCATTTAGTTATCAACTTACCGACTGCAATGCAGAAAACCCGACGAACGCAAGGATTTCTAGAATGCTCCAGTGATATCTAAACATAATATATATTTAGAATAAACATTGAAATTAACAACATTGAAGTCAACAAATCATATTTATTTATGGCAATCTGCTGATCTATTGGTGAATGAATTTGCCTCCGTTATTCGGGACCCAGCAATAATAGCAAAAATCCGCGTTCCAGCTGCAATAGCTACAAGTTACGTGTCCACACGGAAATCTGTAATTGATTTCATTAGTAAAGCAAATTTCGCACATCTAAATCGAAAAATCAAATTTTCAAAATCAAATTTTTCTACTACTTTTCGACAGATTTTCTCCGTCCTCTGATATTTCCTGGCTTGAGAATTCAGTTTCCGGTTGTAAAATTCTGGAATTATCTCAATTTTACCCACAACTATTCGATTGTCATTATCGATCAAGCAGATCAATTTGCACATCTTCTTTAAAGAATTCGAAGGTTTCGTCATTTGTATTGAGCCTGTAAAGTAGCAGGAAAGTCTGAAAATAATTTCCGATCTATATTGTGAGTAATATTGGAAAATCATCTTTTCTAATTCTGGGAAAATCCGATTTTCCATACAGTAGAAAATCTAGAAATATTGGCATCAGAAGTTCGGATAAATTTTAAATGGTGAATTTTTTAAATAAAATCTTAATAAAATAATATTTCGATTGGATAAATCAATAACTAGTCAATCGTATACAAAAAGTTACCTTTTCTATTCTTAATGCCTTTTCGAGTTTCTCGGATTTTTTGTAGCTGTTAATTGATTTGTATTCCTAGCCAAAATGAAATGATAAATTAAATTATATATATAATTACATCAGAGAGATCGAAAGAACAATTCCTAGAGAGAAACAGCGGCAGAATTGAGGCATAACTTGAACTAGGGATCATGTGAATCGGCTTTTGATATCGCTAGGTGAATAATGGAATTTCAAATCATAATTCAAATCATAATCAAATGTTGACCTTATTCATAATGTCATAGCAACAGTTCCGATCCAAAAGAAACCGGACGATATCAACGTGTGAAAACAAACAGGCAATGTGGATCAGCCTGTCCCCGCTCTAGATATCAATTTATATAATAAGTTAGCGGCACAGCAACAATAATAATTAACCATATCTTCACACTCGATATCCGACCACCCGATGTCTAATAGGTATTGCACAACATTCAGGTGGCCACTGGAACATGCAATATGGGTGCAGAAACGTTCCTATTCATTATTATTCCATTAATCTATAATTCATCAATAATTCACTTTTTCATCGTCAATCAATGATTGACATTTAATCATATCCTCTGCTGAGGAATGACAATTATTGGTAAGGTTGCGCACGTTTCTTAGTCTTGCGTCGAGAATCAACTCTACAATATCAAGGTGTCCCCTTTGACAGCTGACATACAAGGGAGATTCAATTTCCTGGACAAATTAGGGTTTTTATTTCGACAGATTTATTTAGGTTAAATAATAGGATAAAAGGCCGCCACCTAATGTGACTTGATTACTGCAGTTCAGTCCTTCAATCAGTACCATTTATTCACCTAGTTAAGTGTCATTCAGTCCTTAAATTAGTGCCATTCATTCCATATCAGTGTCATTCATTCACTTAATTAGTGCCATTCAGTCCAAAAATTATTGTTACTCAATCCCTAAATTAGTGTCACTCAATCCCTAAATTATTGTCACTCAATCCCTAAATTAGTGTCACTCAATCCCTAAATTATTGTCGTTCATTCCTTAATTAGTGTCATTCATTCCTTAATTAGTGTCATTCATTCCCTTAATTAGTGTCATTCATTCCCTTAATTAGTGTCATTCAATCCCTAAACTATTCATTCAATCCGTTCATTAGTGTTATTCAGTCACGTAATCAATGTCATTCGTATAGATTATGTAATCTTGCCTTGAGCATTATAAAGACAGGCAATCAGTAGTTTACCTTGTGATGACCGATATGCATTTTGAACCGATCTATTCGCTTAGTTTTTTTACTATAAAACAAATGATAAACCTCTTTATGTTCCATCTACAACAATATCCAATCAAATGTCGTGAATTGCAAATCTATCAATAGGATCTCACGTAAATAGTTTTGTTGGTATTGCAATTATTGTCCAATAGCAATTGGACGATCGATTTGACTCCAAGCTTGCAAGCATATTCAATTGGCCGCATGTTCCACTTAAAATTATCGATCAATAATTCCATCACAAATTTTTAAATTCTATTTACATAATTTGCAGAGTCCCAATCGCATTTAACCTTAAAGAGATGCTCGATAATTCTCAAATGCCCATTTATGCAAGCCAAATGAATCGGCCGGTTTCCGTACTGAAATTTGAGAGGTTTATACTAATTTCCATTTCAACAAAATATCTACGGAATTTTCAGCATTTACATCACAATTCTGCTGGATTAATAAGCTGCAAATATCCTCAAATCCGTATTCACAGGCAATATGGATTGGTCGGTCGTATTTCTTCAATAATTTCTAATTGGTTATTAACTGCATGAAATGACCTACATAATTGGGAGCTTCTAAGTTACAATTATTGGAAATTAAAAATTTCGCGATTTCAATTCGATTGAATCTGCATGCATTGTGAATCAAATACTGAGAGAACTGAAATTTTTTTCATTAAACTAATGATATTATTATATCTTTATCGAATTTACATTATTCCTTGCTTCTAAATCGGATCCATTTGAAATTAAAAATTTGATAATATCAAGGTGTCCAAACTCACAAGCTAAATGCGATGGACTATTTCCATCCTAAATGATTATTGATTATTTTTTAATATTCTATAAAATAATAAAAAAATTACCAAATCATTGACGCTCAGATCACATCCATTTGAAATTAATAATTGAACTATATCGAGATTTCCATATTTACAGGCCAGGTGGATTGGTCTCATTTTTTGCTTTAAATAATAAACTTGTTTACTTATTAATTTATAATTTTACATCATTTTCAGCTTCAATATCGCATTTGTTAGATATTAATAATTCGACAATAGCCACATTACTATTTGTTATGGCAAAATGTATTGGTCTGTATAAATTCTATAAATGTTCACATAACTTATATTGACTTTCAAACAATAATTACTTCATTAATTTCTTCAATGTTAGTAGTTTTTCTAGTTAACAAATTCAATACCTCAATTAGATCACCATTTAAACAGGCTTGAGATAATAAATTTTCTTTTTCCATTCAAATTTGTGAATTGTAATAAATTTATATATTATAATATTAAAACAAATTACCTTAATATTAATGTTTTTATCTAAATAACTTAATTACAAATAATTGATCTTAAATAATTTTATTATCAAAATTTACAACAGTTACATCCAACTGGAAATTAATTCTCTTAAAACTAAGTTGGATGTAACTGTTTTAAATTGTAATATTTTCAGCTCTCCACTTCTTTAGCCACTCAATTCTTCTATCTTTCATTCCATCTTGGGAATGAAATTCGACTTGATGATGAGATAGAAAACTGAATATTTTGTATGGGCCTTCGTACTGCTTATCATTTGCTGGGTTACAGAGTTTCCTTAGTGTTTTCCAAATTTTTGTCGCCAACGCAGCCCACATCAAAAATTAGATAGATATTGAACATATTATACCAGTCTTTAGGTGACGTTGGTAAAGTACCCGATGGATGGAATACCAATTTAAAGTGAGAACAATGACCTGTACTGCTAAAGTTCAGGCATAGAATAACTGTGTCCGATTTTCACTTACTATTACATAAACTACCTTAAGCTTAAACAATGAGTCATTTAATTTCAGATAGGTGAAATTAAACAACTGTTGGGCCAGAACACATATGGCCTTGGAAAATGTTTAAATGGATCGGTAACATACATGCAAACATAACATGCAAATTTAAATAAACCTATTGAAACACCAATTAAACCCTACCAAATTTGAGGAAAAAAAAGAGAATTAAATATAAAATAATAAACATAAAAAATAAATAAAAATAATAACAAAATGCAACAAGATTCGCACGATACAAACACAAATATAACACGAAAACCCAACAAATTCGACCGAGAATTACAAATTAATAAGAGTTCATGAAAATGAAACTTAAATCAAAAAATTTGAATTAGAAATAATTCAATAAAAATTCTAAATGAAAAATTATTAAAATAAATTGAAAAATAATAAAATTAAAGAATAGAATTCACTAGAAAATAACAAGGTCGAATTTTGTTTTACTACATCAAATTTAACACGCGAGGTTAGGGACAGAAAATAGGTATAAATACCGATTCATTTTCACATTAAACTTAACCATAACCATTTTTCAAACCGTTTTTCAAACGAAAACCATTTTGAATCAAAATTTGATTTTGAATTATTGATTAAAACTCTATTTTGGAAGACAAATTTTTTAGGTGAGAAATAGCTTTTATTGTGGAGCTCTCTCTCCACGTCACCTCCTCGCAACCTCGGTAGAGCTCTGCTTGGACGGTCGGCGTGGGGAGAGATGCAATTTTATGTTTTGATGAATTTATTGGTTGTCAAGTAATTTTGTACTTTGTCTTTAATATGATAATAAACCTTATATTATTCCTAAATTGTTTTATATATTACATAAATTAAATTAATCTGTCGAAATTTTTCCGGCCCACAGCCAACACAAATCGCAAGACATTAAAATATACATAGTACAGATTCGTGTAAGTGCGTGGAAAATCGCCAATGATATGTACCCGTGAAGACCCAGCGTGCGGAACGCAGGGGTCGTAACGTCAATATGATCCTGTATAGAAGAAACGAGAAATAAGGAAGAAGTTTTCTGGCTGCTTCCTCGTTTCTCATTTCTGTAAAATCGACCCAAAATTATATTACACACGGCTCAAAATCATCACACCGAGTAGTCCAGTGGGCACTCATTAAATATAATATAAACACAACGTGCGCCTAAGGCTTATTAAAGGGAAAGGGTAAGGGCATAAATTAACTTGAAATCGTGATATAACTAAATTCATTGATATTTTGAAATAAATTAATTCAAAATCATTGATTGAAAATAAAGTAATCCTTTGATTAAAAAAAAAAATAAAGTAATTCTTTGATAAAAATAAAGTAAATCTTTGAGTAAAATGAAGTAAAGCATTAATTTCATTGATAAAGCAACTGATTGATTAAGAATAAGTAATTCATCGATTAAAAATAAAGTAATTCATTAACTTATTGATTAAAGTAAAGGAATTCATCGATTAAAAATGGAGTAATTCATAAAGTAGTTCATTGTTTTTAAAAATAAAGTAAAAATTAAAGTAACTCATTGCTTAAAATTAAAGTAATTATTGAGTAAAAATAAGTAATTCATTGACTAAAGGTGATTATTGATTGAACTCATTGATTGCAAATAACGAAATTTATCAATTAAAAGTAAAATAATTCATTGATGGAAACTAAAGTAATGTATTGATGAAAATTAAAGTAATTATCAAGTAACAATAAGTAAGTTATTGACTAACCTAATTTTAAAATTAAAGTAATTTATTGATAAAAGTAATTAGTTGATTAAAGGTAAAAACAAATAAATTAATGGAAAGTAAGCACAAACCGTTGCTTAAAAATAACTTGACAATTCATTAACCCGAGATCATCGCTATAAAATTTAAATCAATGTTTAAAGCAACTTAATATCATTATTAAGAAAAAGGGGAAAGCGTTAACACAAAATCGTTGATTAATTCGCCATAAAACAAAATAAAAGTGACTTAATCGGTGATAACATTTAAGTTAAAAATTATCTACGACTTGAATTTCGGATAAAACCCCAATATTGACCCAAAAAATCGAAAATTAATACAAACTCGATGAAAGATCAGAATGACCATAAAAATTCAGGACGATAGATCAATTAAGATAACAATCAAAATTTTTATATTAATATCACATTTAATGTTAAACCACAGGAAAGGCTTACCGCCGACTTTCGATAACACTAATAAAGTGATCCAAATACCACCGGGAAAATGATGATTAGCAACTTCCAAATAATAAAATTCCAAATAGTAAAATTCCAAATGCGTGAGATTGCACAAAGATGCGGAGAAGGAGTCCACTCGAAAACCACGGTAGATGTCAATATTTTCCCTAAAATGTTGATAGAAAACATTCAAATTAGTTAACACGTTAAATTACCAAAATCGATTTGACTAAACTTCGGCGAATTTACCAACCGCGAATGTCTACAAATAAAGTATAAACAATGCAGAACAGGATGTAAACCTACCGATTTGAATTATCATCAACACCGGAAAATCTTAACAGAATCCATGAATCGACCAACGTCAAATCCGCAGGAAATCGACTATCATTTCAACTTGTCGAACCAATATGAAATAAACAAGTCTATATACAACCGACGTACACGAATCGACATCCTGCCACGACGTTAACGACTTCCAAGTTTTAATAATGTAGACTTTTCAATAAAAAAGGGGTCATACACAAGGGCCAAATCTGTAAGGTAACATAACTTCCCTTGCTCATTTTCGCAACGATCAATGACCATTCGAGTCGTGACCATTATAGAAATTTAATCAATTAATAGTTGCATCTTACCCTACTACACGTCAAGCCTTTAGTTTATAAATAAACTCTTGTCAAAACCCTAAATGCCATAACCCAATTAGTAGTAACGAGATGTCGCTTTATCCCAAAATTATTATAACCATTATAAAAAGGAAATATAGGAGAGTCTCGAGCCAGGATGGGTAACTGAACGTGTTATATCATAAACTTACAGATGAACAGCCATATTTGCCTCATTCGAAGTATGTAGTAACAATTCGAGTTCAACAGAATTTGATAAGGTTTAGGTTTTGACAATTCGAATAACAATATCATAGTCATTATTTAGTCGATTATTAAATTCAAGTAGACGATTTGAATAAATTAATTTTCACCCCTTTACATACAACTGGCTGATCATGACGATATTTTAGAAAGGACATGCCACTCGATCGGACCGCTATCCAAGTAACCGACGAACATTTTTGGAAAGGAGCACCGCCAATTACAGAAAATATCGATAAACTTCGACAGCAGTGGCCATATCCCACCACTTGGCAGCTGTTGGGCTTCGAAAGGGACCCTTGTTGGCCCAACGAACAACGTTACCCTGCTGCAGAAACATAGGAACATGCACGGAACCTCCTCACCCAATGGGAAAGGGTGCAGGAACAAGTGGACCGGAATGTGGTCAAAGCGAGGATGTACCTCGCGAATGTCGAAGAGGACATCCTCGCCGGGCGTATTGCGGAGGCCCATCCACCTCGCCCAGTTCGCGATACCCGACAGCCATTCCCAGTTTCGCCTCAGAATAAGAACTTAAAGAGACCGTTCATCGGAGAACATTGATTTCTCAAAAACACGAACAATAAACCGCATATTAATATGATTAAGTTTTTTTTTTTTGAAAAAGAAATCTTCGTTAAGTGTCGTTCGTTCTAATTCGTTGCATGAATAGACCCATTTTGATAATTATGTTTGCGATAGTCACAACTATTAATTATGTAAACCCATAGAGAAATTAAAAGATTTTGTTCATTATAGCAATGACAACTACCCGAATCCTACAAACTGAATTGGAACTCGCAAGGAGCTCAAATGCAAATCTCCTCAACCAAATACTCCAGATAACTCGTGAAATACAACAAATCAAAGCAACTTGGTCAGACCCGAAGAAGATGAAAAATCTGTATCTCAAGCTAACAGCAGCTCAAAAAGGTTGGGCGGAGGAGCGACAGCTCAATCAGAGCCTGCGCACTCAGATCAGGGGACTAGAAGTCGCCCTAGCCATCTGTCGGGAAGGGGAGGCGGTAACGTACCCGCTCGTCTTCGCCCTGTCACAGATACCACGCAGAGATTCCAACAGTATCACAGCCCAACCTACGAACCAATCCGCCCCGCCATCAAGTACTCGTCAGCCAGGGCGCAAGGAGCGTGCCCGACGTCGAGCAGCACGACCACCAAGCTCATCACATTGAGTTCACCAACAGCACACGTTTTCCTTGTTGATTTGAAATAAATGAGTCGCAGTCATTGTTGATTTATCTCCAAGATACACTTACGTATAAGCGTTCTTATGAATACTCGCATCACATTTTCAAACCTTCGTTCCATTTCCCACAGTCAACAAAAATCTGATATTGAACTTTTTACACAAGGGACAGAGCAAAGCGAGCATAGGTCTTCTATCGACAGCTCGTTGAACCCGAGGGTTGTCCGAGCAATTACAGTACTAGCGATAATACTCAATTTTTGCGGACAATCCACCACTTGAACACATTTCCAACGTTGCCTAGCAACGGGTGCCAAGTGGCGGCTAGGAATCATTTTATATGGCGTTACTGGGGCAACAATAAAGATAGACAAATTACGAAACCCTGTAACCCACCACAACGAATATAAATTAAATTTTTTTATTTCAACTAGGTTGTGCAATAACAAGCAAAAATTCAAGCATATTTACACAGACATGTTACTTCTAAAGTATGAGTCATAAAAAAATGTTGTTAGGAGAAGTATGTCGTTTATTAAACTTAGAAAAATTTTGAAAAATATGTATGACTCATGCTTATACCCTGACAGACCTCTTTGAACGGTTGTAGAATAAATGCCATGAATCATACACAAGTGTGCGACACATCCACATGACCCCTAACTCATCCTCTACATGATGAATCATCATCCGACGAGTCATAAATTTTCGCAAGCCAATCAGAATGCTTTGTGTCAGGTGAAACTCATGTAACTCCCAAAATACGCATTTTTTCGGTCTTTCTGCTTCAAATGCCATTATACCATTAGACCCCGCACTGACTCGAATGCGAGCGCCCACCAACGTAATCCTGTCGACCAGATAAATGAACATTCATACCAATGCCACTATCCAGTGAGAGGTGGACAGAACCATTTTATGAGGTCTCTTTGAGATCAAAGTTTGGGAAGGCCGTATAAATGATAATTCACAAAAACTCAATAAATAATTTTTGTTATTAATAAAATTTTAGTTAGTTCATTTGACTCTACGATTTGAATTCTCGACATAAAGTAAAAATCCAGACTTATAAAAACAGAACCCGAATTTCATTAATATAAATCATACTTGCAAATGAAAAATAAATCTTTAAATTAAAAGAGACCATAATTTTATTCAACCCATTTTCGAATTTCAATGTCGATACTTTCACCTTAAGGGATAACTAAATAAAATAAAAAATTTGGCTGCGTCAACTTTACAATCATTTTTCTTTAGACATGAACGTCATTCAAGTCCTCAGTCAGGAAATAACCCAACTACGGAAAGTTAATGTGGATCTCCACAATCAGTATTTACAACTAAGCCGTGAATGCCAGACAATCAAACCAACCTGGATCAAACCCGGACGCGTCAGGAAGCTATATCAAAAGGTGAATACAGCTCAACGCGGTTGGCGGGAAGAGCAACAGCTGGTGCAAGCCTAACGCACCCAGATCGTGGATTAGAGTAGCATTAACTGCCGGCCAGGAGTGTAACACAGTTACCTACCCCCTAGTCTTCGCCCGGCTCAATTTACCTACCGTGATCGGGAAGAATCCACTCTGGCAACCAAGACCAACAGACCCTATTCACGTCCTGGGAGATCAGAACTTAGACAACGGCGTCTACAACTAGCAAACAAACCCATTAAAAATTTGGAAGAAGAACGAGAGATTCCGACGAACATTAAGACCCATAAGTGAATTATAAAGCTGTCATGATATAAATAAATAGTGTCGTCCAACAATTTGAGAATTATTGTTTTCAATTTTGATCTAATAAGTAATAGAGTCTTATCCAACCGAGATAGACATAAAAAAGTTAGGGACCGAGAAGTATAAGTCGAGCACAAGCCTTCTAATGGTAGCTTGTTGATCCAAACTGAAGGCCGGGCCTTAGCAGTTTTAGCAATAAAGTTCACCTTTGGCGGCCTCGGAACCATTGGTTACATTACCAACGTTGCCTAACAATGGGTAGCCAGTGGAGGGTAGAAAAGTTGTATGTCAAGGGTTCAAGGTCAGACATCCACAAACCCAACAATATATAGGAAATAATTGAATGTTCTGTCTAAAAAATAACTAAGTTTAATGTCTGCAACTAGTAAAAATGCATGACGTCTTTTCCAGACTATTCTGTTGAACCGTCAGATGGAAATTTTCAAGTTCAATTTTTATATTGTTGGATTTTGAATCTATAGGGCAGAACGCAACATGTCAATTTATGAAGCTATCAATTTGGAGATATAACAATGAAAGCCTTATGTTTATAAGTCGATATTTATTTGTTTAAACATTTTTAATCATGTTGGGCCAGAACGTAAACGGCCTTGATAAATGTTTAAATGGATCAGAAACACACACGCAGATACAACACGCAATTTAAAATAAACCTGAAAAACACCAAATAAACCCTATAAAATCTAAGAAATAAAAGAATTAAATATAAAATAATAAACATAAAAATAAAATAAAATAATAACAAAATGCACCAAGATCCGCACGATACCTACACAAATACAACAAGAAAACACGACAAATTCGACGAAATTAGAAAATCAATTAAAGTTCATTAAAGTGGAATTTAAATTGAAAAATTGAATTAGCAATAATTCAATAAAAAACTTTAAATAAAAAATTATAAAAATAAATCAAGAAATATAAAAATTAAATAATAGAATTTGCTAGAAAAGAACAAGGTCGAATTTTGTTTTACTGCATCAAATTTTACACGTCACACAATTAGGTATAAATACTGATCCATTTTCACATTTAACAACCATTTTTCGAAAATTGTGAAATTTTTCTTAAAAACCATTTTAATCGTTTTCGGAAACACACATTTTTCCAGAACATTCTGTTGAACTACTTAAAACTATTTTTCAAAGAGAACCGTTTTAAAACTGTTAGAATCGTCTTGAAGATTTTCAATCATTTATCAACTAGTGTATTCAATCGAACTTTTTAGGTGAGAACCAGTTATGTTGGAACCCTCTTTCCACATCACGACCTTGCATCTCATTTGGAGCTCTGC
Organism: Schmidtea mediterranea; assembly: GCA_022537955.1. Classification (NCBI taxonomy): domain Eukaryota; kingdom Metazoa; phylum Platyhelminthes; order Tricladida; family Dugesiidae; genus Schmidtea; species Schmidtea mediterranea. The sequence goes on from CM039680.1 coordinate 224,439,870, forward strand.
TCGGCGTCGATGTGGGGAGAGAGGTATTTATGCTATTTTATGTTCGATTTTGTTTTGATGTTTTATGGAATGGTCAAAGTGGTAATTTGTTTGTTTATGATTAATAAATTTTATTGATATGAATAACTTAAATTATATATCTTTATAAATTATAAACCGTAAATGTCGAAATTTTTCCGGCCCACAGCCGAAACATCACGCAAGTTAGTAAAATCAACATAGTGCAGATGCATGTAAGTGCGTGGAAGATCGCCAATGATATGCACCCGTGAAGACTCAGCGTGCGCAACGCAGCGGTCGGATCGTAAATATTTATCCCTATAGCTGAAGCGAGAAATAAGGAAGAAGCCTCTGGCTGCTTCCTCGTTTCTCAATTCTGTAAAATCGACCTAAATTATCGTACAAACGGCTTAAAATCACCACACCGAGTAGTCCAGTGGGCACTCAATAACTATAATATAAACATACTATGCCTTAAGATCAATTAAAGGAAAAGGGGTACGGGGGTAACGTAAATTGAAATTGCTGATGTAACCACTTCTGTATGAATTTAATAAAGATATCATTAATAGAAGTAAAATGTATTTAATAAAGATATTATTAATAGAATGAATTTAATAAACATATTATCAATAGAAGTAAAATGAATTTAATAAAGATATGGTTAATAGAAATAAAGTAAATTTAACAAAGTTAGGATGAAATAAAACGAATAAAGTTACGATTAAGATGAATTTAAGGAAGTCATGATTGATAAAATGAATTCAATAAAGTTACGATTCATAAAATGAATAAGGTTATGATTGAAAGGAAATGAAAGAAATTTAGTAAAGGTATAAAACGAATTCAATAGAGTTCTGATCAATAGGAAATGAAAGAAATCAAATAAAGCTAGGATTAGTATGAAATAAATGAAATTATGAAAAATGAATTTAATGAAATTAGGATTAATAAGAAATAAAATGAATTAAATAAAATTATGGTTAATATGAAATAAAATCTCAACGGTAAAGCGATTTAATATGATATAAAAGAAAATCTTAGTTGTAATTGGTAAAGTTTACTAAAGAATAAAACATTGTTATAAGAAAAAATTAAATAAAATTTTTGATTAATGAAAGTAAAATCTTGTTGATAAAGTAAGTAGCGTAGATAACTGAGACAAAAATCAAATTTTATTTGTTAAACCATTATAGAAAATAAAAAACCGTACCTATTAGAATTAACCCCAAATCAAGGTCATGTCGTGAGATAAATAAAAGCTACGATCAATAATTAAAATCCAATAGGATAGTGGAATAAATGGAAACCATCAATTCGAATTAACAATAAAATTGGAACATTAATTAGATAAGGTTCGACAAGTTAGGGCTGTGACGTAGTTGATTTAAAAATTTACCAATAAATCAGAATCATAAATTAATTGAGATCTTTAACGACTAATAAATGATGAATTTGACAGAGAGTGTTAACATAAATCGAATGAATAGGGTGGGGATTGAACCAAAATACGATCGAATTGAGTAGCAAGACGAATGTAATAACCACTGGGTGTCTGAGAATGAATAGATAAGTCTCGACCCGAGTAATTGTATAATGCGAATAGTTTCCTCCATCCACTTTTCCATGAGGAAGATAAAATGATATCACAATTATCGGAGAAAAACCCCATCCGAGAGAGCGAATAAATTCCAAAAATTATGGGATCCCCAAACACGACGACGAATGGCGAATATGCTCATACACCGAATTTTCTGAGAGAGACCGTTAAAATTCCGAGACGATGGAATTCGTTAGGCGGCTCAATTTACGTCTCGAATTAATTAATTCATACACGCCGTCCGGTCGATAAAATAAACACAGCAGTGACCGATATTTTAAGCTCAAGTCAATTTTAGAAATTTGTTTATTTTATAAATTCCGAATTCTCAAGTCACTCGAATTAAATTCAAAAATTATGAAACCATCAGGGTCCTAAAAATACTTCAACCAGAAACAAATTAAAATTAACAATAACATACAAACAGCAAGATTTAAACTAATACCTTCTAAATACCTTAATGATGATCCTACGAATTTCACAAAATAGTGACCCTTCTTTACACTAAATTGTTTTGAGTGTGGGTTTATTCATCACGGATAAATCGAGCCTAGGAAAACCTCAATGTCAGTCGCTAAATGCACCAAACCTTGACCCACCTAAACTCTCTTTAACTAATATAGTAAAGGCCCTATTCCCCACACTGTTATTATTCATAGTTTAAATCTCAATTGTTACAGAACATGTCCACAAATCCGATCACCTCTCAGTCAACGGGAAAGAGACGCTCAAGAATGCTGTTACGATCCACCGACGAAATAGCAAGACCCCGGTCACAGTGGCCATATTCTATTCCTCGGAAAGCACGAGATCCGAGTAGAGACCCTCTCGAACCAGTAAGACAAGAATACCCAGCCGCTGAAATCTTCGCACATGCGCAGGAGCTCCTCACCCATTGGGAGCGGGTGCAGGAGCAGGTGGACTTACAAGTAGTCAAGGCAAGGATGTACCTTGCAGATGTGCTGGATGACATCCTTGCTGGGCGGATCGCCGTCGCCCATCCACTTTGTCCGATTCGGGACACTAGGCGTCCATACACAGTAGAGGCTCTCAAAAGAAGCCTAGAAAGATTCTGCCCGGACGAATAAACTGACGAACGAGACATCATAGTGATTAAATAGCAATAAAAATTAGAACCGTGTGAATTTCTTTTCGTATTTAGCTGAAAATGAATGTTGAGTTGTTTGAAAGATTTTTAAAATATTTAGGCTGACTATAAATTGACGAGTAAAAATCCCCTTAATTTCAGTAATGGCTTCTCTACGGATCTTGCAGACGGAGTTAGATCACGCGAGACAGGCGAATGCCGAATTACTTAGTCAAGTCCTACAACTAACCCGTGAAATGCAACAGATCAAAGCGACGTGCTTAGATCCCAAACGAACCAAAGTCCTATACCAACGACTTACTGCAGCTCAAAAAGGCTGGGCCGAAGAACGCCAGCTCAATCGGAGTTTGCGAACACAGGTCAGGGGCTAGAAGTCGCACTAGCTGTATGCCGAGAAGGTGAAGCGGTCACCTACCCGCTCATCTTCGCCCAACTCAAATGCCGCAACCAGCAGTTAAGACAGCAGAGCAACCCATCGCCACCAACAATCGTCGACCGGGACGTAAAGAACGTGCCCGACGTCGAGCAACCCAACTCCAAAATGCCAAACCGTAGATATCTTATCATGTGATTTGATTTAATAGAGTAGTTTAGCCTTAGTTGAGTCGTTTTTCTTTTGAAACTACATACCAATACGGTCATAAGTAACCCTATTACGTCTCAGTTTTCCACAGTTAATTAAGCACTAAACTTGAGCAATTATTTATGAGGGACAGAGCAAAGCGAGCATAGGTCTTCTATCGACAGCTCGTGAACCCGAGGTTTGTCCGAGCAATTACAGTACTAGCCAATGGTATTCAATTTTTGCGGACGATCCACCACTTGAACACATTTCCAACGTTGCTTAGCAACGGGTGCCAAGTGGAGTAGCATCATTTTGTATGGCGTTACTAGGGTCGCCAGGAAGATGAGCAAGATTTGAAACCCTGTAACCCACCATACAAATTTGGGGGGCTCAGCCGGGATAAAGCTTTGTTAATTGGAAAAAGCAAAATAACCAAGTCAAGAAACCACAGAGAGTCTGTCAGTACACCCTCAGCCGGGATTGAATGATTTTCGTGTGCAAACAAATCAATGAGAAAGTGTAAAGACCGAGGAAAAAATTGAAACAGCAATAAAAAACCTGATACAAATTTGGGGGCTCATAAAAGATTGTTTTACAAAGAACCCAAGGAAATATAAGCAAATGTTTAAAGCTTAAACAGAGATACTGAGACGATATGTTGCAAACCCTGGAGGGATGAGAACGCCATAAAACAAAACCCAGAGAACAACTGTTGGAAAACGAGTAACCCGACTACAAATTAAGACGCCAAGACACTCAACATCCATCAATACTGGACGACATGACATCCTTGTAGGACACCAACAACAAGGACAAGACGCATAAGTAATTAAAAGGGCAAAATTCGGGATAAAATGAAATGGGTAAGTAAGGGGGAGTAATGATAAACAAGAGAAAGCAACCGAACCCAACAAGAGGACGCCAACAGTAATAGAATAAAGCACAACAGGTAATGATTAAAATAGTAGTAGATAAAATGAATCAAAATATATTAAAGAGGTGAATGAATTTAGTTAATTAGTATTTAGATAAATTTAAAGGGTAATTTGATAATTTTAGATGGAACCAGCAAAAATTATAGAAAAACTAAAGGGGATTCTAAACATCGAAAATGACAATCTTGAGGAACTAATTAATAAACAAAAGTTAATTAAACGAGCTAAAGAGGATATATCAGCAATCTCTAACCTATACTCCGATGAACATTGCATATTAATAAAATTGATCGATATTGATAAAGATGTAACTACCGAGAGAATATATGAAATTCTATCTATGAGAGTAGAGATAACCAAATTTGGGAAAAGCTGGTACAAGTTAATGGAAAAAGTCAAGAATATTGAAGACGAGATTGCAACAACAGTGAAAGAGCAAACTAAGGCTTATGTGGAATGTTATACGTGCAAAACAGAGGAAGCACGAGTAATGGTGATACCTTGCGGACACCTGAGTTATTGTCATGGATGCGCACAAGAGTCGCACTGTATGTTATGCCAGCGAAAGATAAAGGAAAGACTAACGGTTTACTTCCCATGAATTGTTATGATGAAATGAAATAAATGTGTATTACTTGAATTATTATTAGACGATAGAATAAATATGCAATGTTTATAAATAATAAAATAACCCGACAACGATAAACAATGGTAATAGACCAAAAACGTAAAAGCCGAATTAGGGAAATAATCAAAACACATGCACAGAGACACAAAATATTGGACGGAAAAATTTCGACAACCGAGTTTTCCTAGTATAGAATTCTTTTTGTCTTATTGATATTATATTTATTGATATTATATTGAGATAGGACGAGGAAAAATGGTTAAACCTGAGCTATCTAATGATAGTACGCTCACCCAAGGGAAACCCTGATCAACCCTACTGAGAAAGGAACTGGTAGGCCAAGTCGCGTATGTCAGCAAGTAACCGGCGAGAGATTGATCACCTCTTTTGGGGAGCTTGTTGATGCGATTACCACAAATTTTGAAGGGGGGAGTGAAGAGACAGATCGAGAGGTGAGAGAAAGAGTGTACACGGAACAGAATTAATAGTTAGAGTAAAGGTACCTAGAGATGACTTCTTTTTTCCCTAGCTGGTGGTGAGGCACCAGAGGACAGCTACGGACTGTCGTGCTCAGGTTGTTATCAGCCAAGGGACTGATGACGCTGGGCCGTTCGATACAAAAACCCGGATCACACACCGAGTATCGGACGATTCTTTTTTTCGCTGGGAGGCACTCGATACAACAACCCGGATCCCACACCGAGTATCGGGCCAAACGGTAGGTGAGATGTGAACTAACCGGTAAATGGTTCATACTCAAAATGTCCTACTAAAAGCCAGATGAGAGCGCTCGAATTGAGCCGAGAAATCTGATGGATGGAGCGGGCAGAGATTTGATAGTTTATTCCCCGCTCCCACTTTTGAGCACTTCCTTTTCTTTTCACTATTCGGGAAATCAAGTAAACCGTTTTTGGAACTTGATTGAACGTCTAGGCATTTCCATACTTTTATATTCTTCGAGGTACACAACCCGGATCCCACACCGAGTACCGAGGGAATGTTTTTTATTGCCCAGCGAGGAGTTTGGTACAATAACCCGGATCCCACACCGAGTACCAAATATCCGAATGGCGGTGAGTAAAGCGTAACCGGAAGAATGCGCGGCCAAAAGACGCCATGGCTTGGGAGTCAGTGTGAGGCCTCAAACATACCCAAAAGTCACTGATTGAGCTCAAGTCTGATATAAGAGATAATATGAAATAGAGGGCCGGATGATTATAATCAGATACTTGAGGCAATAAAGGGCTGGATGATTATAATCAGATACTTGAGGCAATAGAGGGCCGGATGATCATGATCAGATACTTGAGGCAATAGAGGGCTGGATGATCATGATCAGATACTTGAGGCAATAAAGGCTGGATGATTATAATCAGATACTTGAGGCAATAGAAGGCCGGATGATTATGATCAGATACTGGAGGCCATAGAGTACCAGATAAGATATGATATGAGTAAAGATGAAATATGGTTATGAATAGATATTAAGGTCACAGATGACCAGTAAAAGAGTTAAAGCCGAAGGCCGAAGAGCCAACGGAAATCATAGAGGGCATAGAGCGCTAGCGATTGAGGATTAAGTAAATGAATTTTTTGGGAGACATAGGAAAAACAATTAATGGAATGAATGAAAGTATGATGAGTATTGATATTATGATATAGATAATTGATACGACTATATAGATAACTGATAAGACTATATAGATAATTGATACGAGATTAATAGATAATTATTACGAGGTATAGATAATTAAAAATGGACTTAAAATGAGGGGGGTGAGTCAGATAAAGAAGACCACCACGATAAATGCGAACAGGGATGATAACAGAGATAGTATGGTAAACGGAGGAGAAATTAGTATAGAGTATAGAATATTGGAGTGTTATTTATTTTAGGAATCGATAGTCAAGCAAGCAACCCAAGTCAAGTACAGGCAAAGCAAAGGAGAAAATATTTCAGAACCAACGACAAAACAAGCGATAACAAAGGAATTCGAATAAACGAACAGAAAAGATCTTAGAGTAAGCGTCAGAGCAGTTACAAGCAGATAAGCAATCAGAAGTTTCAAAGCAAGCAAAGCAAGAGAAAAGAAACGAGAAACCAGTCAAGCAGCTGAATAACCGTAAACATTGATAGCATCAGCAACCACACGAGAAGCAAAAGCCAAGAGAATAAAGAAAAAAGTTTATTAAAAGAGGAAGAAAAGAAAAAAGTTCGCAACAGTAGAAGTGTCAACACTAAAGTATCAACTGTAACCGGAACAGGCACAGATAGCGGATTGACCGATTTGAATTTAATAGCAGCGAGGAGAACGAATTACGTAATATCGAAAATCAATTGACAACGATAGAATCAGTGAACGAAGAAGATCTGGACAACAATCCAAACATGACGACTTCAATAAACTCTTCAATTCCGGATGCAAATACAATGATGAATAACAATAATGTGATGACAGGAGAATTCAGAGAAAAATTTAGAGGAGAACCGTTTGACGGTAGTCTCAACAAATTGGATACATTCATAAAGGAATTCGAAGTGTATAAAAATATCTGTCACTGGACAGATCAAAAAGTAAAAGAGCGACTACCCTTGTATCTGAAAGGAGCGCACAAGATGTATTTGTAGAAGAAGCAAGAGATGTAACCAAAATTAACAACGTGGACAGAGATTAAAGAGTTCTTAATAAAGATATTCGGAATAGAGAAAAAGGGGAATAGGAAGATACTAGACTTCCTACATCGAAAACAAAGACGAGATGAATCAAATGCAGTGTACGCATGCGAATTAAAGAAATTGTGTAAAGAAGCCTTCGGAGAAACAGATTTGCCCGAAGATAAAATGGTAGACGTCTTCATAAGAGGAATCAAAAGAGAAGACATACGAGCCAACCTTGGATGTTTGGCACCAGAAACGTTAGATAAAGCAGTAGCAATCGCAAACAGATGTGAAGCCCATCTAGGACTGGGATATCAAGTGGCAGTCTTGACCACAGAACCAACAACATCAACAGTCAATGCCAACAATCAAAACAACAATACCAATCCAGCGATGAATCAATTCATTCCAAGAGCACAGCAGATGTTCAAGCCACCAGCAACGAGAAATCCGGAGGATAGAGGTAATAACCAAGTAAGTTATAATAATAATTTCAGGAACAATCCAAATACAAATGGAAAATGCTCCATATGCCAAAGAATAGGACATCGGTCAGAGAATTGTTTCCGAAACTACACTTGTCAAAAATGTGGTAGACGAGGGCATACTGAGAAAATATGTAGACAACCTATTAACAAAGCATGTTACAATTGTGGACAACAAGGACATTTTGCAAGGCAATGTAGCATAAGACGAGAACCAAACCAGTCAAGATTAAACAACTCTATGGGAAATCCACAGATTAACGTGATGCAAGAGATAGACATGTTACGAGAAACATTACAACGAATGCCCATGGAATTAAAAGAGATGATGCAACAGATGCCCACCAATATACAACAACAACGAATCAATGTAATGAGAAGCAATGAGGAGATTCAAGAGCTGCGAACTAGGAATATCAAGAGCAACAACAAGCTGAATGGCAAAGACTACAAACAGAGGAAGCTCAGGAAATCCAGCAAAGATGGGAAAATCGAAAAACAAACCCCGAAAAGAATTAATATGATGAGAATGGAAATTCCAGATGAAATTCACACTGCGGAGCAGTGTGTTGAGAACGAAGGGGGAGGAAATATGATAACTGATAACGAGAAAACAGTTGAATTAAATACGATGGAGAAAATAGAGGCCATCAAAGAATTTACAGAGGAGGAAAAACAGAGACGTCGACAATTAAAAGAAATGACAACTGAGAAATCAGACGAACCAGAAACTCAGAAGAGTAATCGAGCAGAAATGATGATAACGGAAGATCAAAACGAGGGAACACTAATGTACGAGATAGACGAACTCGAAAACGAAATTATGACACAAACAATAAAGAGTACACTCGAGAAAATAAAGCAAGAGGAAGCTTTAGAACAAGAGGAGGATCAGTTAAAAGAAAAAGAAGCAATCCTGAAACAAGAGAAAGCGGAACTAAGAAAGAAGGCACTAATATTAAAAATAGACGGAGCGTTGAAACATGTAGAACAAGAGCAAGCACTAGATCAAAAAATAGAAGTGATGACAAAGAAAGTGCTATCTCAAGAAAGGGAGGAGCGAAAATTAGAACTACAAAGAGATGAGCAGGAAGCATCAACGTCACAAGGAAAAGAAAAGATATCAGAACCAATAATAACAAAAAATCGAATCCAGAGGGTACTGCTACAAAAAATAGAAACAAGAATCAGAAAAGAAAAGCCCACGTGGAGTAAAGCTCAAATCGAGAATAAAATAAAAGAGATATGGTTCCAAATAAAAGGGCCAACAAAGATAATGAAAGAGGAGGAACAACTACATATTAATATGATGAGACAAATACCAGACGATCAAACAGATGAGGATGAAAGCGAGATAAGCAGTCTGGGCGGAGAAATATTTCAATCATGCGAGGAAAATAAACCATATAAGGATGAATCAAAATCCGAATTAGAGGAATAGAAACGATTGAACAAGTATGTATACAAAATAAAATTATCGATTGTTGGAAAATGAATATGAAAGCAGGAAAGAAATGTGAATGGGATAGCCTAGAAGGAAATGCGGAATATATAGTATGTGCCAACAACGATATAATAATAACATGCACATTAGCCAAAACCCTGGGAGAAAAATTCACAACACCAAAAGAAGAACCTTATCAACGACGAGCACGAGAAAATAAAGAAATAACGATAAAAGTGGAAGCAGACCCAAAGAGTGGAGAAGAGATAATAGTCGAAAATATGGGCAAGGAACCCATCACAAAAGTCTGTGTATTCGAAACTAAAAAGAACGGAACGATAAATGAGAGAATCAAATGTCAATCAAACGATGATATCAAGAACCAAAAATACCGTATTCCAACTAAAAGAAAGCGTGGAAAGTACATAGTACACGTTCAGAAAGGAAGAGATGATTACTGGAAATCAATAACCAGAAAGCTATTAGAATCAATTACGACAAAACGTCCGGAAAAGGAAACAAGAGGAAAACCGTATCAACGACAGATCAGAGAAAGTAAAGCAGTAATAATAAACATAGAGTTAAATGCAGCAAACGAAGAGGAAATAGTAATTGAGAACACAGGTGAAAAACCTATCACAAAAATCTGCGTATACGAACCTAAAAGAAACGAAACAGTAAACAAAAGAATACAATGTGAAACAAGCAAAACGATAATGAATCGAAAGTATCGCATACCGACGAAAAGGAAACTTGGAAAATATGTAATAAACATTCAAAAAGGAACTCATGAACATTGGAGACGACGAACGATAACAATGCGCAAACCACGTCAAAATCACAACTGCGACAGATCAATCCACACACCCCCAGAACAATCTCTGAGAGAACACACGGCCAACGACAACCTGCGAACAAACAGGCAATGAGTCATGGGATCGACAGCCAGCCTTTCAATTCACGAAGCATTACACACTCCAGAAAGCACTTAAGAATGTACAACCAAAGAAGGAGTAATGGAGACATACCAGGTGCCAAGGGAAAATACAACCATGCCAGCCCCCTAATGAAAAGAATTACATTTGATAAAAATATCTGTGATAACAACAGCAATAGTAAGCAGCGTAGTAATGCTGATGAATAATTCAACTAGGCAAGAACTAACCAAACTGCTAAGAAAGCAAGCCAGCGAAGAAAAAGATTATGGCCAGCGGTAGAAAAATTTCAAATTACGAATATCGATATTAGGGACAATTAATGATTGTTAGGAAAGAACTGAAGAATATGAAAAATCATAGGAAAATTCTTTTAATACAACAGGCTTCTGGTCCAAATCTAAAGAACCGCCATACTCGAAGCACAACTCAATGGCCCAAATGAATTGATGTATACCAATAATGAATGAAAAATACGGGATTATACGGACATTGCCGTATGAAGTCCCTCGGAGACCGATGGTGTAACGAGAAAGAGTATGTTATATATGTAAATCATTATTGTATTATCAATTCAGTCGTCAATCAGTATGCACTGTATTTATAAATATTAGTACAAAATTGTGTCTAGAATATAAGTTAGCAAAACATAATAAAGGGGAAATACGACGAATTAATGATTTGTATTCTATAACCAACAATTGAATCCGAAATAACGTAAATTCAACCAAATCAAGTGAGGAATACCGCCAATCACAGAAGCAATACACGACAACCAGCAGCTGCCAATGTATCCTATTAGAGATTGTATGAATTAAATTCACGAGGAATATATCAAGATCAAGGAATCGATCGCGGGCAACGTGGAGACGACAATGCGAATTTAATGACATTCAATAACAAAACAATGCGCAACGCAGTGGACATAATACTCATCTAGTGATAACGGAAAGTTGTGACATGAGGTCTACAACAGCCTTAAGACTTAGAAGAAACAACAGAGAACAATACTACAATTACAGAATTGATATGAACAATTAGCGTGTCAAGTTATGATTGGCAATGCTGACGATAAATTAGAAAGACTACGTAGTAAACCAAAGCACGTAGATCAGCAGTATGGGCTGGATGGATTTTAGCATCAATGCCAGAATTTCACCCCAGAACCGCGATTTCAAAACTAGTAGAGAAAAATAAAGCGTACCGTGTAAATATGTGTAAATAGAACGATAGATAGTAAAGCAACGTTCAAGTAATCAGAAAAATTTTTGTTAGATATGCCAGACCAATCATCGAGAGAAATTTTAGAGGGAAGCGGAATCCATTCCGAAACTACGAGAACCGTAATAATGAAAAAATAAATGATCAGATATGTGTGAACGATATCATAAAGAAAGATTTTTAAAATGTTGTAATGCTTTTAAAGAATTTACTAATTGGAGTCGAGAACAGACGAAATGCGGATGCAGAATAATGTACAGATTTGTACGATAGCAAGGTTGATAGAAACACAAAACAATAAAATGCCCTGAGATGTCGACGAGGACGCATTGGAAAGGGATGAAGATCTCTTACAAACATATGGATAAAGCTACTAATAAAAGATAATTTCATAATTTACCAGTTTCAATGCCGCAGTAAAAGAATTGATGTAATGCGAAAGGACTTATGAAGGGAAGCCGAAGAATCACGTGCAAATGATTATGCGTATATGACGAATATTTATGCGAAAATGCGAACCATCACAACTGAAAAAAGACGATAAAAAGGGACCATCAACAAAATATTGTCAAGATGGGAGGACAAAATTGCGAATTCTTGCGGAGTCATCGCAGTGAGCTACGAAATGGATCATTTAAAAATAGAAAATGCAACATCGGAAATTCCAATAAGTAGGAACATAATAATGGCGGAACGTATATGAAGGAGTATGCGCAAACAAACTGCGACAAATAAGATTAAAGTCAACTAAGGAACTTGGAACGAATGGTAGCGTGCAAACAGTCAATATGCCCGTTTAGATATTATTCTAATTTCAAACGCAACTACAATGGCGAAATGTGCAAAACACACATGTATGGATAAATAGCACATCGACATACCGAAAATTTATGATGTGAAAACGATAGCGAATGTTTGGCATGGGATTGGTAAAAAAGGCCTAGCGAACAGAAATGATGCCCACAAAAAGCAATAATAAGAGAATACTAAGAGTGCCAGAAAGAATTTCCGAAGGAAAAAAGCCAAGGAGACACACTCAAGAGATAAATGTCGAAATGGAAAAGAAATGCAACAGATGACCAACAGCATAAAGGAAACTAGAAAACCAACAGATTCTATTAACCTGACTAGAAAATATCTAAGGCACCATTTATATGGAAAATAACCGAATTCGCAGGAAAATAACTCCATGAGAGCCAAAAGATGGAAACACAAAGCAATTCTAGACAGTCCCACCAATATACCAGTTTGGGAAAATGGATACATATATTGGGCATTAGATTTATATCCGAATGGAGATGGAACTGCCAACGGCACCCACATCAGTGTTCTTCATCAGAGTAGGAAGAGGATATTATTTGTATGAAGATTTTTAACATGGCCTTTCTAACAAAAATATATACTTAACAATGAAAGATATGAGGATTTTCGTAACCCAATCAGAAACCAGGAAATGAACCACATGATGGGTAAAGGCCAACAACGACTGGTAATACAGCAATTGGAACACCTACGTTTCAATATCCACCAACAACGTTGAAGAGGAGAAGGATTCTTTGCCGCGAGAAGATAATCATGTATATAAAATTAGAGTTAGGAGGCCGGACATAGACGTGTTAAGAGAGAAGGAAAGTGAAATAAAATGTAAATAAAATAGAAAAAACCAAATAAAATTCAAAAAAATTACCAAATATAAACCAGAAAAATCAGAAAAAACAAAATGTTCAAAAATAATGACAATATTTAGATGGCAAGCGGAACCAGCGAAGAGATAAGTGTACAGATTGAAGAGAAGGACCAAATTCGATATGGACGAGATATTGCGAAAAGAACGCAGAAGAAGGAGGAAAAAAACCGAAAGTATACTACAGCAGCAATAAAACCATACCTATGCGGATTTTGAAGTGTAGAAGACGTTAGAAGAAAGACCACAGCAAAATCAGGACCAAAAGTATACCCACCAATTGAGAGTAAACAGAAGCGAAAATTTTGAAGAGAAAAGAAGGAACAAAGCATACCTTAACTTTAAAGATAATAAAGTTATTTTTACCAAACGACAAAAGTTTCAAGAATGGCCCTGCACAAGGATTCTACTTTACGGAACAGCCAGAACTACAGGCGACACAAGTAACATCATTCTTTCTGCCATAGGAAAAAACTCGCACAATGGAAAAAATAGGAGAAACAGCAAAACGGGATAACATCGAGGAAAACAAAACTCCCGGAGATGCCTATTTATTGTTAAACTTAGACGTTCAGAAAGCCAAGCGATGAATATGATCAGAAGGACTTCGTACAATTCAGAAATAGACAGAGATGAAATAGGAGAGGTTGCGAGAATAACGATAACGGATAATAAGAATTTCGAAGATCAACAAATTAATATGGAAAAAGGCACTATAAACAGAACATTCGAAGAGGAGGAATTACAACTTTCAAAGGAAATTCCAAGTGAGCGGCCAGAATTTTGCCGAGTCAAGGATATTTGCCCGAAACAGCCAGAGATTAAGTGTGCGAATGTGATCTGTTAAAATCTATAAACCGAATACAGGATCAGAATGTAATACAACTAAAACATAATAGGAAGTGTTATGAAAACAAAGAAAAGATAATCATAAGAATATCGAAATAATAATTACAAACCAGCAAGTGGAAGATATTTTTAGACCGACCAAAAAACTGAAGGATCCATAATGCTATTACTCAGGAGTTATGATACTCAAAAGAAGATTTGTGAAGAATAATCAAAGAAGATTGGCTAACAATTTAGAATGGTACGATTCGACACAAGGTCCAAACCAATAATTCGAGCTAATTAATCGATATCAAGAAAAAACCTAAAGAAAATCGACGAAAAATCAATAATTAAAAGAAGCTATTTTGGGTAGCGGTTATCAATGTGTGACCATGTTTGCAGAAACATGTAGAAAATTAATTTTATGATGCCTTGTGGACATATGGTCACATGTGAAGCCATGGGATAAAGTCAATATATGCCCAGTAAAGTGTAGTAAAGCATCAACGGGCGGATCAAAGGATTCCGCTTTCGCCTTGTGATCAGTAATTAAAAAAAGGAACAACAATGTGTAAAAAAGTATGTACAATAGAGAAATAAACGACAAAATAACAAAAAAAATATAAAAATCTCAAAAACCACAGCAGGAATATACGACGATGATTGTAAAAATTGATGATAAAATTTAGAGATGAGTGAAAACGAGAGAATATAAACCGATTATACATATTTAGAACAATTTATGAATCCGAAATGAGACAAAAGAAATGTAAAAGAGGCTGAAGAGACGAAATCAGCAACCAAACAATCATACCAGAGTCAATAAAAGTAATAAATGAGGAAGTAGAATTATTTGAAAACATAAGAACGGTCAATTAAACAGTATTGTATAAACAGCAGAAGAGAATTAGTACAAGAGACCCTAAATAACGAAAATGGATTGAGAGAAAAAGTGGGAGAAAAACAAACTAGAATCAAAAATCAATACCGGGAAGGAAAAAGGAGAAAATCGTACCAAGAGCACAGAAGAGGAAATGGAATGAATGAATTTATGCGATACCAACTAGAATCAGAATCAAAGGAAAGAATACAACTCTTAGAGCAAGAGAAGCGGATCAAACAAAGGGAAATTCGAAAGATTGCCGAGAAGTGATATAATAAGATAAAGATAGCAGAATTACGAGAAGAAGGGAAGGAAACGATAAAAAATTTATACAGCAAATGCAGGAGGTAAATTGGTGGCAAATTAGTACCCCACATACCGCAATAGAAGAAACAAAGAGACACCCATTTGGAACAAGCCAGAAGGAATGGGCAAAACGACAGCACTCATTGGAAAGCAAATGACGGTAAGATAGAGATACAGTCAAGAAGCAGATATGGGATCGCCCCGAATTTCAGACATTATATTCAGCAAATAGGCCTCGAAGAGGAAGATAGTAGAACAAGAGCTTACAAAGCTAAATGGGAAAATAGAAAGAGGAAGTCAACAATGTGAGAAATTCAAGGGCCAATAACATCAAAGAAAATTATGAGAGCCCAGAGACGAATAGACAAGATAAGAATGCTGACTCAAATAACTTCGACTTCAAGCGAGAGAAAAAATGGCGATAGAATGCAAAATTATGGGAAGACGCCAACGTAAAACAATTTAATTGATATAGTGAAATTTAGAGCAGGAAGTTGAGTACAAACAGACCCGAATAAAAGAGATGCAGATCGAGACTAGGGAGACGAAGCTCACCCGCACAAAGATCGATTATATCAACGAATAAAAACGGAAAGAAAGGAAAGTTTGGATTAAATTAGAAGCAGTGTGAAAATGGCAAAGGACCTGATAGTTACCAGGAAGCCAAAAAAGAGATTAAGACGATCCTACCCAAGAAAATACTGTAATACCGAAGATTGGGAGCTTATGGGAGCGGATCGAAGAGCAGAAACATACACTCGTACGTACTACGTAACAAATACAAACATTAGAATTTAACGAAAATGACGAATCAGGAAATAATACAATAAACATCGGCTCAGACAAAACCGAAAAGCGCCACAGGAAATGGATTGATCAACATTAAATTCAGGAAGGATACCTGGCAAACCTTAAACAAACAAAAAATTTTGAAACCCTGTAACCCACCATACAAATTTGGGGGCTCAGCGGGATAAGCTTTGTTAATGCGGAAAAAGGCAAAATAACCAGTCAAGAAACCACAGAGAGTCTGTCAGTACACCCTCAGCCGGATTGAATGATTTTCGTGTGCAAACAAATCAATGAGAAAGTGTAAGACCGAGGAAAAAATTGAAACAGCAATAAAAAACCTGATACAATTTGGGGGGCTCATAAAAGATTGTTTTAAAAGACCCAAGGAATATAAGCAATGTTTAAAGCTTAAACAGAGATTACTGAGACGATTGTTGCAACCCTGAGGATTGAGAACGCCATAAAACAAAACCCAGAGAACAACTGTTGGAAAACGAGTAACCCGACTACAAATTAAGACGCCAAGACACTCACACATCAATATGGACGACATGACATCCTTGTAGGACACAACAACAAGGACAAGGACGCATAAGTAATTTAAAAGGGCAAAATCGGATAAAATGAAAATGGGGTAAGTAAGGGGAGTAATGATAAACAAGGAAAGCAACCGAACCAACAAGGGACGCCAACAGTAATAGATAAAGCACAACAGGTAATGATTAAAATAGTAGTAGATAAAATGAATCAAAATATATTAAGAGGTGAATGAATTTAGTTAATTAGGTATTTAGATAAATTTAAAGGTATTTGATAATTTTAGATGAACCAACAAAAATTATAGAAAAACTAAGGGGTTCTAAAATCGAAAATGACAATCTTGAGGAACTAATTAATAAACAAAAGTAATTAACGAGCTAAGAGGATATATCAGCAATCTTACTATACTCCGATGACATTGCATATTAATAAAATGATCGATATTGATAAAGATGTAACTACGAGGAATATATGAATTCTATCTATGAGAGTAGAGATAACCAAATTTGGGAAAGCTGGTACAAGTTAATGGAAAAAGTCAAGAATATTGAAGACGAGATGCAACAACAGTGAAAAGAGCAAACTAAGCTTATGTGGAATGTTATACGTGCAAAAAGAGGGAAGCACGAGTAATGGTGATACCTTGCGGACACCTGAGTTATTTCATGGATGCGCACAAGAGTCGCACTGTATGTTATGCCAGCGAAAAGATAAAGGAAAGACTACGGTTTACTTCCCATGAATTTTATGATGAAATGAATAAATGTGTATTATTACTGATTATTATTAGCATAGAATATATGCAATGTTTATAATAATAAAATAACCGACAACGATAAAACAAGGTAATAGACAAAAAATAAAAGCGAATTAGGAAATAATCAAAACACGCACAGAGAACAAAATATTGGACGGAAAAATTTCGACAACCGGTTTTCCTAGTTATAGAATCTTTTTGTCTTATTGATATTATATTTATTGATATTATATTGAGATAGGACGAGGAAAAATGGTTAACCTGAGCTATCTAATGATGTACGCTTCACCCAAGGAAACCCTGATCAACCTACTGAGAAAGGAACTGGTAGGCCAAGTCGCGTTGTCAGCAAGTAACCGGCGAGAGATGATCACCTCTTTTGGAGCTTGTTGATGCGATTACCACAATTTTTGAAGGGGGAGTGAAGAGACAGATCGAGAGGTGAGAGAAAGAGTGTACACGGAAACAGAATAATAGTTAGAGAAAGGTACCTAGAGATGACTTCTTTTCCCAGCTGTGGTGAGGCACAGAGGACAGCTACGGACTGTCGTGCTCAGGTTGTTATCAGCCAAGGGACTGATGACGTGGGCCGTTCGATACAAAACCCGGATCACACACCGAGTATCGGACGATTCTTTTTTTCGCTGGAGCACTCGATACAACAACCCGGATCCCACACGAGTATCGGGGCCAACGGTAGGTGAGATGTGAAACTACGGTAAATGGTTTCATACTCAAAATGTCCTACTAAAGCCAGATGAGAGCGCTCGAATTGAGCCGAGAATCTGATGGATGGAGCGGCAGAGATTTGATGTTTATTCCCCGCTCCCACTTTTGAGCACTTCCTTTTCTTTTCACTTTCGGAAATCAAGTAAAAGCCGTTTTTTGGAACTTGATTGAACGTCTAGGCTTTCCATACTTTTATTTCTTCGAGTACACAACCCGGATCCCAACCGAGTACCGAGGGAATGTTTTTATTGCCCAGCGAGGAGTTTGGTACAATAACCCGGATCCCACACGAGTACCAAATATCCGAATGGCGGTGGTAAAGCGTAACCGGAAGAATGCGCGGCCAAAAGACGCAATGCTTGGGAGTCAGTGTGAGGCCTCAAACATCCCAAAAGTCACTGATTGAGCTCAAGTCTGATATAAGAGATAATATGAAATAGAGGGCCGGATGATTATAATCAGATACTTGAAGCAATAAAGGGCTGGATGATTATATCAGATACTTGAGGCAATAGAGGGCCGGATGATTCATGATCAGATACTTGAGGCAATGAGGGCTGGATGATCATGATCAGATACTTGAGGCATAAAGGGCTGGATGATTATAATCAGATACTTGAGGCATAGAAGCGGAATGATATGATCAGATACTGGAGGCCATAGAGTACCAGATAAGATATTGATATGAGTAAAGTGAAATATGGTTATGAATAGATATTAAGGTCACAGATGACCAGTAAAAGAGTTAAAGCCGAGGCCGAGAGCCAACGGAAATCATAGAGGCATAGAGCGCTAGCGATTGAGGATTAAGAAATGAATTTTTTGGGAGACATAGGAAACAATTAATGGAATGAATGAAAGTATGATGAGTATTGATATTATGATATAGATAATTGATACGACTATATAGATAATGAATAAGCTATATAGATAATTGATACGAGATTAATAGATTTATTACGAGGATAGATAATTAAAAATGGACTTAAAAATGAGGGGGGTGAGTCAGATAAAGAAGACCACGCGATAAATGCGAACAGGGGTGATAACAGAGATAGTATTGGTAAACGGAGGAGAAATTAGTATAGGTATAGAATATTGGAGTGTTATTTATTTTTAGGAATCGATAGTCAAGCAAAGCAACCCAAGTCAAGTACAGGCAAAGCAAAGGAGAAAATTTCAGAACCAACGACAAAACAGCGTATACAAAGGAATTCGAATAAACGAACAGAAAGATCTTAGAGTAAGCGTCAGTAGCAGTTACAAGCAGATAAGCAATTCAGAAGTTTCAAAGCAAAGCAAAGCAAGGAAAAGAAACGAGAAACCAGTTCAGCAGCTGAATAACCGTAAACATTGATAGCATCAGCAACCACACGAGAAGCAAAGCAAGAGATAAAGAAAAAAGTTTATTAAAAGAGGAAGAAAAGAAAAAAGTTCGCAACAGTAAAGTGTCAACACTAAAAGTATTCAACTGTAACCGGGAACAGGCACAGATAGCGGATGACATTTTGAATTTAATAGCAGCGAGGAGAACGAATTACGTAATATCGAAAATCAATTGACAACGATAGAATCAGTGAACGAGAAAGATTGGACACAATCCAACATGACGACTTCAATAAACTTCTTCAATTCCGGATGCAAATACATGATGAATAACAATAATTGTATGACAGGAGAATTCAAGAGAAAATTTAGAGGAGAAACCGTTTGACGGTGTCTCAACAAATTGGATACATTCATAAAGGAATTCGAAGTGTATAAAAATATCTGTCACTGGACAGAATCAAAAAGTAAAAGAGCGACTACCCTTGTACTCTGAAGGGAGCGCACAAGATGTATTTGTTAGAAGAAGCAAGAGATGTAACAAAATTAACAACGTGGACAGAGATTATAAGAGTTCTTAATAAAGATATTCGAATAGAGAAAAAGGGGAATAGGAAGATACTAGAGCTTCCTACATCGAAAACACAAGACGAGATGAATCAAATGCAGTGTACGCATGCGAATTAAAGAATTGTGTAAAGAAGCCTTCGGGAAACAGATTTGCCCGAAGATAAAATGGTAGACGTTCTTCATAAGAGGAATCAAAAAAGAGAAACATACGAGCCAACCTTGGATGTTTGGCACCAGAAACGTTAGATAAGCAGTAGCAATCGCAAAACAGTGTGAAGCCATCTCTAGACTGGGATATCAAGTGGCAGTCTTTGACCACAGAACCAACAACATCAACAGTCAATGCCAACAATCAAAACAACAATTACCAATCCAGCGATGAATCAATTCATTCCAAGAGCACAGCAGATGTTCAAGCCACCAAACGAGAAATCGGAGGATAGAGGTAATAACCAAGGTAAGTTATTAATAATTTCAGGAAACAATCCAAATACAAATGGAAAATGCTCCATATGCCAAGAATAGGACATCGGTCAGAGATTGTTTCCGAAAACTACACTTGTCAAAAATGTGGTAGGACGAGGGCATACTGAGAAAATATGTAGACAACCTATTAACAAAGCATGTACAATTGTGGACAAACAAGGACATTTGCAAGGGCAATTTAGCATAAGACGAAACCAAACAGTCAAATTTAAACAACTCTATGGGAATCCACAGATTAACGTGATGCAAGAGATAGACATTGTTACGAGAAACATTTACAACGAATGCCCATGGATTAAAGAGATGATGCAACAGATGCCCACCAATATACAACAACAACGAATCAATGTAATGAGAAGCAATGAGGAGATTCAAGAGCTGCGAACTAGGAATATCAAGAGCAACAAAACAGCTGAATGGCAAAGACTACAAACAGAGGAAGCTCAGAAATCCAGCAAAGATGGGAAATCGAAAACAAACCCGAAAAGAATTAATATGATGAGATAGAAATCAGATGAAATTCACACTGCGAGCAGTGTGTTGAGAACGAAGGGGGAGAAATATGAAACTGATAACGAAGAAAACAGTTGAATTAAATACGATGGAGAAATAGAGGCCATCAAAGAATTTACAGAGGAGGAAAAACAGAGACGTCGACAATTAAAGAAATGACAACTGAGAAATCAGACGAACCAGAACTCAAAGAGTAATCGAGCAGAGATGATGATAAGGAAGTCAAAACGAGGAACACTAATGTCGAGATAGACGAACTCGAAAACGAAATTATGACACAAACAATAAAGAGTACACTCGAGAAAATAAAGCAAGAGGAAGCTTTAGAACAAGAGGAGGATCAGTTAAAGAAAAAGAAGCAATCCTGAACAAGAGAAAGCGGAACTAAGAAAGAAGGCACTAATATTAAAAATAGACGGAGCGTTGAACATGTAGAACAAGAGCAAGCACTAGATCAAAAATGAAGTGATGACAAAGAAAGTGCTTATCTCAAGAAAGGAGAAGCGAAAATTAGAACTACAAAGAGATTGAGCAGGAAGCATCAACGTTCACAAGGAAAGAAAAAGATATCAGAACCAATAATAACAAAAAATCGAATCCAGAGGGTACTGCTACAAAATAGAACAAGAATCAAAAGAAAAGAAAGCCCACGTGGAGTAAAGCTCAAATCGAGAATAAAATAAAAGAGATATGTTCAAATAAAAGGGCCAACAAAGAATAAGAAAGAGGAGGAACAACTACATATTAATATGATGAGACAAATACCAGACGATCAAACAAATGAGATGAAAGCGAGATAAGCAGTCTGGGCGGAGAAATATTTCAATCATGCGAGGAAAATAAACCATTATAAGGATGAATCAAAATCCGAATTAGAGGA
Organism: Schmidtea mediterranea; assembly: GCA_022537955.1. Lineage (NCBI taxonomy): Eukaryota > Metazoa > Platyhelminthes > Tricladida > Dugesiidae > Schmidtea > Schmidtea mediterranea. Next base: position 224,461,747 of record CM039680.1, read on the forward strand.
ATAGAACGATTGAACAAGTTGTATACAAAATAAAAATTATCGATTGTTGGAAATGATATGAAAGCAGGAAAAAATGTGAATGGGATAGCCTAGAAGGAAATGCGGAATATATAGTTATGCCAACAACGATTAATAATAAATGCACATTAGCCAAAACCCTGGGAGAAAAATTCACAACACCAAAAGAAAACCTTATCAACGCGAGCACGAGAAAATAAAGAAATAACATAATAAAAGTGGAAAGCAGACCCAAAGAGTGGAGAAGAGATAATAGTCGAAATATGGGCAAGGAACCCATCACAAAAGTCTGTGTATTCGAAAACTAAAAGAACGGAACGATAAATGAGAGAATCAAATGTCAATCAAACGATGATATCAAGAACCAAAAATACCGTATTCCACTAAAAGAAAGCGTGGAAAGTACATAGTACACGTTCAGAAAGGAAGAGTGATTACTGGAAATCAATAACCAGAAAGCTATTAGAATCAATTACGACAAACGTCCGGAAAAGGAAACAAGAGGAAAACCGTATCAACGACAGATCAGAGAAAGTAAAGCAGTAATAATAACATAGAGTTAATGCAGCAAACGAAGAGGAAATAGTAATTGAGAACACAGGTGAAAACCTATCACAAAATCTGCGTATACGAACCTAAAAGAACGAAAACAGTAACAAAGAATACAATGTGAAAACAAGCAAAACGATAATGAATTGAAAGTATCGCATACCGACAAAGGAACTGGAAAATATGTAATAAACATTCAAAAAGAACTCATGAACATTGGAGAACGATAACAAGGAAACCACTCAAATCAAATGCGACAGATCAATCCACAACAGACAATCTGAGAGAAAACAGAAACGAAACCTGGAAAAAAGGAATGATCATGGACGACAGCCACCTTTCAATTCACGAAGCATACAACTCCAAAGCACATTAAGAATGTACAACCAAAAGAAGGAGTATGGAGACAACCAGTGCAGGAAAATACAACCTGCAGCCTAATGAAAAGAATTACATGATAAAATGATCTGGATAACAACAGCAATAGTAAGCAGCGTAGTAATGCTGATAATAATTCAACTAGCAAGAACTACCAAATGCAGAAAGAAGCCAAGCGAAGAAAAATTATGGCCAGCGGTAGAAAAAATTAATTACGATATCGAATTTAGGACAATTATGATGTAGAAAGAACTGAAGAATATGAAATCATAGAAATTCTAATACAAACAGGCTTCTGGTCAAAGAACCGCCCATTATCGAAGCACAACAATGGTCCAATGAATCTGATGTTACAGATAATGAATGAAAAATTCGGGGATATACGACATTGCGTTATGAAGTCCCGGAGACGATGGTGTAAACGAGAAAGAGACGTTGTATATAGTGTAAATATTATGTAGTATAATAGTAGTAATAGTATGCACGTATTTATAAATATTGTACAAATGTGTTAGAAATAGTTAGCAAACGAAAGGAATACGACGAATTAATGATGTATTTATAACAACAGATGAATCCGAATAACGTAAATCAACCAAATCAGTGAAGAATACGCCAATCACAGAAGCAATACAACAACCAGCAGCTGCCAATGTACCTATGAGATTGTAGAATTAAATCAAGGAATATATCAAGATCAAGGAATCGAGGCAACGTGGAGACGACAATGCGAATTAATGACATTAATAACACAACAATGCGCAAACGCAGTGGACAAATACTCATCTAGTATTAACGGAAAGTGTGAACAGAGGTCTACAACAAGCCTTAAGACTAGAAGAACAACAGAGAACAATACTACAATTACAGAGAATGAATGAACAATTTAGCGGATCAAGTTAGATGGCAAGCTGACGAAATTAGAAGACTACGTAGTAACCAAACAGCACGTTAATCCAGCAAGTTGGGTGGATGGATAGCATCAATGCCAGAATTCACCCCAGAACCGGATTCAACAGTAGAGTAAAATAAGCGTACCGTGTAAATATGTGTAATAGAACGATAGAAGTAAGCAACGTCAAGTAATCAGAAAATTTTTGTAGATTATGCAGACAATCATCGAGAGAATTAGAGGAAGCAGAAATCCATCGAAACTACGAGACGAATAATGAAAAATAAGATCAGAATGGTGAACGATATCAAAGAAGATTAAAATGTTGTAAATGTAAAGAATTACTAATTGGAGCGAGACAGACGAAATGCGGATGCAGATATGTTACAGATTGTACGATAGAAGTGAGAAACACAAACAATAAATGCCCTGATGCGACGAGACGATTGAAAGGGATGAAGACCCTACAACAATGGATTAAAGCTACTAATAAAGAAATCAATATTTACCAGTCAATGCCGAGTAAAAGAATGTGAATGGAAAGGACTTATGAAGGAAGCCGAAAATCACGCAAATGAATGCGAATATGACGAAGATATTTATGCGAAAAATGTCGAACCATCACAACGAAAAAGACGATAAAAAGACCATCACAAAATATGTATCAAGAGGAGGAAAAAATGCGAATTCTGGAGTCATCGACGAATGGATAAAAATAGAAATGCAACATCGGATCCAAAAGGGAACAAATATGCGTACCGATATGAAGGAGTATGCGCAAACAACTGCGACAAGAAAGATAAAGTCAAACTAAAGGAACATTGGAACGAATGTAGCGGCAAACAGTCAAATGCCCGTTAGAATTATTCAATTGTCAAACGCAACTACCAATGCGGAAATGCAAAAACACATGATGGAAAATAGCATCGAACATACAGAAATTATGATGAAAACGATAGGAATGTTGGCATGTGGAGGTAAAAAGCCTACGAACAGAAAATGATGCCACAAAAAGCAATAATTAAGAGAAATACTAGATCCAGAAAGAATTTCGAGAAAGCCAAGGAGACACACTCAAGAAAATTGGTCGAAATGGAAAAGAAAATGCAACAGATGACCAACAGCATAAAGGAACTAGAAAACCAACAATTCTATAACCAGAAATATCCTACAGCACCATTTATATGGAAAATAACCGAATTCGCAGAAAAACTCCAGAGAGCAAAAGATGAACACAAAGAATTCTTGACAGTCCACCAATATACAGTTGGAAAATGGATACAAATTGGGCATAGATTATATCCGAATGGAGATGGTGAATGCAACGGGCACCCACATCAGTGTCTTCATCAGAGTAGGAAGAGGAGATTATGATGAATTATTAACATGGCCTTTTAAACAAATATGATTTAACAATGAAAGGATATGAGGATTTTCGTAACCCAATTCAGAACAGAAATTGACCACAGATGGAAGGCCAAACAACTGACTGAATACAGCAATTGGAACACCACGTTTCTATCCACAAAACGATTGAGAGGAGAAGGATTCTGCGAGAAGATAATCTGTATATAAAATTAGAAGTAGAGAGGCCGGACAAGACGTTGTTTAAGGAGAGAAAGAAAGTATAAATAAATGTAAATAAATAGAAAAAACCAAATAAAAATCAAAAAAATTACAAATAACCAGAAAAATCAGAAAAACAAAATTCAAAAATAATGACAATATTTAGATGGCAAAGCGGAACCAGCGAAGAGATAATGATACAGATGAGGAGGACCAAAAATTCGATATGGACGAACTATGGAAAAACAGAAGAGGAGGAAAAAAACCAATATACTAAACAGCAGACAATAACATACTATGCGGATTTTGATGTAGAAGAAAGACCACAGCAAATCAGGACAAAAGTATACCCACCAATGAGAGTAAAAGACGAAAATTTGAGAAAAAGAGAACAAAGATACCTAACTTTTAAAAATATAAAGTATTTACCAAACGCAAAGTCAAGAAATGCGCACAAGGATTCTACTTTACGGAACACCAGAACTACCAGACGAGTAACATGCATCTAGATAACTGAGACAAAATTCAAAATTTTATTTGTTAAACATTATAGAAAATAAAAAAAAACCGTACCTATTAGAATTAACCCCAAATCAAAGTCATGTCGTCGAGATAAATAAAAGCTACATCAATAATAAAAATCCAATAGGATAGTGGAATAATGGAAACATCAATTTCGAATTAACAATAAATGGAACATAATTAGATAAGGGTTCGACAAGTTAGGGCTTGTTGACGTAGTTGATTTTAAAAATTTACCAATAAATCAGAATCATAAATTAATTTGAGATCTTTAACGACTAATTTAAATGAATGAAATTTGGACAAGAAGTGTTAACAATAAATCGAATGAATAGGGTGGGGATTAACCAAAATACGATCGAAATTGAGTAGGCAAGACGAATTAAAATACCACTGGTGTTCTGAGAATGAAAGATAAGTCTCGACCCGAGTAATTGTATATAGCGAATAGTTCCTCCATCCACTTTTCATGAGGAAAGTAAAATGATATCACAATTATCGGAGAAAACCCCCATCCGAGAGAGCGAATAAATTCCAAAATTATGGGATCCCCAAACACGACGACGAATGGCGAATATGCTCATAACCGAATTTTCTAGAGAGACCGTTAAAATTCCAGACGATTGGAATTTCGTAGGCGGCTCAATTTTACGTCTCGAATTAATTAATTCATACACGCCGTCCGGTCGATAAAATAAACACAGCTGACCGATATTTTAAGCTCAAGTCAATTTAGAAATTTGTTTATTTATATAAATTTCCGAATTCTTCAAGTCACTCGAATTAAATTCAAAAAATTATGAACCATAGGGTCCTAAAAATACTTCAACCAGAAACAAATTAAAATACAGACATTACAAACAGGGCAAGATTTAAACTAATACCTTCTAAATACCTAATGATGTCCTAGAATTTCACAAATAGTGATCCCTTCTTTACACTAAATTGTTTCTGAGTGTGGTTTTATTCATCACGGATAAATCGAGCCTAGGAAACCTCAATGTCAGTCGCTAAATGCACCAAACCTTGACCACTAAACTCTCTTTAACTAATAAGTAAAAGGCCCATATTCCCCACACTGTTATTATTCATAGTTTTAAATTCTCAATTGTTACAGAACATGCCACAAATCGATCACCTCTCAGTCAACGGGAAAGAGGCCGGGCTCAAGAATGCGTTACGAAATCCACCGACGAAAATAGCAAGACCCCGTCACAGTGCCATATTCTATTTCCTCGGAAAGCACGAGATCCGAGTAAGACCCTCTCGAACCAGTAAGACAAAGAATACCCAGCCCGCTGAAAATCTTCGCACATGCGCAGGAGCTCCCCACCCATTGGAGCGGTGTTGAGGAGCAGGTGGACTTACAAGAGTTCAAGGCAAAGGATGTACCTTGAGTGTGTGGATGACATCTTGCGGCGGATCCGCCGCGGCCCACATCCACTTTGTCCGATATCGGGACACTAGGCGTCCATACACAGTAGAGGCTCTCAAAGAGCCTTAAAAGAAAGATCTGCCCGGACAAAATAAACTGAACGAACAGATCATAGTGATTTAAATAAGCAATAAAATTAGAGAAACGTGTGAATTTCTTTTCGTATATTAGCTGAAAATGAATGTTGAGTGTTTGAAAGATTTAATATGTAGGGACTATAAATTGACGAGTAAAATCCCCTTAATTTCAGTAATGGCTTCTCTACGGATCTTGCAGACGAGTTTTAGATCACGCGAGACAGGCGAATGCCGAATTACTTTAGTCAAGTCCTACAATAACCCGTGAAAATGCCAAACAGATCAAGCGACGTGCTAGATCCCAAACGAACCAAGTCCTATTACCAACGACTACTGCAGCCAAAAAGGCTGGGCCGAAGAACGCCAGCTCAATCGGAGTTTGCGAACACAGGTCAAGGTGCTAGAAGTCGCACTAGCTGTATGCGAGAAGGTGAAGCGGTCACCTACCCGGGGCTTCATCTTCGCCCCAACTCAAATTTGCCGCAACAGCATAAGACACAGAGCAACCCATCGCCACCAACAACGTCGACCGGGACGTAAAGAACGTGCCCGACGTCGAGCAACCCAAATCCAAAATGCCAACCGAGATATCTTATCATGTGATTGATTTAATTTAGAGTAGTTTAGCCTTATTTGGAGTCTTTTTTCTTTTGAAACTACATACCAATAGGTATAAGTAACCCCTATTAACGTCTCAGTTTTCCAACAGGTTTAATTAAGCCACTAAACTTGAGCAATTATTTATGAGGACAGGAAGCAAAGCGAGCATAGACGTCTTCTATCGACAGCTCGTGAACCCGAGGTTTGGTTCGAGCAATTACAGTACTAGCCAATGGTATTCATTTTGGCGGAAACGAATCCACACTTGAACCATTTCAAACGTTGCTTAGCAAAACGGTGCCAAGTGGAGTAGCATCATTTTTGTAGGCGTACTAGGGTCGCCAGGAAGATGAGCAAGATTTTGAAAACCTGTAACCCAACATACAAATTTGGGGGGGCTCAGCCGGGATAAAGCTTTGTTAATTGGAAAAAGCAAAAATAACCAAGTCAAGAAACCCAACAAGAGAGTCTGTCAGTACCACCTCAGCCGGGATTGAATGATTTTCGTGTGCAAACAAATCAATGAGAAAGTGTAAAGACCGAGAAAAAATTGAAAACAGCAAATAAAAAACCGGATACAAATTTGGGGGCTCATAAAAGATTGTTTTACAAAGAACCCAAGGAAATATAAGCAAATGTTTAAAGCTTAAAAACAGAGATACTGAGACGATATGTTGCAAACCTGGAGGGATGAGAACGCCATAAAACAAAACCCAGAGAACAACTTGTTGGAAACGAGTAACCCGACTACCAAATTAAGACGCCAAGACACTCAACATCCATCAATACTGAGACGAATGACATCCTTGTAGCACACCAAAACAACTAAGTCGGACAAGACGCATAAGTAATTAAAAGGGCAACAATCGGGATAAAATGAATGGGATATAAGGAAATGAATAAACTATATGAGAAAGGCAACCACCCAGACAAGAGGCGCAACGTAATAGAATAAAGCACAAAACAGGTATGATTTAAAATAGTAGTGATAAAATGTCAAAATATATTAAAGAGGTGAATGAATAGGGTAGTAGTATTTAGATAAATTTAAAGGGTAATTGATAATTTTATATGGAACCAGCAAAATTATAGAAATACTAAAGGGGATTCTAACATCGAAAATGACAATCTTTGGAGGAACTAATTAATAAAACAAAAAGTTATTTAAACGAGCTAAGAGGAATATCAGCAATCTCTAACCTATTACTTCCGTGAACATTGAACATATTAAAAAATTGATCGATATGAATTAAGATGTAACTACGAGAGAATATATGAAATTCTATCTATTTGAGATGTAGAGATAACCAAATTTGGGAAAGCTGTACAGTAATGGAAAAAGTCTAAGAATACTTGAAGACGAGGATCTGCAACAACAGTGAAAGAGCAACTAAGGCTTTATGTGGAATGTTATACGGTGCAAAACAGAGGACGCACGAGTAATAGGTGATACCTTGCGGACACCTGAGTTATTGCATGGATGCGCACAAGAGTTCGCACTGTATGTTATGCCATTCGAAAGATTAAAGGAAAAGACTAACGGTTTACTTCCCATTATTTTATGATTGGAAATGAAATAAATGTGTATTACTTGAAATTATTATTAGACGATAGAATAAATATGCAAGGTTTATAAATATAAAATAACCGACAACGATAAAACAAATGGTAATAGACCAAAACGTAAAGCCGAATCTAGGGAAGATAATCAAAAAACACCATGCACAGAGACACAAAAATATTGGACGGAAAAATTTGCCGGACAACCGAGTTTTCCTACTATAGAATTCTTTTTGTCTTATTAATATTATATTTATTGAATTATATTGAGATTAGGACGAGGTAAAAATGGTTTAACCTGAGCTATCTAATGATAGTACGGCTCACCCAAGGGAAACCCTGATGCAACCCTACTGAGAAAGAAAACTTGGTAGGCCAAGGTCGCGTATGGCAGCAAGTAACCGGCGAGAGATGAACACCTATCTTTTGGGAGCTTTGGATGCGATTACCACAAATTTGAAGGGGGGTGAAGAGACAGATCGAGAGGTGAGAGAAAGGAGTGTACACGGAACAGAATTAATAGTTAGATAAAGGTACTAGAGATGACTTCTTTTTTTTCCTAGCTGGTGGTGAGGCACCAGAGACAGCTACCGGACTGTCGTGCTCAGGTTGTTATCAGCCAAGGGATGATGACGCTGGGCCGTTCGATACCAAAAACCCGGATCACACACCGAGTAATTCGGACGATTCTTTTTCGCTTGGGGAGGCAAACGTCGATACAAAACAACCCCAGGATCCCACACCGGAGTATCGGCCAAACGGTAGGTGAGATGTGAACTAACCGGTAAATAAAAAAACGGTTCATACTCAAAATTGTCTACTAAAGGCCAGATGAGACGTCGAATTGGGCCGAGAAATCTGATTTGGATGGAGCGGGCAGAGATTTGATAGTTATTCCCCGCTCCCACTTTTGAGCACTTCCTTTTTTTCACTATCGGGAAAATCAAGTAAACCGTTTTTGGAACTTGATTGAACGTCTAGGCATTCCATACTTTATATATTTTCTTCGAGTGTACCACAACCCGGATCCCACACCGAGTACCGAGGGAATGTTTTTTATTGCCCAGCGAGGAGTTTGGTTACAATAACCCGGATCCCACCGAGTACAAATATCCGAATGCGGTGAGTAAAGCTAACCGAAGAATGCGCGGCCAAAAGACCGCCATGGCTTGAGTCAGTGTGAGGCCTCAAAAACATACCAAAAGTCACTGATTGAAGCTAAGTCTGCTTATAAGAGCCCATAATATGAAAATAGAGGCCGGATGATTATTTAATCAGATACTTTGAGGCAAAAAGGGCTGGATGATTATAATCAGATTACTTGAGGCAAATAGAGCGGCCGGATGATTCATGATCAGATACTTGAGCAATAGAGGGCTGTGTGATCCATGATCAGATACTTGAGGCATAAAGGGCGGGATGATTTATAATTCAGATACTGAGCAATAGAAGGCCGGATGATTATGATCAGATACTGGAGGGCCATAGAAGAGTACCAATAAGATATGATATTGAGAAAGATGAAATATTTGGTTATGAAATAGATTTAAGGTCACAGTATGACCAGTAAAAGAGTTTAAAGCGAAGGCCGAAGAGCCAAACGGAAATCAGTTAGGAGGCATAGAGCGCTAGCGATTGAGATTAAGTAATGAATTTTTTGGCGAGACATTAGGAAAACATTATTGGAATGAATGAAAGTATGATGAGTATGATATTATGATAAAATAGATAATTGATACGGACTATTATAGATAACTGATAAGACTATAAGTAAATTGGATACGAATTAAAGATAATATACGAGGTATAGATAATTAAAAATGGACTTAAATGAGGGGGTGAGTCAGATAAAGAAGACCACACGATAAATTGCGAAACAGGGATGATAACGAGATGTATGGTAAACGGAGGAGAATTAGTATAGATATAGAATATTTGGTGTTATTATTTTAGGAATCGATAGTTCAAGCAAAGGCAACCCAAGTCAAGTACAGGCAAAGCAAAGGAGAAAAAATATTTCAGAACAACGACAAAACAAGCGAACAAAGGATTCGAATAAAACGACAGAAAAGATCTTAGAGTAAGCGTCAGAGCAGTTACAAGCAGAATAAGCAACAGAAGTTTCAAAGCAAGCAAAGCAGAGAAAAAGAAACGAGAAACCAGTCAAGGGCAGCTGGAATACCGTAAACCATTGATTAGCATCAAGCACCACACGAGAAGCAAAAGCAAGAGAATAAAGAGAAAAAAAAGTTTATTAAAAGGAGGAAGAAAAGAAAAAAGTTTTCGCAAACAGTAAGAAGTGGTCAACACCTAAGGTATCAACTGTAACCGGAACAGGCACAGATAGCGGATTGACCGATTTTGGAATTAATAGGCAGCGAGGCAGAACGAATTACGTAATATCGGAAAATCAATTGACAACGATAGAATCAGTTTGAACGAAGAAGATCTGGACAACAATCCAAAACATGACGACTTCAATAAACTCATTCATCCGGATGCACAATACAATGATGGAATAACAATAATGTTGCATGGACAGGAGAATTCAGAGGAAAAATTTATGAGGAGAACGTTTGCGGTAGTCTCAACAAATTGGATACATTCATAAAAGGAAATTTGAAGTGTATAAAATATCTGTCACGTGGACAGATCAAAAAGTAAAGGAGCGACTACCCTTGTATTCTGAAAGGGAGCGCACAAGATGTATTTGTAGAAGAAGCAAGAGATGAACAAAAATTAACAACGTTGGACAGAGATTAAAGAGTTTCTTAATAAAGATATTCGAAGAGAAAAAGGGGAATAGGAAGATACTAGACTTCCTAAACAGCCGAAAACAAAGACGAGATGATATCAAATGCAGTGTACGCATGCGAATTAAAGAAAATTGTGTAAAGAAGCCTTCGAAAGAACAGATTTGCCCGAAGATTAAATGCGTTAGACGTCTTCATAAGAGAATTCAAAAGAGAAGACATACGAGGCCAACCTTGGATGTTTGCACCAGAAACGTTTAGATAACAGCAGTAGCAATCGCAAACAGATGTGAAGGCCCATCTAGGACTGGGATATCAAGTGGCAGTCTTGACCAACAGAACCAACAACGATCAACAGTCAATGCCAACAACAAAACAAACAATACCAATCCACGATGAATCAATTCATTTCAAGAAGGCACAGCAGATGTTCAGCCACCAGCAACGAGAAATCCGGAGGATAGAGGTAATAACCAAGTAAGTTATAATAATAATTTCAGGAACAATCCAAAATTACAAATGGAAAATGCTCCATTGCCAAAGAATAGGACATCGGTTCAGAGACATTGTTTCCGAAAACTTAACACTTGTCAAAATTGTGGTAGGACGAGGCATACTGAGAAAATATGTAGACAACCTATAACAAAGGCACGTTACAAATTGTGGACAACCTAAGGACATTTTGCAAGGCCAATGAGATTAGACGAGAACCAAACCAGTTCAAAGATTAAACAACTCTATGAGGAAATCCACAGGTTAACGTGATGCAAGAGATAGACATGTTACGAGCAAACATTTACAACGAATTGCCCATGAAATTAAAAGAGATGATGCAACAGATGCCCACCACTATACAACAACAACGATCAATGTAAATGAGAAGCAATGAGGAGATTTCAAGAGCTTGCGAACTAGGGAATATCAAGAGCAACAACAACGCTGAATGGCAAAGACTACAAACAGAGGAAGCTCAGGAAATCCAGCAAAGATGGGAAAATCGAAAACAAACCCCGAAAAATAATTAATATGATGAGAGAATAGGAAATTCCAGATGAAATTTCACACTGCGGGCAGTGTGTTGAGAACGAAGGGGAGGAAAATGATAACTGATAACGAGAAAACAGTTGAATTAAATACGATGGGAGAAATTATGAGGCCATCAAAAGAATTAACAGAGGAGAAAAACAGAGACGTCGACAATTAAAAGAAATGAAACTGAGAAATCAGACGAACCAGAAAACTCAAGAGAGTTATCGAGCAGAGATTGATGATAACGAAAAGATCAAAAACGAAGGGAACACTAATGTACGAGATAGACGAACTTCGAAAACGAAATTATTTGACACAAACATAAGAGTTACACTCCGAGAGAAATAAAGCAAGAGGGAGCTTTATAGAACAAGAGGAGGCCATCAGTTAAAAGAAAAAAAGCAATCCTGAAACAAGAGAAAGCGGAACTAAGAAAGAAGCACTAAATATTAAAAATAGACGCGGCGTTGAAACATGTAGAACAAGAGCAGCACTAGATCAAAAATAGAAGTGATGACAAAGAAAGTGACTATCTTCAAGAAAGGGAGAAGCGAAAATTAGAACTACAAAGAGATGAGCAGGAAGGCATCAACGTCACAAGGAAAGAAAAGATATCAGAACCAATAATAACAAAAAATCGAATCCAGAGGGTACTGCTACAAAAAATAGAAACAAGATTCAGAAAGAAAGCCCACGTGAGTAAAAGCTCAAATCAGAGAATAAAATAAAGAAGATATTGGTTCCAAAATAAAAGGCAAAACCAAAGATAATAAAGAGGAGGAAACAACTAATTTAATATGATGAGACAAATACCAGGACGATCAAACAGATGAGATGAAAGCGAGATTAAGCAGTCTGGGCGGAGAAATATTTCAATCATGCGAGGAAATAAACCATATAAGGATGAATCAAAATCCGGAATTAGAGGAATAGAAACGAATTGAACAAGTATTGATATTACAAAATAAAATTATCGATGTTGGAAATGGAATATGAAAGCAGGAAGAAATTGTGAATGGGGTAGCTAGAAGGAAATGCGGAATATTATAGTATGTGCCAACAACGATATTAAAATACATTGCCACATTAGCCAAAACTGGGAGAAAAATTCACAACACCAAAAGCAGAACCTTAATCAACGACGAAGCACGAGAAATAAGAAATAAGCAATTAAAAAGTGGTAAGCAGACCCAAAGAGTGGAAAGAGATAATAGTCGAAAATATGAGCAAGGGAACCCATCACCAAAGTCTGTGTATTTCGAAACTAAAAAGAACGGAACGATAAATGAGAGAATCAAATGTCAATCAAACGATTTGATTATCAAGAACCAAAAATACCGTATTCCAACTAAAAGAAAGCCTGGGAAAGTACATATTTACACGTTCAGAAGGAAGAATTGATTACTGGAAATCAATAACCAGAAAGCTATTAGAATCATTACAGACAAAACGTCCGGAAAAGAACAAGAGGAAACCGTATCAACGACAATCGAGAAAGTTTTAAAGCAGTAATAATAAACTAGAGTTAAAGCAGGGCAACGAAAGGAATAGTAATTTGAGAACCAGGTGAAAAAACCTTATCACAAAAATCTTGCGTATTACGACCTAAAGAAACGAAACAGTAAAACAAAAGAATTACAATGTGAACAAGCAAACGATAATGATTGAAGTATCGCATACCGACGAAAAGGACAACTTGGAAAAATATTAATAAACATTCAAAAGGAACTCAATGAACATTGGAGAACGATAACAAGGAAAAACCACTCCAAATCAAATGCGACAGATCATCCACAAACAAAGACATCTGAGAGAAAAACAGAAACGAAACCTGGAAAAAGGAATGATCATGACGACAGCCACCTTTCAATTCACGAAGCATTACAACTCCAGAAAGCCACTTAAGAATGTACAACAAAGAAGGAGAATGGGACAACCAGTGGCAGGGGAAAAATTACAACATGCAGCCTAATGAAAAGAATTACATTGATAAAAATATCTGGAAACAACAGAATAGTAAAGCAGCGTAGTAATGCTGATTAATAATTTCAACTAGCAAGAACTACCAAATGCCAGAAAGAACAGCGAAGAAAAAGATTATGGCAGCGGTTAGAAAATTCAATTACGATATCGGAATTAGGACAATATGATGTAGAAAGAACTGAAGAATATTGAAATCATAGGGAAATTCTACTACAAAACAGGCTCTGTCGTCAAAGAACCGCCCATTATCGAAGCACAACAATGGTCCAAAGAATCTGATGATACCAGATAATGAATGAAAAATAACGGATATACGGACATTGCGTATTTGAAGTCCCCGAGACGATGGTGTAAACGAGAAAGAGACGTTGTATATTAGTGTTAAATATTATTGTAAGTATAATGAGTAAATAAGATGCAGAACGTATTTAATAAATATTTTGTACAAAATGTGTTAAGGAATAGTTAGCAAACAGAAAGGAATACGACGATTAATGATGTATTAATAACCAACCAGATGAATCGAATAACGTAAATCAACCAAATCAAGTGAGAATCCGCCAAATCACAGAAGCAATTTACAAACAACCAGCAAGCTGCCAATGTACCTAAGAGATTGTAGATTAATCAAGGAAATATCATCAAGATCAAGGAATCGAGGAACGTGGAGACGACAATGCGAAGTTAATGACATTAATGAACAAACAATGCGCAAAACGCAGTGGACAAATACTATCTAGTATTAAACGGAAAAGTTGTAGAACAGGGTCTACAACAAGCCTTAAGACTAGAGAACAACAACCAACCAGAGAAACAAATACTACATTACAGAAATTTGAATGAACAATTAGCGGATCAAGTTTTAGATGCAAGCTTGACGAAATTAGAAGACTACGTAGTAACCAAACAGCACGTAGATCCAGCAAGTTGCGGTTGGAATGGATAGCATCAATGCCAGAAATTCACCCCAGAAACCGGATCAACAGCTAGAGTAAAAATAAGCGTACCGTGTAAATATGGAAATGAACGATAGAAGTAAAGCAAGTCAATTAACAAAAGAAAATTTTTGTAGATATGCAGACCAATTCATCGAGGAGAATTAGAGGAAGCGAGGGAATCATCCGAAACTACGAGACGAATAATGGAAAAATAAGATTCAGAATGGTGAACATATCAAAGAAAGATTTAAAATGTTGTAAATGTAAAGATTACTAATTGTGGAGCGGAGACAGACAATGCTGTGCAGAATATGACAGATGTACGATAAAGTGATAGAAACACAAACAATAAAATGCCCTGGATGCGACGAGACGAATTGAAAGGGATGAAGACCCTTACAACAATTGGAATAAAGGCTACTAAAAAGAATCAATAATTACCAGTTCAATGCGAGTAAAAAAAGAATGGAATGGAAAGGACTTATGAAGGAAGCCGAAAATACGCAAATGAATGCGAATAGACGAGATATTATGCGAAAAATGTCGAACCATCAACAACGAAAAGACGAATAAAAGACCTCAAAAATATGTATCAAGAGGGAGGAAAATGCGAATTCTGCGGAGTCATCGAGAATAGATAAAAATAGAAATGCAAACATCGGATCCAAAAGAGGGAACAAATATGCGACCGATATGAAGGAGTATAGCGCAAAAACAACTGCGACAGAAAATAAAGTCCAAACCTAAAGGAACATTGGAACGAATGTAGCGGCAAACCAGTCAAATGCCCGTTAGAATTATCAAATTGTCAAACGCAACTACCAATGGCGGGAAATGCAAAAAACACATTGATGAAAATAGCATCGAAATACCGAAATTATGATGAAAACGATAGGAATGTTTGGCATGGGAGGTAAAAAAGCCTACCGGAACAGAAAATGATGCACAAAAAGCAATAATAAGAGAAATACTAGAGTCCAGAAAGAATTTCGAGAAAAGCCAAGGAGACACACTCAAGAAAATGGTCGAAATGGAAAAGAAAATGCAACAGATGACCAACAGCATAAAGGAACTAGAAACCAACAATTCTATAACCAGAAAATATCCTACAGCACCATTTATATGGAAAATAACCGAATTCGCAGAAAAACTCCAGAGAGCAAAAAGATGGAACACAAAGAATTCTAGACAGTCCACCAATATACAGTTGGGAAAATGGATACAAATTGGGCATTAGATTATATCCGAATGGAGATGGGAATGCAACGGGCACCCACATCAGTGTCTTCATCAGAGTAGGAAGAGGAGATTATGATGAATTATTAACATGGCCTTTTAAACAAAATATGATATTAACCAATGAAAGGATATGAGGATTTTCGTAACCCAATCAGAACAGGAAATGAACCACAGATGGGAAGGCCAACAACTGACTGGAATACAGCAATTGGAACACCACGTTTCTATCACAACAACGATTGAGAGGAGAAGGATTCTTGCGAGAAGATAATCTGTATATAAAATTAGAAGTAGAGAGGCCGGACAAGACGTTGTAAGGAGAGAAAGAAAGTGTAAATAAATGTAAATAAAATAGAAAAAACCAAATAAAAATCAAAAAATTACAAATAACCAGAAAAATCAGAAAAACAAAAATTCAAAAAATAATGACAATATTTAGATGGCAAGCGGAACCAGCGAAGAGATAATGATACAGATGAGAGAAGGACCAAATTCGATATGGACGAGACTATGGAAAAAACCAGAAGAGGAGGAAAAAACCAATATACTAACAGCAGCAATAACATACTATGCGGATTTTGATGTAGAAGAAAGACCACAGCAAATCAGGACAAAAGTATACCCACCAATGAGAGTAAAAGACGAAAATTTGAGAAAAGAGGAACAAAGATACCTAACTTTTAAAGATAATAAAGTATTTACCAAACGACAAAGTCAAGAAATGGCCGCACAAGGATTCTACTTTACGGGAACACCAGAACTACCAGACGAAGTAACATGCATCTTCTGCCAAGGAAAACTCGCACAATGGAAAAAAGGAGAAACAGCAAAACGGGAACATCGAGAAAAACTCCCGAGATGTCCATTTATGTTAAACTTAGACGTCAGAAACCAAGCGATGAATAGATCAGAAGGACTTCGACAATCAGAAATAGACAGAGATGAAAAGGGAGGTGAGAAAAAAGATAACGATAATAAAGAATTTCGAAGATCCAACAGAATTAATATGGGAAAAAGAGACTATAAACAGAACATTCGAAGAGAGAATTAAAACTTTCAAAGGAAATCCAAGAGCGGCAGAATTTGCGAGTCAAGGATATTGCCAAACAGCCAGAGGAATAAGGTGCGAAGGATGTAAAAATCAACAACCAATACCAGATCAGAATGTCAAACAACTAAAACATAAAGGAAAGTGTATGTATAAACAAGAAAAAGAATCAAAGAATATCGAAATAATAATTACAAACCAGCAAGTGGAAGATATTTTAGACCGACCAAAAACGAGGACCATAATGCTATTATCAGGAGTAGATACTCAAAAGATGAAGAAAATAATCAAAGAAAGATTGGCTAACAATTTAGAATGGTACGATTCGACACAAGCAATAATCCGAGCAATTAAGCGATATCAAGAAAAACCTAAAGAAAATCGCGAAAAATCAATAATAAAAGAAGCTATTTTGGAGCAGTATCAATGTGTGACATGTTGGCAGAAACATGTAGAAATAATTTATATGCCTTGTGGACATATGGTCACATGTGAAGCATGCGGGATAAAAGTCAATATATGCCCAGTATGTAGAAAGCCGATCAACGGGCGGATCAAAGGATTCCGTTTCGCTGATCAGTAATTAAAAAAGGGAAAACAATGTGTAAAAAGTGTAAATAGAGATAAACGAAAAAACAAAAAAATTATAAAAACTCAAAAACCACCAAATACGAGATGATGTAAAATTATGATAAAATTTAGAGATGAGTGAAAAGAGAGAATAACCGATTATTAATATTTAGAAAACAATTATGAATCCAAATGAGACAAAAGAAATTGTAAAAGAGGCTGAAGAGACGAAATCAGCAACCAAAGATCAACCAGAGTCAATAAAAGTAATAAATGAGGAAGTAGAATTATGGAAACAAAGAACGGTACAATTAAAAGAAATGCTACTAACAGCAGAAGAGGAATTAGTACAAGAGACCCTAAAAACGAAAATGATGAGAGAAAAGTGGGAAAAACAACTAGAACAAAAAATAATTTACCCGGAAGGAAAAGAGAAAACGTACCAAGAGCAAGAAGAGGAAATGATGAAGGAATTTATGCAGAACCAAACTAGAATCAGAAATCAAAGGAAAGAAATACAAACTCTAGAGCAAGAGAAGCAGGATCAACAAAGTGAAATCGAAAGATTGCGAGAAGTGATAAAAGATAAAGAAGCAGAAATACGAGAAGAAGGAGAAGAAACGATAAAAATTATACAGCAAATGCAGGAGGAAATTGGGCAAATTAGTACCCAATACCGAATAGAGAAAACAAAGAGAACCCATTTGGAACAAGCCAAAGAATGGGCAAAACGACAAGCACTCCATTGGAAAGCCAAATGGACGGAAGATAGAGAACAGTCAAGAAGCAATTGGGAATCGCGAATCAGACATTATATTCAGCAAATAGCCGAAGAGGAAGATAGAACAAGAGCTTACAAAGCTAAATGGGAAAATGCGAAAGAGGAAGTCAACAAGCTGAGAAATCAAGGGCCAAAACCATCAAAGAAAATTAGAGAGCCCAGAGACGATAGACAAGAAAGAATGCTGACTCAAATAACTGATCAAGCGAGAAAATGGCGCATAGAATGCAAAATATGGGAAGACGCCAACGTAAAACAATTTAATTATATAGTGAAATTAGAGCAGGAAGTTGAGTACAAACAGACCCGAATAAAAGAGATGCAGATCGAGCAGGACGAAGCTCACCGACAAAGACGAATACAACGAATAAAAACGGAAAAGAAAGAAAGTTGGATTAAATTAGAAGCAGGAAAATGGAAGGACCAGTACCAGGAAGCCAAAAAAGAGATAAGACGACTACCCAAGAAATTACTGAATACCGAAGATTGGGAGCTATGGGAGCGGATCGAAGAGCAGAAACATACACTCGACGACTACAGTAACCAAATACAAACATTAGAATTTAACGAACGAATCAGAAAGAATACAATAAACAGGCTCAGAAAAACCGAAAAGGCCCACAGGAAATGGATTGATCAATTAAATCAGAAGATACTGGAAACCTTAAACAAACAAACCGACGAAAGAAGACAAATCCAACAATTAAACGAGAGGATAACAGAACTCCAGCAGGAGGTGAACGGACACCGAGGAGTTGCTGTATTCAAAGAAATCCAGTTAAGACATCAACATGAAGTTAATGAACAGTTGAAAGAACAAGTTAAAGCAGAAATAAAAGCAATAAAGCAAGGATATGAGGAAAATGAACAGAACTTGAGGACAGAGATCGAAAAGTTAAAAGCGTTGGAAAACACGCATCGATTAGAAATACAAGTAGAAGAGTTAACAGAAAATACGGAATATCTTGCCTATCTCTTAGACGAAGAGATACAAATATCAAACGCTTTACGTGCAGAGATAAATACCTTGCAAAACCGACCACCAATCCTGCTTATGCCGTTATATCCGACGGAAATGCTAACTCAAGTACCCGCCGAACCCGACGAAGGATTCGGGGAGACGGACGAAACGATAGTGTAAACCTAAAGAGGAAACATTGTAAAAAGTGTAAAAAGATAATAAAAATAATAAAAACGACAAAAACAAAAAATTGTAATCGATGTATATTTAGCATGAATTCGAACGAAGTAGAAATCCGAATGAATCCAGAAGACGGAGAATACGTACCAAGCCCAATTCAATTAGTAGAACCAATCGAGCAAGACCCACTGAGATATTACAGTAAAAGATGGAGAGCCGAAAGAAAAGAATGGCAAGAATTAGTGGAGGAACAAGATTCAGAAATCGCCCGGATAAATCATCAGTTAACACAATCAAAACAACTAACCAATATGATAAAACGAAAACTAACATCTAGCATGGGAGAGAACAGAAATCAAAGGAGAGAAAATGAACGATTGAGACGAGAATTAGCAGAAATAAAGACTCGAGTAATCCTGGAAGATTATTGGAAAACCGAAGCAGAACGAATGAGAGATAGTAGAAAGAGCGAACAGAGATATGTAATACAACTAGAAGACAGTTGTAAAGAAGCCAGAGAGATAAAAGAGAGCCACCAACAAGCTCAAGATGAGATTAAAACGCTAACAAAACAGCTCCAGGAAGCGAGACGAAAGCTGGAAGAGCAAACAGCTAAACGAATAAATCATAAACGTCAACTTAAAAGAAAGCAAGCGAAAGAAATAAATCTTCAGATAAAAATAAAAAAGCAGCAAAGAATAATCAAGGAAAACCAAGAGCGAATAAAAGAACTCCCAAAACTAACCGAGCGATTGATAAAAGCCCAAGTCCTGATAATGAGATTCTCAGAAAATAAAACTAAAGAGGAGTGCGCGATACACTCAACCCCAGAAAAAGAGAAAGAGTAAAAAAGGGCTAAACTCCACTGTAAATAAACGAAATAAATCCTGTAAATAAATATAAATTGAGTATGTATTTGAAACTAGAAGTTATGAACCCAAACCTGTGGATAATAATGATGATAATAATGAGAAAATGCAATACTGAGAACCCGTTAGAAAAATGCGAGAAATCCCAACCCTTCAGAAGAGAGGACAGCACCTGTGCCGATTTTAAAGAAATTTGTAGTAACCCCAATAATGAGGAATGTCAACAAATAAACCTGCAATGTATACAATGTCCCACAAAAGAAAACAAGGACGAGCTAAAACAGAATATCGAGAAAACCCAAACAATGGTACAAACCCTACTAAAAAATAATGAAGAGATAGCTGATATAAAACATGAAAACCGAGAGATAAAGAAAACCCTAGAAAATATCATCAAACAAATTCAAAGAAAAGCCAAAGCAAATCCCAATAATAAAATAATTCAAGAAATTCAAAAGACCGTCCTATCAATCAAAAAGCAGCAAGGAAAACAAATCAAACAGAAAAATGAACCCCATGCAATGACAAGTCTATCAATCGAACTAATACTACCGATTAGTATAACATCTAACGTAATACTCCTAATATGTTGTCTTATCCTCGGCCTAACAAACAACAAGCAAAGGCAGAATCCCCAAATCCAAAAGGTCAGAAGAATGTTCACCCAAATGCGAAAAACTACCAAACCCAACGAAATGACAAGACTCTCGCAGATTTCCATCAATCACCCTTCAAGATCAACCCTGCTCGAAAGCGAAACCCAAGCCGTCAGCGATTCATTCGAAAACAAGTACAACTGAGTTACAGTAACTGATATTGATTTGAACTGATTTTTCTAACTCGAACTGACCTACATTGATTTGAACTGATTTTACTAGCTGATCTACAGTGATTCGAACTAATATTGATCTACATTGATATTGAACTATCCAATTTTTTTTTTGATTATGTACTGTAGCCGGACCTTAAGTCCATCTTTCTCTTGATAATTCACCTTACAGTAGACATTTTTATGAATATGAATATTGAAAACGAAATTGTATGTATTATCAATTGAAATTGCGGGTCGCAATTTTACGGACCCCCGAGTGTTTTATGTTGGGCCAGAACGTAAACGGCCTTGATAAATGTTTAAATGGATCAGAAACACACACGCAGATACAACACGCAATTTAAAATAAACCTGAAAAACACCAAATAAACCCTATAAAATCTAAGAAATAAAAGAATTAAATATAAAATAATAAACATAAAAATAAAATAAAATAATAACAAAATGCACCAAGATCCGCACGATACCTACACAAATACAACAAGAAAACACGACAAATTCGACGAAATTAGAAAATCAATTAAAGTTCATTAAAGTGGAATTTAAATTGAAAAATTGAATTAGCAATAATTCAATAAAAAACTTTAAATAAAAAATTATAAAAATAAATCAAGAAATATAAAAATTAAATAATAGAATTTGCTAGAAAAGAACAAGGTCGAATTTTGTTTTACTGCATCAAATTTTACACGTCACACAATTAGGTATAAATACTGATCCATTTTCACATTTAACAACCATTTTTCGAAAATTGTGAAATTTTTCTTAAAAACCATTTTAATCGTTTTCGGAAACACACATTTTTCCAGAACATTCTGTTGAACTACTTAAAACTATTTTTCAAAGAGAACCGTTTTAAAACTGTTAGAATCGTCTTGAAGATTTTCAATCATTTATCAACTAGTGTATTCAATCGAACTTTTTAGGTGAGAACCAGTTATGTTGGAACCCTCTTTCCACATCACGACCTTGCATCTCATTTGGAGCTCTGCTCGGCGTCGATGTGGGGAGAGAGGTATTTATGCTATTTTATGTTCGATTTTGTTTTGATGTTTTATGGAATGGTCAAAGTGGTAATTTGTTTGTTTATGATTAATAAATTTTATTGATATGAATAACTTAAATTATATATCTTTATAAATTATAAACCGTAAATGTCGAAATTTTTCCGGCCCACAGCCGAAACATCACGCAAGTTAGTAAAATCAACATAGTGCAGATGCATGTAAGTGCGTGGAAGATCGCCAATGATATGCACCCGTGAAGACTCAGCGTGCGCAACGCAGCGGTCGGATCGTAAATATTTATCCCTATAGCTGAAGCGAGAAATAAGGAAGAAGCCTCTGGCTGCTTCCTCGTTTCTCAATTCTGTAAAATCGACCTAAAATTATCGTACAAACGGCTTAAAATCACCACACCGAGTAGTCCAGTGGGCACTCAATAACTATAATATAAACATACTATGCCTTAAGATCAATTAAAGGAAAAGGGGTACGGGGGTAACGTAAATTGAAATTGCTGATGTAACCACTTCTGTATGAATTTAATAAAGATATCATTAATAGAAGTAAAATGTATTTAATAAAGATATTATTAATAGAATGAATTTAATAAACATATTATCAATAGAAGTAAAATGAATTTAATAAAGATATGGTTAATAGAAATAAAGTAAATTTAACAAAGTTAGGATGAAATAAAACGAATAAAGTTACGATTAAGATGAATTTAAGGAAGTCATGATTGATAAAATGAATTCAATAAAGTTACGATTCATAAAATGAATAAGGTTATGATTGAAAGGAAATGAAAGAAATTTAGTAAAGGTATAAAACGAATTCAATAGAGTTCTGATCAATAGGAAATGAAAGAAATCAAATAAAGCTAGGATTAGTATGAAATAAAATGAAATTATGAAAAATGAATTTAATGAAATTAGGATTAATAAGAAATAAAATGAATTAAATAAAATTATGGTTAATATGAAATAAAATCTCAACGGTAAAGCGATTTAATATGATATAAAAGAAAATCTTAGTTGTAATTGGTAAAGTTTACTAAAGAATAAAACATTGTTATAAGAAAAAATTAAATAAAATTTTTGATTAATGAAAGTAAAATCTTGTTGATAAAGTAAGTAGCGTAGATAACTGAGACAAAAATCAAATTTTATTTGTTAAACCATTATAGAAAATAAAAAACCGTACCTATTAGAATTAACCCCAAATCAAGGTCATGTCGTGAGATAAATAAAAGCTACGATCAATAATTAAAATCCAATAGGATAGTGGAATAAATGGAAACCATCAATTCGAATTAACAATAAAATTGGAACATTAATTAGATAAGGTTCGACAAGTTAGGGCTGTGACGTAGTTGATTTAAAAATTTACCAATAAATCAGAATCATAAATTAATTGAGATCTTTAACGACTAATAAATGATGAATTTGACAGAGAGTGTTAACATAAATCGAATGAATAGGGTGGGGATTGAACCAAAATACGATCGAATTGAGTAGCAAGACGAATGTAATAACCACTGGGTGTCTGAGAATGAATAGATAAGTCTCGACCCGAGTAATTGTATAATGCGAATAGTTTCCTCCATCCACTTTTCCATGAGGAAGATAAAATGATATCACAATTATCGGAGAAAAACCCCATCCGAGAGAGCGAATAAATTCCAAAAATTATGGGATCCCCAAACACGACGACGAATGGCGAATATGCTCATACACCGAATTTTCTGAGAGAGACCGTTAAAATTCCGAGACGATGGAATTCGTTAGGCGGCTCAATTTACGTCTCGAATTAATTAATTCATACACGCCGTCCGGTCGATAAAATAAACACAGCAGTGACCGATATTTTAAGCTCAAGTCAATTTTAGAAATTTGTTTATTTTATAAATTCCGAATTCTCAAGTCACTCGAATTAAATTCAAAAAATTATGAAACCATCAGGGTCCTAAAAATACTTCAACCAGAAACAAATTAAAATTAACAATAACATACAAACAGCAAGATTTAAACTAATACCTTCTAAATACCTTAATGATGATCCTACGAATTTCACAAAATAGTGACCCTTCTTTACACTAAATTGTTTTGAGTGTGGGTTTATTCATCACGGATAAATCGAGCCTAGGAAAACCTCAATGTCAGTCGCTAAATGCACCAAACCTTGACCCACCTAAACTCTCTTTAACTAATATAGTAAAGGCCCTATTCCCCACACTGTTATTATTCATAGTTTAAATCTCAATTGTTACAGAACATGTCCACAAATCCGATCACCTCTCAGTCAACGGGAAAGAGACGCTCAAGAATGCTGTTACGATCCACCGACGAAATAGCAAGACCCCGGTCACAGTGGCCATATTCTATTCCTCGGAAAGCACGAGATCCGAGTAGAGACCCTCTCGAACCAGTAAGACAAGAATACCCAGCCGCTGAAATCTTCGCACATGCGCAGGAGCTCCTCACCCATTGGGAGCGGGTGCAGGAGCAGGTGGACTTACAAGTAGTCAAGGCAAGGATGTACCTTGCAGATGTGCTGGATGACATCCTTGCTGGGCGGATCGCCGTCGCCCATCCACTTTGTCCGATTCGGGACACTAGGCGTCCATACACAGTAGAGGCTCTCAAAAGAAGCCTAGAAAGATTCTGCCCGGACGAATAAACTGACGAACGAGACATCATAGTGATTAAATAGCAATAAAAATTAGAACCGTGTGAATTTCTTTTCGTATTTAGCTGAAAATGAATGTTGAGTTGTTTGAAAGATTTTTAAAATATTTAGGCTGACTATAAATTGACGAGTAAAAATCCCCTTAATTTCAGTAATGGCTTCTCTACGGATCTTGCAGACGGAGTTAGATCACGCGAGACAGGCGAATGCCGAATTACTTAGTCAAGTCCTACAACTAACCCGTGAAATGCAACAGATCAAAGCGACGTGCTTAGATCCCAAACGAACCAAAGTCCTATACCAACGACTTACTGCAGCTCAAAAAGGCTGGGCCGAAGAACGCCAGCTCAATCGGAGTTTGCGAACACAGGTCAGGGGGCTAGAAGTCGCACTAGCTGTATGCCGAGAAGGTGAAGCGGTCACCTACCCGCTCATCTTCGCCCCAACTCAAATGCCGCAACCAGCAGTTAAGACAGCAGAGCAACCCATCGCCACCAACAATCGTCGACCGGGACGTAAAGAACGTGCCCGACGTCGAGCAACCCAACTCCAAAATGCCAAACCGTAGATATCTTATCATGTGATTTGATTTAATAGAGTAGTTTAGCCTTAGTTGAGTCGTTTTTCTTTTGAAACTACATACCAATACGGTCATAAGTAACCCTATTACGTCTCAGTTTTCCACAGTTAATTAAGCACTAAACTTGAGCAATTATTTATGAGGGACAGAGCAAAGCGAGCATAGGTCTTCTATCGACAGCTCGTGAACCCGAGGTTTGTCCGAGCAATTACAGTACTAGCCAATGGTATTCAATTTTTGCGGACGATCCACCACTTGAACACATTTCCAACGTTGCTTAGCAACGGGTGCCAAGTGGAGTAGCATCATTTTGTATGGCGTTACTAGGGTCGCCAGGAAGATGAGCAAGATTTGAAACCCTGTAACCCACCAATCACAATAAATTATTAGCTGTTTGAGTTACAACGAATGCAACATATCTGACTTATTCAAACAAATTTTCAAGTCGTTTTGTTTGGCACATCAATTGTGTCAACCAAAAGGTAAAAGTCATGCAATATTATTAAAATTTGGAAAATGTCAAATTTATTTTTTTTAAATTGGACCCGCAAATATCGAACTTCTTAATATTTGAAATTGACTAAATTAGTAAAATAAATTTTTAATTATTAAATTTTTTTTAACTATTAAGAGATTAATTGGCAAATTTTATTTCAAGGTTCCGCTAAATTACTATTTGTTTAAATGCATATGTGTGACAATAACAATAATTAAAATATTTAATTTAGTTGAATTCATGGCTCAATTAAAAGGTTAGAATTCGTTTATAACGTAACTGGATTTACATATTGTATTTTTTAGCTTTAATTGGACTTGCATTCTTAGCATCTCTAGGTGTAACATTTTTAATTTTAGCCTGTGCTTTAGAGCAATATCGGTTAGAATTTTTTCGAATTATTTAAATTTAAGGATCTTTTGAATAAATAATTAACGTCTAATTTGTTAAGATGTTAAATAAAATATTTAGTGTATTGTAAGTTCTAAACAATTAATTAATCTTTAGAAATTTATTTAATTAATAAATATATTTCATACATTCTAATATTATTGCAAATTATTAGTAATTCAATCTAACTAATTATAAAATTATTTTGTAGTTTTTATTAACGCATAAATTCTTCTAAATTTCCCATTATTATTTTAAAATTTGTCATTAAATGACTTATTTAATTCTTATCTAGAATGATTTAAATATGAAATTGGTTGAAATGCTAATAAAATTGAATTATAAAATTAAATTATAAAATTGTGTATTTGATATTGATGACAATCATGATATTATATATTCACTCAATCGTCACCGATTTTTAAACAAATTTTAGGAATATCTTTACATATTTTTTATTTTATTGTAATCGATATTAAACTAATCTTAGTATTAAATTGGAAATAAGGATAATTTTGTATTTAAATCGATATTTTACAATTTGAAAAAGAAATAACTTAAATATTATTGAGCTGTAAAGTTTTCTACAATATACATAACTTCTTATCGGAGATTTATCGCATATAAATAGGGCAAATGTCTAAAAACCGCTTTTGAAGGTCTATAAGAAGTTCAACCAATCAGAATACAAACATTATAGTGCAACTTAATCATGCGAATATTTTCGGAATGCAATCAAAACTATAAAAATCCACTAACTAAATACATAAATCGATACCAACAGTATTTTCTAAATTAACGCAACACTAGGACGCATAGTGACAAATCAATAATATAGTAATACACTTGTTATTCTTAAAATCACAGCGTCCAATGAAATCAGAATCATCCTTCCCAATTTAGACTTACATGTTCACATTTGCCGAAATTTTCATTTGCATTTATTCACCTTTAAAATTACAATATTCAAAATATTTCTCAATGAATGTCTTTTCTGCCTACTTTTTAGAATATGAGATTAAGTCTTTCTTTGGGAATACTTTTCTGGAAACAAAACATTGGCGATATTTATATAGTTTTTACGGTTCCTCTTAATCGCATTTTTATCACACGCCAACTTCATTCACTATCCAATCTCTAAATATCAAACTGAAAGTAAAATCCTGTTCTTAATATCATGCAAAGTTTCACTGAAACTTCTTACATACTCACTGCAAAGATCGATCTGTACTGTAAGAGTCTACACAATTTGTATCATATCCTAGTAGTACACTATGAGCTTACTGAATTCAAAAATTCAACATGACAATTACATAATATGATCTTAACTTTGAGGAGGAGAGAGGCGTAGTGGTTCACACTCATCATAGTATACTATTTATCCTTCCATGGAAAAGTTATCCCAATCCATCACAAAATCCGGCTGTTTATAAATGACAACAATATAAGTAATAAAACTAATTATAAGAAACATTTGAAAGTTTCAAAATACGCTTAATTCCAGAATTGGTACCCCAAAATGTTTTCCTAATGAACACCACTATATATTTATGCGTAGTCGTAAGTAAATGGACACCCGAGAAAAATTATAATTGCTAACACCAATAATAAAACCAAGTCTTACAATCAAAAACGATTATTATTTAGCTCTCTAATATTTGGTAGATTTTCTCTTAGCATTAAAAAGAGCAGTTACACGTTGTGCCATTGAATGCATATAAGTTCATTGATAGTTTCTAGAGGAATTGCTTCGGTGACCAATAGATTTGCAGCTGATGCTGGGTTGCCCTGTCGATTTCTTAAGGCCTTATCCAAGAGAAACCAAACATTTTCAATGGGATTCATGTTTGGTGACTCCATTTAAAACAGGAAACCCCATGTTCCGCTGACCAGATCTTCGTTGCTCGGGCAGTTTGCATAAAATGGGAATTTTCTCTTGATATATTAGCGTTTTCACAGGTGGGAAGGAACGTCTCATGAAGTATTTAACCGTAAATTGTGGGGGTGACAGATCCTTGATTTTCAATTTTTCCTAATTGCTCCCCACTCCATGCTGTGTTTAACATTGGATTAGAGACAATTGTTATCATATTCTTAATCCGATCGACGCCACACCCAAACACGACCATTACTAAAGATAACATGTTCCTAGAAGTAACGAGATTTTTTTCTCAAATCCTTTGTTCACGAAAATCGATTGGTAATATTTTTGGATGCCAGAAGTGGCTTTCGTCTTGTAGCCCTGCTATTGTATCTCAACCTTTTCAAATAACACCGTGCAATTGATATAGTAGCTTCTTCTGCTACTTGGGTAGTTCTTGTATGATGATGAGAACTCAACACTTGTCCTCATAGACCAAAAAATACACTCAGATAGTTTCGGTCGTCTATATCGAGAGTTGACACACTTGATTTTCCTGAAAGACGAAATTAGCACACAATATTGTTCGTTGTCGACAGAGGCATGTGCAAAGCAGCCGCAACATTTCTTTGTGATCTTTTCCTGCCTCACATTGCTCAATGATTCGACCTCTTAAAAAATCTGACATTTCACTGGCACCTGTAGTGCGTGGCATGATTAACACAAGTTTGAAAACACGTGAAGATGAGCTCTGTAATATTGCCACAGGGAAGATAATAACCAAACACAGTTAGCTTTCGCACAACGAATAATTTATTCTACAGCCACAACGTTTATAACTAACCATAGGGCTCTGTAAATTTTGTATTTTAAATTTATTTTAGTTCTTGCAATGGATGTTACTAATGATTCTAAGCATTTATTCTATTTTACGGAGTATCAATTTACTTGTGACAATTCTATTTCTCTATGTTATGAAATGTATATTTCAATACTTAGATTTATTTAATTATCGATTTAAAATGAATAATGAAACACAATGTAATTATACTGCTATTAATACAACTGCTATTATCACAATGTCATAAAGTATACTAAGATCATCAAAATAGACTAATTTAATTTTCATTACTTAATTTATTAGTTTTCATTATTTAATTTTTAATCTAATTTTTGATATAATTATTTTCGTACTTTAATTATTTATTTTATTCACTTAATTATTTTCATTTTATTATTATTATCATTATTTCTATTATTATTATTATTATTATTATTATTATTATTATTATTATTATTATTATTATTATTATTATTATTTTATTATTATTATTATTATTATTATTATTATTATTATCATTTTATTATTATAATTATTATTATTATCATTAGTTAAACCAGAATTAATTGATATCTAAATATTAATTTTTTCAAAAACTTGATAAATTGATAAATGTTTCTTATTTAAACAAATTAAAATAATTTCAAAAATTAGTCTTTTAAAATATTTCTACATCTTAAAATATTTTTAAAAGAACTTCTAATTACATAACTTTATTATTACTATTATTATCATTATTATTATTATTATTATTATTATTATTATTATTATTATTATTATTATTATTATTATAATTATTATTATAATTATTATTATAATTATTATTATTATTATTATTATTATTATTATTATTATTATTATTATTATTATTATTATTATTATTATTATTATTATTATTATTATTATTATTATTATTATTATTATTATTATCATCATCATCATTATTAATTCGATTATTATTAGTAATATTATTAATATTTCTATTAATATTATTTAAATTTTTTTATGTTAAATTTAGAAATTGGTGGCCATTATTTGTTCTTGTATTTGATTTCTTAAGTCCTGTGCCGTGCTTGATAGCTAAAAAGTATTCAGATTCTTCATCAGAAAGCTCTGCTTTATGGGATAATTGTATTTTCTTAACGACCGGGATCGTAGTATCAGGCTTCGGCCTCCCAATCATATTGGCCGTTGCTCCATATGCCGCACCAATCGTATTTATTCGTTTCCAAATTTTTATTTTTAAATGTTCATTTAGATAAAATGGGGCGCTTGTTTTCTTGTGATGGCTAGCAATACTATTGTTTTCTTAACCATTCTTGGGTTTTTCTGTATATTCGGTAGGGAAAACGAATTCTCGTATTCTGGTTGGTAAAAAACACTTCAACAAGATAATTAAGACTTTCTACTATTCTTTTTCTCTTTTCTGACTTCAAGAATGCATGCCAATGTTCTCATTTGGTTTGACCGGACTTTCAGATAGATATTCAATTGCATTGATCAGCTGTACAAATATACATTTATTGATATACATATTATATATCATTATTATCATATATTTTGGTTTTAATTTTTCAATAAAACATGATGCAGTTTTGATAGTCATTTAGTGCTGTTTGTGGCCTTGGTGGAGTGATTATTGGTTGATTGATGATAAATTCTTGGTTTATTGATTGATTATTGATTGATTTTTGGTTGATTGATTTTTGTTTTTGTTTTGTCGTTCTCTAGAATTACCATTGTTATGTAATCGATCAATAAATTATTAATACACCTCCATGATTTCAGTGTTTTCCAATCGTCCAATCAAATAACCCATTACGATTTTCATTTGTATGTGGATAGCCGCCCTTGAATTTGTGTAATTTGTGCAATATAGAATTAAATATTTATTACAACTTTTATATTATATTAATTTAAAGGGACCAAACATACCGGATTTGAATTGTTTATCCATTACTGAAAAATGTCCCGCATTACATATGTAGCGCTTTTAACATTTTCGCAAATTTTCTGTTTTCTCTACTTCAGGGGTTACCAAAGTTTGGCTGAACTATTAAAAGAGATATTTTAAACAAAATCATTCACAAATTCTTTAATTCTATTTCTGACATAATTATTTATAACAGTTAACCTCCTCATGCCCTCTGCACATTACACTGTACGATATTATCTTTCCTTTTTTGAAGTCGTTTCGATTTTTTTCCCATTGAAATTTACATGCTGTATTCTCAATAAATAGTCTTAAATATACGCAAAAAAATTTTTCATCATTCTTTAAGGCTCTGAATAAAATATTTTCAAAAATATATATTTTTAATAAAAAATAAAAAGTCAGTATCGAGGTTAATATAATATATTTATGTACATATCAGGATTTTTTTTGCTGCTTTTGATGTGTAAAAATCTATTGGAAATTTTTATACATTTTCAAATTTTTTAGTTATTGTTTTATTTAAAAAAAATATCAAAATTCTAACACATTCAAACTATTT
This sequence comes from Schmidtea mediterranea, assembly GCA_022537955.1. Lineage (NCBI taxonomy): Eukaryota > Metazoa > Platyhelminthes > Tricladida > Dugesiidae > Schmidtea > Schmidtea mediterranea. The sequence continues at coordinate 224,492,882 of CM039680.1, forward strand.
TGCTGAAATGCAATTAGTAAAAAATTATTTCGAATTATTAGTGCCTAAAAGATTTCTTATAATGAAAGAAGCTGACATTTTAAATGAATGTAATAATTTAGAGAAAAAATATAGAGAAGACATATCTTCAACTTTTCCTAACTAATTTATATATTTGGTTTTAATGAATAAAAACGATCTTAGAGAACAAATGTCTATTAAGATTTTTTTAGATTTACTGCCTGAAAAGTATAGTTAGAAAGCGAATTGACTGAAAATTTAAGGTTATTTTTTACGGTTAGTGACCGTTTCTAGTGTTGATCTGTTAGTAAACTAAAAATAATAAAAAACTATAAAATAAATTCAACAACTCAACATTGACTTAAAGAGCTTGCCTTGTTAACTATATAATTAAGAGAAGCTACATAAAAGGACTTAAGTGATTTAATTTACAACTTTGCTAATATGATGCAAGAAAAAAGGTTTTTAAATTTTAGTATTTGTTACCTTTATTTTAATTAAAAAGTATAAACGCTATTAAAATTTAAATTTTTACTCGTAAATAAATTATTAAGCGTCCTGCATACCAATAAAAAATATTTGGTCACTTTATATTAATCTAATAATTTTTCAACGTAATTTTTATGTTTTTCGGGAACGTTTTCAGTGCTAAGGTGTATTTAGATCGTGCCACTAATCTGAGCAAAATACTTTCTTTCTGGAAATATATTTTTTATTTGTATGCTATTGTACATAGTTGACTTAAAGATAATGACTCGGAATATGAAGATTTATTTCTTTTTTGTCATGTTAGGTGGCTCATCCAAGGAAGCCCTTTAGAAAGATTTCTAACTCTTTTACCTGAAATTATTACTTTTTTGGACACAATGGCAGAAAAACATGAACATTTGGAAGATTCAGTATGGGTAAAAAAATTAGCGTTTCTTACAGATTTTATGAGCCCTTACAACTCGCTTAATTTACAATTACAGGGAAAAGGAAAAAATATTATTAAGTTAGTCAGTTCAATAAATGCTTTTAGAGCAAAATAAAAACTTTTTGCTTCACAATTAAAATGGCAAAGTTCAAGCATTTTCCATATATGGAAAAACATATTAATGTAATATTGAAATATTTTGTTCTGAACTGGAAAATTTTAATCAAAAATTTGAAAAACGATTTGCAAATCTTCAACCAAGTTTTGAATTTATTTCATTTTCTTTTGAATAAATCGATAACAATAATATTTCGTCAAATAGAGCTCATACCTCTCAATTCAATTCATCGAATCTAAAGTTAGAAATTTTAACATTACAATCAGATATAATTCTGAAACCACGTGCAAACGAAAATAATTTTTGGAATTTATTACCAGAAAAAATATTCATTATTGAGATCGGTGTTAAATGAGGATATTTGCATTTTTGGTTCCACTTATCAATGTGAAACAGCGCTTTCTCAAATGAAAAACATCAAATCGCAATTTAGGAATTCTCTGATTAATGACCACTTAATGACATCTATTCAATTGTTCATCAGTGATTACAAACCTAATTTTACAAGACTCGATGAAATGGTATGTCACACATCTACATCGAAACATGAATACAAAAGTTTTATCAATAAAGTTTGTCTATATTCCACAAAGTAGTAAACACAAGGTATCTATTTAATATATTATTATTAAAAAAAGACGTTAATTAAATTTTTATTGTTATTAATTAATTTAACACATTTTTGGAAGTCGATTGCGCATAAATAAAAAAATTAAAATCCATCATACCAGTAATCAGTTTTCTCACCCCTGTTGAAAATGGTAGTTGCATACTAACCAAATCTTTTTCTACATATAATGTAAACTTTTTTCATCTTTAATGATTACAAATCTACATTTTAATTTTCATATTTTACCGTGTTTTTTATTTAATAGTTGGTTGTATTATTATTCTTATTACTTATTATTATTCTTACTTATTTATTACGACCAGATTTATTAGTTCATATATGTATGTGTGCGCGTAAATTTCATTTTTGTGTTAGTTAATTTTTCAACCTTATTAATTCGGCAGTTTTGCATTCCAGATTTAGGTGTGAATTTGTCAAAGATTTTCGTTTTATTTTCATAAATATAATTCAATTCAATCTTCAAATCGGATTCAGTTTCCGCTGATATTGAAATTGTGCTGCATCCTTTATTCTAATTCGTCGTTTGTCCTGTTTGATAAATCAACAGCATCATGTTTTTTATTATAATATGCGTCCAGTCGGTGTCCCAGACATAGTTTTACGTTGTTTGTGATGCAGCTACAAAGCATTGTGCGGGAAATGTAGGGTTGCCAGACGTCCCGGTTTTCCGGGATTGTACAGGATTTTTTGTTTTTTATGTTTAAGAATTTATTTATTTTTGATTTTCGTTTTTAAAATGTGAAATGAATATTTTTATTTTAAAGTTCCTTATTTGTGTTATTAATTTTAAGTTATTTTTTAATTATGTACTTAGCCTGCTGAAGTAATGGTCTTTTTTTATTTTAAAAATTCTTTGTCCCGGTTTGCAGTGATGAAAATCTGGCAACCATAGGGAAATGGCACATTTCAAACTTACAGTTGATAAATTAGAATACGTTAGATTATTCAATATTTGTGGCAATAACAGTTTCTACTGTCTGAAATTTTATCTATATTTTCAACAGGGTCTTATTATAAATTTAAATTCTTTTAATCCTAGGAAACCTTTATAAATGTCCTTGTTACTTCAAAGTACCCATTCGGACTTATATTTCTACTTGTGATGCCTATGTAAATGAAATTTCAAGAATACTTTATTTGCTAGCAATTAGGTTCGTCAGAATATACTTCGAATGTAAATAATTAGCTAAATTAGGTGTTTAAATTCAATTACTGTTAAATCAGTCGGAAATAATAAATTCATGATATGTGATTCACAGTTAGTGTTTCAATTGTAAAAATTATTATGTAGACTATTATGAAGAAAACTTTAATAATTTATCTCAAGGCTAAATTTTTAGTGGTTTATAAGCAACTGAAATATAAATCCAAATAGGATTCTGCCTCTGATATTTGGTAGTAAACTTTCCATTTATACTTAGTATGTGCCACAAAAGTAACCACTAAAAAGAAGAATTTTTCAACGATTCATTAAATAATACACACATTTTTTATACAAGTTGATTTCCAACTCATGTTACAGACTAGTAATATCTACACACTGTGTATGCGAATACGCAGATGTATAAATTACTCCATCTCCATCGAGTAATCATAACTGTTTTACCTCTGATAACTATGACAATATATACGGTAACATAATTGGTATTTAGGATTCAAGCTTAAACTGGTAGTTTTCCTTTTTTCATGTTATAGATAAATGCATTGGTAGTGATTTAATTAATACAGAATTGTGATAGAACTTGGTTAATATTTTTAGGTGAATTTCTGAATTGTTACCTTATTCAAGGACACCAAGAGTAAGATATTTGTCAAAATATTTCTTTAAATGAAAGATTTCTTCAATGAAAGATTTCTCTCTTTAGTAAATGATCAAAAGAATTCAGTGACATGGAAATTATAAGAATGAATACAAATTGGAAAAAATGAATAAGCTATAGAGGCGTTGTGTAACTTACAATGTATTTAATTATCTTTCTATGATGTTATGAAATAATAGATTGGCGTCCGCAGAATTGTTTATCACAAATATAAGTTTTCAACTTAATTTGCACTTTTTGTCAACTGATAATGATTGATTATTGTTAGGTAAGCTACCCAAGGCTTAAATACCTTTCAGGGACGATAATTTTATTTGGGTTTAAAAATTCAACTAAGCACAATATTTTCTTTGACCAACTGGCGACTAGTCTAATTTGCGCTCTCCATTTATACAAACAATATAGTCGATTAATTAATTTTAATTAGTTTGTATTTTCGTTATAACTTTTCCTAGGGACCCTTCATTAAAGTTTTATTACTATTACTGGAGTTGTCTTATAATTTAGCGTTCAACCATACCCGTATCTCCCTATCAATATTATCTTTCAAATTTTACAAATTTTTTAATTAATTTTTGCACTTTTATTATTATAGTGTTTTTATTAATTTTCCCATCTCCCCCGGCTCTAATGTTGATTTTAATTTAACCCCAACACTTTTTACAGTAAACTAGACTGGGCTCTTCGATTTCCAACATTAAATTTATAATAAATTTATCAAATAAAATAATTAATAACTTAGCAATCATTCAAACCGAATCAATTTGAGATAAATCTTACGGTCAAGGTCTCTTTGATGTCATTTTAAGTCAAAAATGCCGTACAATGCAAATTTTCAAAATATGAAGTACGCACATAAGAAAGTTGTTAACACTTGGCACCTTTTACAGATGATGTCTAAACTGTGTTATAGCGGGCGGCTGTCAGTAAAAAGTGAACTTTCTTACCAAGGTTTATTTTGACCTGATATTCAGTGGGTTCATGGACCACCATAAAATAGCTCATTTCAGGTCCCTTTTGAAATTATTTGATTAAGTAATTAAAATAATATCGGAAAGAAAACATTTAATAATATCAACTAATAATAACATCAAAAAGGAACAACAAAATTAAATTTAGTTATTAGTAAAAGACATCTTAAGTCAGATCAATTTTCTTCTTTAATATTCCGAGGAGCAGAGCTGCTTTCAGCTTTTTAATTCTAGCTTGCTTATACTTGCCGGAGTGAAGGTAGCCTACTTCGAATACACTATCATTTTATCTGGTCTCATTGTAGTCAGTATAATTGGGTTTGAGTTATTCACCTCAACGACGAGGTATTCTCAGAGAGAAATAACTTCATCGTCACGTATGCTCGTTGGAATTTTAAATGGGATTTTATCTGGCACTTTGTTTTTCTGTGTCGTAATTTCACAATCTTGTTTACACATTTTATTCATGTGGTTTCTTCCAAACTTCTCATTTTTGATGGAGCTTTTTGGCCGTCTCTGGGATTCTGCGACAACGTCTTATCATTGATTGGGCTTGCTGAGCCTACTGTATTGCCTCATCGTGATATTTAGTCAGATCCTTCCAAAATTTGTCGTATTTAGATTGCTCTGAGTTCACTGGAGCAACATAGATGTTAACCATGACTCATTATCAGGTACTAATTCTATGATATCAGTTTGTTAAATTATATTTTTTAATATTATGTAGCATTTATTACACTGGGACCGAGGAAAATGAGTATTATATAAGTTATGACGAACTACTTTTGTTCCAGCTCCAACGAAGTATCAATGAACATAGTGATCCCATGCCCATAGTTAATTATGATACAAAGATTGACCGAAGACCGCATATAAAGGGATGTGCCACCATAATTAATGGATCATAAATCCCTATAACTTATAGTTATAGGATGTAGCGAGGAATTAGGGGAACTCACAATTTTGATGATGTTTTATCCTGAACAATTATAATGACAACATAGCTGATCAAGGTCACAAATATATAATTTGTAAAGGATAGAGGTGAAGGCTTCTCAATTGAAATCATTATGTTAAATCATTATGTGACCCAATTTGAGGTCGCGTAGCAAAATTCTGGGGTCGCGAGAGATAAAAATACAATTTATAAGAAAATGTTTTTTAACTTGTAAAATTATTGTTATAAAGATAAAATAACAATTATCGTAGATAAATATATCATAAAATCTTCTAGTTCGGAGAGATTGTTTGTACCTGCATTTCTATTAAGAGTATTGTAATAACTTGAATAACATTTACAATGAATTAGAATTAGAAGATGTTATAGGAATTTTAAAAAAATATAAATTTATTTTTCTTTTATATTTGTATGGGGTCGTCAAGAAACTCACAATCATAAATGGGGTCGTGAATTACAAAAGTTTAAAAAGCTCTGGCCTAAACAATATTAAATGGTCGGCACTGATCTATGGAGAGGTAATTATTTCCTTATTTGTAATTTAGTAATGTAGCAAACGTTGTTGACAAATGTCGGCTAAGGTGGTCTGTGGGAAGTAATTGTCTTTAATAATTTAATAATGCAGCAAATGTTGTTGACAATAGTCTGAAAACAGTCTGAGCAGGAGTATAAAAGGAAAAGGGAAAAACACCAAATGGCCAGTGGTCGAAGCAAACGAGTAGTGTAGTCAGGTCAGTAGAAGAATCTAAACCCAAGTAAAGTCAAAGTTATCTATCAGAAAGGGTGATTATCCATTGAATAACCTACCTTAGGATAATCAAATTTATTCGGTGGTTGAAGGGTGCAAATAAATCACAAATTGTGATTATAAAACATTGAAATAAATCGGGTTGAGTATTAACTGTGGTAAAGTACAAAAAAAATTATTCTATGTTGGGTTTGCTTATTTGATTCGAAAAGGACACGAAGAGTCAGAGGGAACCGACTTTCAATAATAATAACCCAACATTTATAACCAAAATTAACAGATACTAAGAAATTATTTCTGAATAATTATAATCAAAATTTATATGGCTGTAAAAGTTTGTGATAGATATTTACATAAAATATTCCCGAAAAAATTGTACTCCCAAATAGATGACAGGAATGCTCACGGAGGATATGGCCATGACAACCGGACGTCCGTTGTGCCCTTGGTGCTTTGCATTACAAACTACTTATTTCTTTTCATACAAATTCCCTCAAGAACTTTATCAGGTAGTTCACATACAGATCCAGCCAGATATTGATTTCACGGAGAATTCTAATACGACATTCATAAATATTCTACCGATTTGATCCAAATGTCAACATTTAGGTCCTGTTTGTTTTATAATTTTGGATTATTTACAGGTGATTATTATTTATGGGCGGGCAGTCAATATTTGTTATTTAATAAATGTTCTGATGGCTTATTTGCAAAGGTCTGCTTTCCTTGATTTGAGTTTTAGATGGTATCTAGATGGGAAGTCAACACGTTATACGCATGTGAGATTGTTGGGAATCAGCTTGAGAGGGGTCTAGATTAAAACGGTGAATTTAAAAGATTTTAGAGCTAAAATAAGATCCTTAAATGCTTATTAAAAATACATAACTGAATATAATAACATATTACCTCGCAATACTCCATCTACTCACACGGGAAGTTTCATCTTGTCTTGAATATCTGCTGGTTCACTTATTAGATTTCAATATTTTTTTCTGATTGTGTCTTACTTATATACTCCGAGTTTCCATTCGATTTTCAATGATGTTTTCTTGTACTTCCATATGATTTAATTTTATAATTTTTCTTTTATTTCATCCTATTTGTAAATCAAAATCTTTTCTCTCTTTTCTAAACCTACTTTTGTTTCATTTCGTGTGCAAATTAAGCTTTTCTCTGGGGCCAGATCAGTCTATAAACGATCTGGTGATATGATTTCCGGAGAAAATATCTGTATTCCTCTTGTTTACTATGGAGCGTGTTTAATTGTTATAAATGGCTATTAATGTTATATATTATATAAAATATAATCAAAATTAAATAAATTCTTTATTGATTATTTTTTCCACGCACAGTTAGGTTTATTTAAAATACAACAATTATAAAAAAGGAGAATTTGGTACTATGGAGCGTGATACAAAGACCGTCCGCAGTTGGTTAATAATAAATTTAATATCTATAAAAAACGAGTCACCAATTTAATTATTCTAAAGGAAATGTCAATTTGTAGTTATTTTCTACGTGAAAAAAAAGAAAAATTGACGAAATGCAAAATTGAGTCATGCAATACAATATTAAAATGTGAGGGTGGTTCAACAAGTTCTCTACGGTACCATATGTGAAACTTTCATAAAATCGTCAACAAACGCCAGTCTACGGAGACTTTCAGCGACGCATCAAAATCATCGAACAAAAAAAGTAGTTGAATCAAAGAGTATTTTCCAATTTTTTCAATGAAAACGCGACGAAAATTTGCATGGCTATATTTCACGAATGACAGCCCTGAACAATATTTCGTTTAACATTTTTTACACTTTCAAAGACATAAGATCACTTGTTTTTGCCAAGGGATTTAGAGTCGTAGATATTCCAAACTCATCAAATACAATTGGAAAAGCTGAAGAACTCAGAAAAAACTTGATGCTGCAGTTTCAAAACCTCAAATCGAAAATTAATTATTTCTCAATTACATTTGAAGAATGGACATTAATAACAAATCGTCGATATTTGAATATTAACGTTCATTCAGACGGCATATATGCGGTGTTCCTGTTATGGTGAAAGTATGAAACTACTCGCAATTGAGCATCAGATATGTCTGTTGTATGGAATTCATCTAACAGTAGTCAAGTTACTTTACATCAACAATCGTCACACGAAGAATAACAAGAAGAAAACTAACGAAAATCAAATTACTTACGATAATGAAGCAGACGACAAAATTAATACGAAAGAAGAAATTAGCTCTAAAGTTGAAGGAAATTGACACAGATGAACTGAAATATGGATCTGAAGACTAGGGAATATCTGATAAGGACAGATGCTGTTTTTCTGACGTAGACAACAGTGATGAAAATTGAGAAAACAATTTCATAGAATATTTCAATCCCGTTATCACTAAAATTCGAACAGTTTTAAAATTATTCCGAAAGTCATCAACTAAGAATGATACATTACAAACCCTTGTGAAATCAAAGCATCGAAAAGAATTAAAACTCATACTGGATTGTAGAACCAGGTGAAACAGCTCACTCTTTATGTTGGGACGATTTCAACTAATTAAGACCTGTTTACACATGGTACGTGTAAATCTAAGTGAACAAATTTCGTTTTCAGAGTCTGATATGGTTGTCTTTAATCATCTGATTGCCGTTATTTTACCGATAAAAGTGACTGCAGATGCTATGTGCCGCCGAGACGCAAATTATTTGACGACTGCTGCTTCTAAAAATTTCATGTATTCTAATTTAAAGAAATCACAATCGCATCTGGCAAACTCTACGATAGGAAGTTTGAAGAATAAATTGAATTATCGTATTAATAATTCAATGGCCTTGATATTTTATCTGCATCATGGAAAACAATTGCATCAGCACAAGCTAGAAAAACGATTATGATTACAGAAATACTAAGTCGAGTAGTGAAAACTGACAACGAAGTCTGTCTAGAGGAAGATTCTTCCAAAGATGAAATTCAAGATTCTTCCGTTTTAACTGAATTGTCGCTCCTGCAACAAATTCATAAGGCGAATCACAGTGTAGCTACTCCTACAAACAAAAAGAAACCGATATGCAATATCGAGACGCCAGTTCGTTGAGAGCTAACCGAGCTAGAGGATATTGAAGTCCGTAGTGGGAAGCCAGAAGTGGTCTATCAATTTAAAAAAAAACCATTCCGCTTATCCGCTTGAATTCGGAGAGAGAATTTTCTGTTTCAGGTCAGATTTTAACAAAACTCGATCTTGTATATGTGATAAAACTTTAGACAGTCTCTCTTTCCTGAGCGAATTATAATATTGAATAAAAATAAAATATCGGAACTCAAAATTTGTTTTGCATTTTAATAAAACGATATGATACACATGTAGAAAACTTCGGAAAAAATTTAATTAACCGGTGCAATCACTAAGTGAGTTCATTTAAAACAAATCCTTTAATTGTTTTTCTCATAAACAATGGGAAATTAATTTACAGTAATTCAATTTTTCATTTTTAAGGAGTCTCACTCATAAGAAAATTATTTTAATTCCAGTATTTAAATTATTGTCATAATGAATGCTCAATTTCAGTAGAGCCTTAGTCTAAACAATACCGTCTTAGACTAAAAGTTTGGTCTTAAGTGTGAAGAATATCCACTGAAACTAACTTGACAAAACTCCTATTTGCTCTTGTCTTTATGAGAGGATTATAATTTCAAAATAGATATTCATACAAATAGAGAGAAGCCACAAGTTCTATACCCCCCTTCCTTTCACCCCGTCGCAGTGAGAAGTTTAAAATATTCTGATAGAATATTTATTGCAAATAAAATTTGAAAAACATTAATAAATGTATTGATATCAGTAAAACAAATTCACATTTAATCCGGAGGATTGAGAGTGCTGTTCTGGAAATACCTGGGCATTATCAACAAACAAAATATCCCATTAATAAAGGAAATGAATAAATAAATCACCATCTGAAATTTGTCCAATTTATCAGCAAGCTCCCGGTAGACATATTTTCTAATGTATTTTTCACTTGAAAATTCCGAATAGTTCAAAGGTATATTGGGAAAACTCCCAGAGATTTCATTATCAACATTGTTCGGTTTGGAAAGATTTTCTTTTGATGATTTAAAGCTGGATTTTATTGAAAAGCGAAAGTTCTTCGAGTTTTTATATCCAAAAGAATTGTTGCAGGACATTCGATACTTGCGGAGCTCCATTATTGGACTGTCGACGGTGAAATCTGGACATCTATATTGGTGAGATTTAGATTTCGTCTTTGGTAAGCTCTTTAAATATCTGATTTTATTGTTGATAACCGCCAACACGGTGGCCAAACTCAACAAGCCCAACTGGTCCAGTAAATATATTCCTGAAACGAATTACAACTATTAGACTCTTGAAATTTTTTTGTTTAAATTAATATTGAATCTGAACAAGGGTTTAATGTTTCTCGAGGAATTTTGAATTTCTAGAAATGAGAAATTTTGAGACCATTTCATTTATTTCCAGAAAATCAAGTAAAAAAATTTATTATATTTTTATTTAGATACTAAATAGCGGTAAAATCACGCATAACATCAAATACTATAGTCATTTAAAAGTGCTGAACCACTTGAAATAATATAATCATTTGTAGCTGTAACGAATTGTGTAATGAATTGCTTATTAATAATGACCGATTGTGCAGTTATAAATATTCAATTGATGCTTTCGATATAATTAATGAATAAATCAAACCAAATTTCATTTATTTTATTTTTAAATGAATTTATTAATTTTATATTAAACAAAAATTCAAACCTTTTAATAATATAATTATATCAATGAAGTCAAAATGGTTATAGCTTATACAATTTGAATCGCTTATTTTGAAATCTTTGTAGTATTGCTATTTTGTGTACAATTATGCAATTTCTTTTTTTTAACTGGGGTAAAGCCTAAAATTGCCCCCTTTCGGGGGACTCGCCAACCTGAGAATCTCAAGTCGACCTGGATGCAACTGACAACGAGGAAGGATTCCAACTACAAAGAATTGACAAAAGAAAGGCTAATAGAATAAAAACAGCCGTGACAAAAAAAGACAACAATGGAACATCAATTTCAGGAGAAGCTTAATAAAAAGATCACTGCCTGCAAGTATATCGCAAAAAAGAACGTATATACAAATGAGAAAAAGAACCTAAAATCGAAATTATGGTTCACCAATATAACCTCGAAAAACTAATGGAGACACAATACTCAAACCAAGACTTCAATAATATGAGGAAACTGCTCATGACATATATTTTGTATCATGACCAGACCCCAGAAGACATCGCAAGATTTTGCGCTCTCAGAGGCAGTTCTCAGGAATTCCCCCGGAAGCCTGAAAAGTATCGATTGGGGAAAGATTGTGCAATCCTTTTGCATGCCAGAATCTTGGCTTAAGAAGATGAAGGCAAACCCAAGATATCCTGAATTAAGAAAGGAAGATGGTAACTTAATTAATACCATTATCAGTGTATTGATGAACTATGACTTCAAAACCCCAATTGACCACCACGTGTGCGTTACCTACTTCAACTTTATGGTCATAAGGACCATAGTCGGAGTGCAGAGAAGTTTCAAAATGAGGAAACACGTTCCTTATTTCGGAAACACCCACAAATCATCAATATAGGAAAATACTACACCAAAAACGTCGGTGGAAATTGAAATTATCGACGAACAAGAACTAATCCCAGACATCACCTAAAGCGATACAGAAGTATTAGTAGGATCAGAAACCGAAATAGTACAAACTGAGATCATCCAATCTCCACCTACATCATCCGTTCAACAATTACCTAATGTTGAACCAAAGGAAAACAAGAAACCACTAAAGAGAAGCAAATCTTGCAATAACTCAGATATAGAAAACAAAAAGCCAAAAATCCTAATTGGTGGAGGACCTTCTGAAGAGGTAATTCAAAAAAATGACTCTTTCAACATCAATATTGACAATAACTTAATGGTTAATTGCCAAATTATCGGATGCCCCAAAAAATATCACACTGGTAAAGGAATTCTCGGACACCTACAAGAAAAGCATCAAATAGCTAATTTAAACGTCAAATGTGTAAAATTTCCCAACCCCATTTCAAAAGATGGGATTGACAATCACATAAAACACCACAAGGAGAAATTGAATAAAAACCGGGAACTAATAGTACTGAGAAATAATAGTACCCAAGAATTCGGACATCCCAACTTCTTCCAGTTGACTGTCACAAGCTGCCATCGAATCCTATATTAGATCGCAAACGCAAGGTTTCAATCAACGTGAGTCAATAATTTGCTATATTGGCCCACAAGTTGCAAACCATCCGTTAGATAATAACAGAGTAGTACTCTTCAAACAACTGAATATTGATACCATTGTCGGATGGGAACAAATCATTTGGTTAATCCACTGGAATACATCCCACTGAATAGTATACTTAGCCGTCAAAAATTCAAAAACGTCAGCAGTATTGGATCCAACTCATCAAATCCTAAAAGACCAAATCCACGGATTACAGACAAAAATTGACTGACTACTATGTTTAATCGATGAAGAGGATTTTACCTCAAATCCGTTAATCAAAGGTGACTACCCAAAACAGCAGAACAAATATGACTGCGGAGTATTTGTTCTACAATACATCAGGGACTTTCTAAAAGACTCTGAGAATGTAAAGTTGCTCACTTCAAATTCTCAGGAAATCAGGAGAGAAATCAAGGATGCCATCATCCATGAAATAGAAAAGCTAAAGAATCAAGATAAAAGGGAAAGAAACGAGGAAATCGAGAACATCTTGCTACAATAAAACTTGGAACAGATAACACTCGATGGAATCGTTACCTGGTTCAGTACTAAACACCAATCTGGAAGAAAAACCCCCCGAGGAAACATAGAAATGGGGAATATGCATTACTGAAATGCTCATTCCAAATACAAAGACTATACACGGTGAGCTGCGGTAGAGCAATAACAGAAATCGATATGAGAAGGGAACAGGTGCAAGATCTGCCCAAATGGACATTCACTTCACTCGGAAAATCTCAACTGATCACCCAGAAAAGATCGACATCATCGATTGCGGTCCTGAATGGGAAACTAACACAAAGATGTCATGTGAAAGTATTTCAAGAGCCATATCTAAAAGCAAAGATTCAGACCCCGGAGAAGATGGGATACTCCTTCGACTATGGAAAGAATGGATGAAATTTGAGCTCCTAACTACAATTTTCAACCGGATCAATAAATTTAGGGAAATTCTAAAAGGATAGAAGACATACACGACTATCTATGTGTAAGGATTTGAGACACCGAAAAGAACGATCTGGCAGAGATCTTCAGCGAGGTCCTTGATCTCAATGAAAATATCGTCTCATCACTACTAAGAGCCCACCAAAAAATCGAGGCTTTTCAGATCTTTTGTCACTCAAAGTTAGAGGAAATAGCAAAGACTCACGCAGAAGAATTCGACCTAAAGATAAGGAAATTATTGAAGGATAAGGGAATTCTTGATCTTCAGCAAAAAAGCCCCTTTATGGACGCTATTATATACTCTAGTAGGGAGCATGGAGGATTGGGTATTACTAAGGTAACTGATGAGTAACTGATGAATACCTAATTCAAACTGTTAATAGGTTTCTAAAACTAATTAACAGTAACCATCTCCCTATAGTAAAGATACTGAAGGAAGTGTTAATAGACGTAGCAAACTCAAGAACCGTAAATCCTTTAGAAAATCTGAGTGATGCCTGCATGTGTTTAGAGGGAACTTCCCTTCGGAGTCTTCTGCGCATGTTCTAAACCATTGCAAATCCGGAACAGGATGAGGACTAACAAGCACAACAAAGTCCAAAAAGCCTTGGAGCGGTTACTCAGAAGCAAGAACATGAACTCTGAAACGGAATCTAAGCCAGTCGAGATCAACGAATTGCTGAAACCAGACATTGTTGTTCGAACTAAGGAACCCATCTTTGTAATAGATGTCAATTGTCCCTTCGACGATTCCAACTCAGTCGAGCAAGCAAGAAGCAAGAATCATGACAAATATAGAGATGTTACCAGACAGATCCAAGACAGAACGGGAATACACACTACCGTGGAAACATTCGTAGTATGTTCCCTGGGGACATGGGACAAAAGAAACAACGATGTCCTTAGAAGACTAAGCTTTAGATTCCCGGAATATCAAAGGAACAAAGAGGAAATAATTGCCAAAGTAATTAAGGACTCAAGGAAGACATACGAAAGCCACAGGGGTCAATTCTGACAAAGAAGAAATCAGGATTATAGTGCCCGCATCCATAAAATGGCACCTAGTTTAGAGAAATGTTCAGTCGTGGATTTCGATCCACGATAGTGTTTTCTGCATCAGAAATGATACTTTGTTTTGTTATAATAATAAATTTTTTGTCTAAAACCTTTTTTGCTTATGTTGTTTCTTGTTCTCGATTTGGAAATTGGGATGATTTTATTTGATTTTCTGGAGATTTAAAAGTCTTGAAATCAACTTTTGCATTATTTTCTTTGGTTTTTTTTTCTTTGTTATTTTTCTTTGAAGTTTCATTGGTTTAAATGAAATTTTATTATTATTCAAATTTAAATTTTTAAAATTTTTAAAATTTTCTTCAATTTTTTTATTATTATTAATTAAATTAATAATAATTTTTTGCTCTTTTTTATTAATTGTTAAATTTTCTTGTTTTGAATTTAATTTTAAAATTAAATTTTCTTCTTTATTTGTTAAAATTTTCTTGTTTATTTGGTGAAATTTTAAATTTTTCATTGTGATTTTTTATAATTTCGTTGAATTTTTTGGGATTTTCTTGAATTTTAACTTCTTTCTGAAACATATTTTGCATTTCCGAAATAATTAAAATATTAAAATCATTAATTGATTCATTAATTTTGTTAAGATATTGGAATACGAAATTGAATTTTTTCTCCGAACTTTGTGAGTTTTGGAGGATTTTGGTGATTTCTGAGTCCGAATTTGGCATTCCGGACTCATTACCACAGGGATAACTCGGTTGTGAGAGGCATGCATTCATAGCGACGTCGGTTTTTGCTCCTGTTGTTTCTTGTTCTCGCATTGAAATCATATTTATATTTCATGTTAGAACAACAAAAATTCTTTATCCTTTTCACCACCTATTTAAAAATATTATTATCTTTATTCTATAACTTCATTTCAGACAAAAGACAAATCGCATTTTAGACACATTTTGATTGTTTATAAAAAGAAAATTTTGTTTTAAAGCCTGAATAGATAGTTTACTAATTCGCGGTTTATGGTCAAAATTTGTCCCAGGATATTCTCAAAACAACTGAAACGTTGCAAGCACATAATAAAAGTATTACTAAATGTGTCTCACTCGAATTGAAGGGTTTTAACAGAAAAAATCGAAATATTTTAAAATTTTGAAAACAATTTTAAATTCCATTAACATAATATTTTACTTAAAAATGTTAAATAATGACGAGGAAAAAATCGGCACAAAAGAATTAAGGAAATTAAATTTTTAATAAAATCAGCAGCAATTTGCTCATTGTTGCTAAAATATTATTGTAATTTTAAACAATAAGTTTTTAAAATAATTTAAATTTTATAACAATATCATTGAAAATCGTTTTACGGAAATTTTAGAAAATAAAATACTGCAAATTTGATGATATTTCATTTATTTTCATTCTGACTAAAGATCAAAAATTGTCAATTGTTTTTTTTATTAACTTGAATATCTGAAATTTTATTTATTATATCGTTACTAGCCCTAAGGTTAGGTTAGAGTGGACTAAGATAATTTTGGCAGAAATTTGTAAAAAATAATAATTAAATATTGATATTCTTAGAATAAAAATTAAAAAAAATCAAATTTAAATAATTTTGCACATTTATTTATTTATAATTGTAAATTCACTCAAGACTTTATTTGTAGTACCATTTGGAGTCAGGCATTTATTCAGACAAATACAAAATTTAATAGCGTTACAAGTTTCACCTAGTGCCGGATTTACCAACAAGCTAAATAAGCTAAAGACAGAGCTCTCAGCTTTAGGTAATCTCTTAAATTTAAGAGAGATTGAATACAGAAAGACTTTTATGCTACCCTTTATAAACGCGATTGAAATTAACCTCTGGTGATCAAAAGTTACCCAAGATGACTGCTTTAAAAATTGTGGAAAACAATATGAAATATTTGGTCCCTTACTAACAATAAAATGTACGATTAGTACGACACCACGATTATCTTGAGCAATTTGGTGGCTTCCAAGAGTTTTTTTTATCTTTTAAGGCTATAGTACGAATAAACTAAAACGTATTCCTTATTGTCAATTTAAGACTCTAAAGAAATTTTGCATTTGAAAACATGAGACTTGTTGTTGATACTCCAATAAATGATTAATTCAAGCAACGAAAGTCTTGTGTATTTTTTATAAAATTAGAAAGTTGGAAAAGTAGCCTCAATATTTTTGCTAGCGTATGGAATAAAAAATATAAAATCTGCCCTGGGCTCAGATCTGCCCTGGGCTATACGAACCTAACACTGACTTCAAATCTGTTGTAAAACAAAGAAGCTTTGATGATGTTTACCAAAATATAAAAACTTTAATTACATATACCAATTATATATCATTATATATAACCAATTTGAATAAATTACTAAAATCCTTAATATTCAAAAAATGAAATAAACTTTTTGGCAAACAAATTTTACTTATATTTACATTCTCATTTCAAACATTTACATTGAATCGGAATATTACATTTCGTAACTCTCCCCCTCCCCCCCTCTCTTATACATAATTATCGGACAGACTGAATATAATCTGCGGAAAACATCCATAATAGGCTTACAGCAGACAGGGGAAACCGGAATCTTGCGAAGTATAAATTATCCAACATATATTTTGATATTTTTTTTATTTTTAAACAACTTATTCAAATATAATTCAACTACTTTTTGGAAAATATTAATTACAATATTCTAATAATTACAATGTATCCATTTGGATAAATTTGCACCAATTTGTATCAATCATTGTCAATTTTCTATTGAGAATTTTCATATTTTAACAACTTATAATCATTTATATTGCAATAATAATAATAATAATAATAATAATAATAATAATAATAATAATAATAATAATAATAATAATAATAATAATAATAATAATAATAATAATAACCCAAATGACTCTAAAATGCCATATAACCGATATTGTATTTGCGAACACTTTTTAGTTTCAAGATTTATTTTGTTTTATTTCTCATTCTTCTTTTAAAATATCAAATTGATATTATATTTAATATAAATATTTAAAATTTTACTAGTAAACTAAGCGCATCCGTGACAGTCATATAAGACTTATAAAATTTTAAATATAGATTTTGCATGGTTTCTAACAAAAACCTTTGCGACATTTTACCGAAATTAGACTGAATCATATTAAATATCATTTCAGCTATACAAAATGCACTTGATAATTATATGTAACTCGCAACATAATACTTTTACATTTAACTCGACGATTAATTTGCTAAATAATATTCCATGTGTCTGTCTGTATATCACAGCACAAAACGTATATATATATATATATATATATATATATATATATATATATATATTTATATCTGACAATATTTTCTACAAAATTTGACAAAGAATCAGATTTATTTAAGGTATTTACGAATTTTCGGCACAGTGTTTTTCAAGTGATTTTTATTTAAATGAAAACGCTACTATCCCTCCTCTCCCACCACCCACCGACACTCGGTCACAAATTTCATTGTAATAATAAGTTGATTGCTAAATCTTGAAGAATATTCAAAGTTAAAACAATATATTTTATTTAACAGAAATGTGAGTTTATGTTTTAATCAAACAATAACTTTAGTAAAATCATAACAATTTTAAAATTTTACTTACTATTCTGGCGGTTTATAAAATTAATTTAAATAAAAGTTAATATAAAAAATTTATAAATAATTTGTTAGTTAAAATGTCAAAATGAGAAATTTTTTAATTTAATCATTTAATACTTGATATTTTCGAAAATGTAACATCAAATTTAAGTGTTTTAGTTTTGTTTAAATTTTAGAGTTTGAAATAGTCAATACATATTGTGTCGGTGACAGTAAATAATATATTAAATTAAATATTAAATTAATGAAATTTAATATTCAATTTAATATATTATTTAATTATTTACAGTCATCTTAAGAATGTAGTTGTAAGATTTCAGTCTTCTAATTTTTGTTTAAATTATTTGAATCAAGTCAGCCATTTATAAATTTTTACCAAATAAATCTGTGGTCAGTTAATCTTTTGTAAAACTTTCGAAGATAATCCTAAAGCCAATAATAATGATATAGATTATTCTTGCGAAAAAAGAGATAAATAAAATAATTATAAGAATCACAAATCATTGGCATTAAATTCAATAAAACAAAGCGCCAATCCAACATATATATTAAACTACAATATATTTCGACAGATTCGCCGCCACCATCACGTAGATTCTAACTTGAAACTTTATCGAATAAAATTTCTTTTTTCAAACAAAGTTAATTAAATTAGTTAATATTATAATTGATTAAAACAATCACAAAACATTGAAATTGAATTAATAAATAAAATAAAGCACCAATCTAACATATATATTATACTTTAATATATTTCGACAGACACAGTCATCGTCAGGTAGATATGAACTTGAAACTATTTAGAATAAATTACTTTTATTTAAAAAAATTTCTTATTTTATATTTTTAAAAATATTTTACTAAAAACTATAAATTCTGCTTTTATAAAATTCAAGTTTGAAAATTAATTTTTAAAAAATTTTATAAAACCGAAATGTTAACAAAATTTTAAAACATTCTCAATAAAATATCTTAAACATTCAAACAAAACTATTTTGCATTTATTTCAATCCTAAATCACAAAATTGCCTTTACTAATATCAATCAATTCGCTAAGACGACTGGGATCGAGAACTTTAGAGTGGAAAGAATGGTAGTCATTCCAATGTATGTGGCATTGCACTCGTGACCTAAATATTCATAACCAAGATCTGAATACCAAGTAAGACTTTAAATCTATCAATAAACACGATGACGATCCTATAATGCCAAATACAATCCCAAAAACAAACCTCCCTATTTATATCAAACAAAGCTAATTCAATCATTGATAGTTTTTCATTCATTGAATTTCTACATCTATTCCTCAATTCCAAAATCATTCTCTTGAACACCGGAACAAACGAATTGTAACTTTCAAATCGTTTAAAACCGTCACAAAACATTGGCATAGAATTAATAAATAAAATAAAGCACCAATCAGTATATATATTATAGCTATAAGTTTCATTTTTTATGACTGTTACTGATATCCTCATGATTTAAAATAGCTAAAGTACTAAAATACACGATATATAAAATAAATTTGTTTAAATAAAAAAAATTTATTCTATATAGTTTCATTTTCATATCTACCTGACGATGACAGTGAGTCTGTGAGAAATATATAGTAGTTACTACAATATATTATAATATATATGTTTGATTGGCACTATATTTTATAAATTATAAATTATTAATAAATTATAAATAAATATTTATTTTAGTGAAATAAATTTCCATTTTTCATAATTAATGTAAACTTTCACTGTAAAATATTACGGAGAAATTTTCACAGTGACGGATGCTAATTTTAGATAAATATTTTTCTTTTTTCTGATAATTTTCAAACATGACTGAAAATAAACAGATATTTTTGATGTTAATGAGTTTTCATTGTTTTATGAAAAAATTTGTTTACTTTAGAACATCAGAAACAAGTCGACACATCCTTCTGTTAAAGGAGATTAAAAAAACTAAAAATTTGTCTTCATGAAAATTATTTTTATTATGAATAATAATAAATTTTCTATATGAAATCTCATATTTTTTTATTTTAACCTAACAGATTTTAACTTTTAATTTATTACAAACTTAATTTACATTAATCTTAATTAACACGTAAAAGTCTTTTAGTGAAATCTTTTTTTCTGTTATCATCGATTTATTTTATTTACAGTTTTTCGCCATTTACTTTCAGACTTTATATCAATATTTTGTTTATTTATTTGTTATCTTACTTTTAATTTTTTAATATTTTATTTACAGTGACGAATTTTTACTTTTTTAAAGTTTTTATTAATAATGTAATAAAAATATTTTATAAGTAAAATTTTAAAATTTTAAAATTTAAAAATTGGTTTAATTTGTAAAGTAATAACATTTTGTGATCTATAGTTTTTTCTATTCTATCTGATGATGACAGGAAAACTGTCGAAACAAATCGTAAAATGTGTGTTTGAATTCTAATAATTCAATAAAGTATAATACTTTCTGAAAAAGCAGCCAGACGATAAAAGTTTCCAATTTATATAAATTAGAATTTTTTCTTTTCTTATTTAATTTTATTTAATCTGTGAATTCCGATTTAGTATATTATATCTGAATCAAACACAAAAACAATATAAATAATAATGTATTTGCCGCAACGCGTACCACAAATGATCAAATAGTAAAAGTAGTCGGGAATTTTCGAATTCTTTTCGGAAGTTTAGAAAGTTTTTTTAATCCAACTTCAAGATTGAAAAGAGAACTAATGAAGAGCTCGTTTATATAAGATGCAGGAAGTACGGTAGTCTCTCTCCCAAATATTAAACAAACACTATTTTCTATTAAAAATTTGACATCGTTTACCTACATAAAATTTTCCAAGAGAAAAGGATTTCTCCACCAACTGAATGTGAAATGAGAACTGGATTAAAATGGATCCAGGACAAAATAACATAAGAAAATCGGTGAAGTTTTTTGAAGAACATTTCATTTCGGATTGCCGAAAGGGATTTAGCAGTCATAATATGGTTTAAAAATTGGAAATTCAAATTTTTGTGGAGGCTCCATGGAGGAAGCTTAGTAAACTTGTTATAATGATAAAAATATCAGAAGCATTTCAAAATTATTTATTTCAGTTGCCTTGAATTTTTCAGTATGTTAGGGCTTGATCTGGTTGGATCATAAAAATTCAAAGATCAAAACATCGCTATAAAACTCTCAGGACTTATTGAAACAAATAATATGGCGATGGAAAGTAGCATAATTGATGGTAGATTGAAAAAACAAATATTAATAAAATAAAATTTTATAATTTTATATGATAATTTTAAAAAATATAGAAAAAAATAATCAAAGTTTTTTATTTTTTATTTTTAGAAATAATTTGTAAAATTTATATATCACGACAAATTAGAATTATTTATCACCAAAAATTCATTTAATTTTCAAAATACAAATGAATAAATAAATAATTAAATAAATTTGGCAACAATTTAATTAAAAGATAACGCCAATAAAAAACTCTTCGTACGATATATTTCGACAGCATAACTGTTATCTTCAGGTACAAAAAACCAACTAAAAATATTATGAATTAACTTATAATTTAAACAAATTATTTTAATACTTTTAATTAATTTTAAAATGTTATTTATATAAATATTATAATTTTTTATTTATATTATAATTTTAAAAAAATTTAATATTTTATAAATTAAATTATTTTAATAATATTAAAATTAAAATTTTTTTTTTCTCAATACAATACACAATCATGATTTAACATTAAATTATTTAAAAACATTCAAAACGTTCGTAGTCATAGCCCTTTGTATATTAATCTTTGAATCCAATGACCTTATTAACAATGCTTCACATATCACGCGTTCCCAATAATTATTAAAACTTTTCAACAAAATTTAATCAGACATTACTATTTCACTTTTACAGCCTCTATTGTGCTGAGTAATATTGGTCAAACCATTCAATCGACAATGCTCTAGAACTCGAGTATAGAGATAATTATAAATTTAAATTATAAGTTAATTCATAGCATTTTTAGTTGGTTTTTTGTACCTGAAGATGACAGTTATGCTGTCGAAATATATCGTACGAAGAGTTTTTTATTGGAGTTATCTTTTAACAAATGAATAAGTTGTTTTAATATTGCGTGAAGCCTTGAGAAAATTGAGCTATTAAAATAGAATTTTATTTAATTTAATTAACAAAGTCCTAATTATCAACTGTTCAAACGTCAATTTTTGCATTCAAAAATTCATTTATCTTCGTTTATACTTTGACTGTATTACAGGATGCACAGACCTCGGCCCCCATTGAAATGCTGGCAGCTCGCCTGTTTGTAACAATAATTTTTTGTAGATGACTTACATGTATTTTTGGATGTCTTTCATTTAGTCATAATGGATCTTGGTATTAAGAAGTCTGATTATCCTTGTTATAAACCAATGTCTTTTCCGATTCATTGCATAATTTTTAAAAGATATTAAAATTTTTTTTAATTTAAAAATTGTTTAGAAAATGAAACCAACTAACCTATCACCGGCAATCGGCGCATGGACCGAGGAGCATTTGAAGATACTATTACCACGTACATTGTCATACTGAGAACAAGGGAAAGAGCAACTGATAGCCTGTCGCCTGTATCATCAAGAGTGAATATAAGACATGCCAATCCTGAAAGCATTGAGAATGGAATCAAAACCAAAACGACGAAATAAAGCGGTTGTCTTTTTAAATGAATACTGACTCTTATATATTGGTAGGAAACATTGAGATCACTACGATACTTTTTTGGTGTAAAGTCAATGGCTTCTATTTGCCATTCACTGACGTTGGAGTTGGGCAAATAACTATTGTCTACCGCTGAGCCTCTCTGGACTGGGTAAATGATTATTTGTTTTTCCGAACTTTGCCAAGGATTGATAACAAGATAACAAGTCTGATAGTCAAATGGAAAGAAACTGACATCTAAAGGACAAGTCACATCGAGCACAGCTCCGTGCAACCAGGTGACCACACCTGTGTAGTCAACCGAGATTCTAGATTGAGCTATTGTACTGAAATCAAAGTTTTTGCTATGTTTGACATTCATCACACCAATATCTGGAAGCCACATATCCTTGGCTAGAATCGAAATAGAACTAAGATTTCCATAAACTGCCTGATTCCATTGAAGCCGTAAATCTTTCCATACCTATAAGAATAAGAATAGTCGATAATTATATATCATTATAAATATATTAAAATATTTTATCAAATAAAAAACCGTTATCTTGAAAAAGTGGTTCGGTTTGGAAATTATGTTTAATTTAAACATAATAGAACCGGCACAAAAATTATTATAAATAAATTTATACTAAATAATAATAATAATAATAATAATAATAATAATAATAATAATAATAATAATAATAATAATAATAATAATAATAATAATAATAATAATAATAATAATAATAATAATAATAATAATAATAATAATAATAATAATAATAATAATAATAATAATAATAATAATAATAATAATAATAATAATAATAATAACAATAAAAGAAATTAAATTTTAGTTTATAACTTACAATTTTGTTTTATTTTACTGATTGAAATTTTATTTACTTTGAAAAAAAGTTTTTTAAATTCAATTTAAAAAAATGTAAATTATTTTAATTATTTTAATTATAAGTCAAGATATTAAAGTTGCATTCGAATACAAGCAGACGAATGAAGAGCCAGAGGTATATTTAAAATAAATTAAGAGTCTGGTGGACATGCTGATGAGGCACGAATGGACGGCAGATAAATTAGAAGAAGAGTTATTGGTACACTGTTCCGCGGAAGGGAAACTGAAAATTAAGTTATGGGCAGATGAAATCAAGTTAACAGAAAAAATAAAGAAGAAGATTAGGAAGTTGCACGAGGTTAGCCAGATGAGCGAAGAGGTTAATACGGTAAGAGAAAGAGTACCCGATGTAGAGATAAAAAAAACTATAGAAATGTCACCATAAAAAATAATAGAAATTTCGAATCGGATATTCGAAACAAAAGATACAGAGATAATGTTACTCCAGAGAATAGAATTGTAAAATGTTTTTGCTGTGGAAGACAAGGCACAAGGCCATATACAGAGAGAATGTTTGAAAAAACAGCGAAGAGTTACCACGTGCTATTCATGCGGACAACAAGGTCAAATAAAGAGAGTGCCCAAATAGACGTAAGTGAGTCATTAAATGCTATGGATGTGAAGTGGAGGGACATACAAGGAGAGATTGTAACCAAGTAAGATGCCACAGATGTGAATTAGGAGGCCATCGAGCAGAGGATTGCTATACAAATTTGAACAGGATTAAGCAAATACCAACAAATAGAGATAACGGAAGACAAAGTGGAAATTTCGAAAGGAAGATCAATTATCAAGGAAGAAGAAACGATGAGGGAACAGGGATCCATTACGGGACTAACCAAAGACAAGTTGCATACATAGGAGATGAAAGCGATGAAGACGAAAAAGAAATTGTTTCCGTGACCACAAACGAGAAAACCCCGACAAGAGAAGACATTGTAGGAGCAGTTTTATAAAGGATGCTAGAAGCTCCCCCTAAGATAGTATAATAGAGAAAAGAGACTTGGGGAAGGATAGAGAGAGAAAGCAGGAAGAAAATGCTAATCAAGTAGTTGAAAAAGTTAATTAGGTTTGTTAAAAAGAACTTTGAGGAAATTAAGAAATGTGAAAATGTGAAACAGAGAAGTACCGAGATATTGGCAATAGACAAAATGAGGTCGAGTATTATCAAGTATGACCTAGTGTGGTAATAAAATTCAAAATCAGGAAATGGATTGTCTACTTGATTCGGGAGCAACAGTAAGCGTAATGAGGTTGAACCAGTACAAAAAATTTAATAATATAGAACTTATGAAGACCGCAAGTATCTTAAGATGCGCAAATGATAATGAATTGGAAACAAAAGGCAAAGTAATGTTGGATGTTGAAATAATGGGAGTATGTAAAGTGGTAAGATTTACGATTGTAAATCACATAACACCGGAAGTGATTGGAGGTATAGAGTTGTGGAAACAATTTGGAATACAAA
The DNA here is from genome assembly GCA_022537955.1 of Schmidtea mediterranea. NCBI lineage: Eukaryota > Metazoa > Platyhelminthes > Tricladida > Dugesiidae > Schmidtea > Schmidtea mediterranea. The sequence continues at coordinate 224,518,054 of CM039680.1, forward strand.
TACAATGGTCTCAGAGGGATAAAGTAACCAGTCATGAACACATGTGTAATATTGATGCAAAATTTGGGAAGCCTATAACAGGAACAGAAAGATTCAATAGAGCAAGAAAAGAATTAAAAGTGAACGATTCGGTGTTAACAGAAATTATAAAGAATAACCAGAATGTTTTTATGGCAAATAAATGGGGCATCGGTTGCACAACATTGCTGAAACATATAATAGATACACACGGAAGCCCAATAAATATTAAGCCACGAAGACAACCAATTCATTGGGAACCAAATATTGAAGAAGCTATACAGAATCTGTTTAAAAATGGCATTATTAAGAAATGTAATTCATCATGGAATACACAGCTGGTTTGTGTTTGGAAGAAAGAGAAAACAAGACATCGGATTATGTCTAGATTTCAGACAGTTAAATCTGGTTACTGATAGGCAAGCAGACCAAATGCCAAATATAGCGGAGATATTAGATAGATTGGAAGAAGCAAAGCATTTTACTTCAATAGACCTGGGAAATGCTTATTATCAGGTAGAGCTGGAAGAAAAGTCGAATGAAAAGACGCATTTTCAACAACAACGGGCAAATCTTGTTTCAACAGGATGCCATTTGGGATAGCTGCAGGGCCAGTAACATTTCAGGTGTTAATAGGAAAAGTACTAGGCAAAGTAAAAAAGACAGTGGTTTATTTGGATGATATTTTAATATCCACAGAGACAAAAGGGCAACATTATGCAGTTCTGAATGTGGTACTAGAAAGAATTGGAAGACCAGGTTTGAGAATAAACCCAAAACAAATGTCATATACTTACTCGAGTATTAAAAGTTTTAGGATATTTATTATTAACAAGGATGTCATAAAAACAGACCCATCAAAACTAGAAGCAATTAAGTCATTCCAGAAGCTAAAGTGCATAAAGAATCTAAGAAGCTTTCTGGGGATATGTAATTATTATAGAAGGTTCATCAAAAGACTATGCTAAAAGAACCAGAACTTTGGAGGAACTATGTGGAAAGAATAATGTGAAATTAATATGTATAGAAAACTGTGAAAGCGCTTTTGAAGATATAAAGAAAGCATTGACGTAATCACCTGTTTTGGGATATCCAGATTTTACAAGAGATTTCATATTAGATACAGACACTAGTTTTGATACAATTGGGGTTGTACTATCACAAAGAGATACTAATGTTTACGAAAAGGTAATAGCATACGGGTCACACGCAATGAGTAGTCATGAGAAAGGGTACTACATTACGTGAAAGGAGCTGCTCGCTATTTACTATTTTTGCCAACATTTTAATCATTACCTTTATGTCAAAAAATTTACCCTGAGAGCGGACCACAAAGCAATTACGTTTATGTTGTCTAAGACAAAGCCAATAACCTCGCCTTTTTAAACGTGGATCATTTATCCCAGAGTTTAGACATCAAAATGGAGTATAGAAAAGGAGTGAATCACCAAATGCAGATGCACTATCGAGAAGTACATGTAGGACTTGAACACAATGCCTACTGAGTCACGAGAATGCAAAGACTGAAAAAATAAAAACACGGCATATAAACATGGTGGAGAAAATTGTAAGTTGTAAATGGCAACAAGACGGTGAGGAAATTAGAAAAATCAAAAATGATATACACAAGGGTTGTGTTGAAAATATATGTTGAAAGAAGGAATGGTAATGACAATATAAGGAAAACTATGGGTGCACAAGAACAAGAAACGAGAAATGATAAAAGAGATGCACGTATTACTATCACATGCAAGAGCTGAGAAAGTGACAAAATATATAGCTGACCATTATGAAATGAAGGATATAAAAGAATCGGTGAAAGAAACAATTAAGGCTTGTGAACCATGTCAAAGGACAAAGGTAGTTACACAAAAACGAAGGAAGAGACAATTAAACTTATTGCAGATGAACCATGGGAGAAAGTATACATAGACATATGCGGACCGTTACCAGAGGACGTTTAGAAAGAAAAAGTATATTTTTGCAATAATTGATCAATATAGCAGGTACATTTCATTGTCAGCAGTGAATAAACAAGATGAGAACACGATAAAAGAAACGATAAATAACAAATGGATTTTAAAGTTTGGATCATCAAAAGAGATTCATGTAGATTGTGGAAAAGCGTTTGAGTCAAAGGTTAGAAAGGATTTCACAGAATCAATGGGAAATACAATATGTCAAATAAGAGCATTTGACAATAAGTCCGGGTCTCGTTTTAAATTTTAAAAAGCAAAACAAATGTTTTTGAAGAAAATGTTGAGGTTTCTATATTATCAATAATTCTCAACAAACAAATAGATAAATTTGTTTTAATAAATTAGTTTTTTGATAAAATTTGTGCCAAAAATTGCTGACATCCACTAAGAAAAACTTTTACAAAAAATTTGAAAAATACTTAAAATTATTTAATAAATCAAAACCCTGAAAATTAATTATTAAATAAATTAAAAATTACTTCAAAATTTATTATTACAATAAATTAAATAAGAAATTAAATTATCTGAATTGATATTCCCTTATTAAATGTCATTAAGGCCATTATATATTATGCTTTGGCGTCTGCTCCGTTTTCCGACAGTGAATGTTTGCTTTTAAATTTGTTTTCCATTTTATACATGATAACTTTGGTAGATAAAATTAAGAATTTTTACATTAGCTTTAACATATTGTTTATACAATAATTTACGTGATGTTATTTAAATAACATTTAATTCTATTCAATTCCTAACATTTTTTAATAACAACACATTAGTCACTTAGCTAGATTCCACAAAATTTTCAACGATTAAAACAAAACTTAGTGAAATATATATAAAAATATAAGGAATATTTAATGGAAAATAAAAGAAAATACACGTTGACAATCACGTATGATCCATATTTCGATGAATCATTTGATGAACCACAAAGGTAATTTATATTTTAATTGTTATTATTATTATTATTAAATAAATTTGGCAACAATTTAATTAAAAGATAACGGCAATAAAAAACTCTTCGTACGATATATGTCGACAGAATAACTGTCATCTTCAGGTACAAAAACCAACTAAAAATATTATGAATTAACTTATAATTTAAACAAATTATTTTTTTTAATATTAATTTAATTTTCTAATAACTAAACACTTAAAAAAATATTTAAATACTTCTAACTAATTTTAAAATTTTATTTATATAATTTTTTATCTATTTCATTATTTAAAAAAAAATTTAATATTTTATAAATTAAATTATTTTAATAATATTAAAATTAAATTTTTTTTTAAAAAACTATACACAAATATGATTTAACATTAAACTATTTAAAAACATTCAAAACGTTCGTAGTCATAGCCCTTTGCATATTTATCTTTGGATCCAATGACCTTATCAGCAATGCTTCACATATCACGCGTTCCCAATAATTATTAAAACTTTTCAACAAAATTCTAAAATCAGACATTACTATTTCACTTTTACAGCCTCTATTGTGCTGAGTAATATTGGTCAAACCCTTCAATCGACAATACTCTAGAACTCGAGTACAGAGATAACGGGAAGTCTCTCCAATGTATGTGGCATTACACCCATTACATGTAAATTGATAAACGAAATCAGAACACAATTCAATCGGAGTTTTTTATTTATTAATAAAGATATTATGTACCTTACACGAATTAGAGACGATCTTATACTCTAAATTTCCCATCTGTTTACTTAACTTCCTTTTATAATTTGTAAAACCTTCAGAGTACGGCAATAGTACCACAAATTTAGGCTCAATCTTTTTATATCCATTTTTATTATTATTTAGATCAACACTCAATTCACACCCATTTGACAAATTACACTCAGACTTTACAAAACATGGATCCTTAGGATTTTTAATCAATTTATCAACAGTCTCTTTTATCATCAACAATAAAAATGATTTAGAATATCCATTCTTTATTAACAACTCAACCAATTTATCAACACTTTTTACCGAATTAGCAAAAGTAGAAGATAAAGACCATGAACGATAAATCAATCCCTTCACCATATTTCTCTTATACTTAAATTCACAAAAGCTTTCTGGAGAAGTATAAAGACCAGTTGGTTTTTTATAAATATCTGTTTAATAATGTTTATTTTTGCGTTGAATTAACAAATCCAAAAACGAAATCTATGACTTTCTCTCCGTTTCACATGTGAATACAATGTTTTTATGTAAACTGTTCATAAAATGCAAAAACGGCTCTACATGTTTCTGCTTTTCAAATACAAGAAAAATATCATCTACATACCTTTTATAAAAAATGGGTTTCTCAAATTAGAAGGAAGCAATTTTCTTTTTCAAACTAGCCAAAAATATTGATGCCATCGTTGGTGCTTAAGGAGAACCCATAGATGACTCCATCTATTTGTTGATATCATTCATTATTGAAAAGAAAATTGACATTTGAAGTAGTAAATTCAAGAAGTTTACGAAATGCCCTTCTATCCAAAATGTGATGTTCAGAATCATTTTCATCCCAAAACGCACAGCATAAGTCAATTGTATCAACCAGTGGTACATTCGTAAACAAACTGCAAACATCAAACGAAACCATAACATCATTCATACTTCGTTTTTGTAACTATGCAATACAAGACACAAACTCAAAAATTTGATCGTATCAACAGTTTTAATAATTCATCTAAAAAATTTTGCTATTTTATACTGGGCAGTACCAACCATCGACAAAACTGGTCTCATAGGTACACCATCTTTATGAATTTTTGGAAGCCGATATAGTTTTGCTGGCTGCGATCCTATTGAACGAATAGAATTACCTACCTTTTCATGAATAAGCTTGTTCTCAATAAAAACATTTAACATTTTTTGTACAAAACTCATCATCTTTAAGAGGAGACAATTTTCCATTCTTCCGACATATTGGTAATTTCACAAACTGAGGATAATTTAACAAATCATTCAACTTACATACACATCATGGTTAAGAATAACTATCCCATTTAAATGGTCAAACTTACAGATATTAATATTTTTTTTAGCTAAGTTTTTTAAAGTCATAAAATCCCTAATATTATGCTTCTAGTTTTTATCGATATACTGCATCGTACTTGCACTTAACGAGCTCTTCACATAATTACCGTTAATGCCTTTCATCGATCACGATATATGAAAATATAAACCTTCAATTTTTGCACATAATTTTGTTTCATCCAAGTGATTCTTAATACTGTGATTTGGACCAAATTTTAAAACACGTTGCTCTTCATCAGTCACAACTATTTAACTCAAATTTATCACAGTATTCTCCACACTAAATTTAAAAATCCCAAATACTTTCCTCAAATTAATCAATTTTTTAATATGAGCATCCTCTTTTTTCCCTCTTTTTTCATCCTCTTCAGATCCTTATTTTCTCCGATTCCAACATTCTTCTTAACGTTGTTCTATGTATTAATTAAACATCTTTACTGGAAAGACAATCACTTAGTTTCATTTTAAAAATAAAAGAAGGAATCATCTTTTCTCCTAAACAAGTCTCAAGAAAACTAATATCTAGTTTCTTTCTTTTGAGGGAGTTATAAACCTTCATAAACTTTTTAAATATTGGAACAACTGCAACATGATTTATAAATTATAAATTGGTTCATTAAATGGAGTAAGGGGATTCTTAGTTATATGTATTTCAATACCCTCAAGATTAATCCAAGCTCCGCAGTAACAGTAAATTTCGGCGTCTTTATCAAAAAATTGTTTCTTATGTTTGGCGGTCATATGAATTATTATTTCATTCATAGGTGTTTTATACAAAGAGGTCTCATCGAATTTTTTAATAGTTTTATTATGTCATTAAAAACTGGTTAATTTGCTTGATCGAAAGGTCAGTGTCACGGAGTTACCATCCAAGAGATTAAGACTGAACGCCTCTAAGTCTGAATCTCGCCTAAAAATCATGATATTTTGTACCATCCTCGTAATGAGGCAATATTATTACTCATTAATGCAAGGTAATGGATGTGGCTTGGCCATATATTTAAACCCTAACCAGGCTATGAAAATAGTTTGGATGTTTGAATCATTTTTAATGATTTACGTGTTGGCATTAAATCGTTTGTAGACGACTTTTTTTTACGGTCGGAGAAGCGTAAGAATTTGAGCAGTTTATACTGCAAGGTTTTGAACTTGATCCCCATCTAACAGTGGAGTAGGTAGTTAGTAGCACACTGCATCATAAAATAATTACATAATAAAATAGGGGGAGGGGGTTCGCGACGGATTAAATTACATAATGACGTAATTAATCTCAATTAAGTAATTAAGATAATTGATTTTGTTTGTATTTTTTTTGAATTTATTTTAGAATTTTTCGGCTCATTTTTTTAAATTCAAATTTTTGTCTCAAATTTTTGAATTTAAATTTTCAAATAATTTTTTCGAATTATTTTTCGATTTAAAATGTTATGAAATAATTTTCAATGTAATAATTATTTTAATATAATTTTCAATGTATTTTATTTTAAGTAATAATTTTTTAAGTTATAAGCTTAAATGTAATTTTTTAAATGTAATTTATTAATGTAATTTATTAATATAATTTTAAAGATGTAATTTTTTATACATACTTTTACAATTAAATTTTTTAATATATTTTTCAACGTATTTTATTTTAAGTTATAATTTCTCATACATAAATTTAAACGCTGAAAATTTTTATACATGTTTTTAAAGCTGAAAATTTTAAAGTCAGTTATAATTGACAAATAGGGTAAGTATTACATGTGAATAAATTAATTAACATGGAATTTTTGAAATAATTAATTTGAATACAGTTTTAAAGTAAATAATAATAGTAATTGTAATAATAATAATTCTAATAATAATAAAAGTAATTATAATTCTAATAATAATAGTAATAATAATAATAATAGTAATAATAATAGTAATTCTACAACAATCAAATAAAAAGATGTATGAAATCAACATTAATAAAACCTAGTAAATATTTAATAAAAACTGATACCAAACAAATAAACATAAAAAAATAAACTCGTAAAAAGATCAAATTAAAAATATATTTTATTTAAATTTTCACAAATATGTTATAATAAACTCTTCTTAGTCCAGCCAACAGCATATGGACAACGTCTTTCTTCTTGTAATCCCTGCAGCATTTTCATCTAGATGGGCAAGTCAACACTGAGGGATCTGCACAAACAATACAAACATCTAGATATTTTAAACCCGACCCCTGAAACGATTCGTAATGCATCCGTACAATTTCTTCAATGTTGATTCCAGTCATTTGATAAATGCGTGTCAAAAATTCAGGAGCACAATACGAAAGCTTGTTTTTTATATTCGGAAAGAGCTCGTATATCTTCATCAAAATTGTTTCGAATCTTGATCGTAGATCATTTTGAATTTTTACTTTTATTAGAAAACTATCGATTTAAACACAATAGGTGCTTAATAAATAAACTAGTATTTCTTCATTGGTATTAAGATTAGTAATTTTTTTTATATTATATTTTTATATACTGTTTTTTATATTCGGAAAGAGCTCGTCCATCTTCATCAGATATGTTTCGAATCTTGCTCATCGATCATTTTGAATTTTTACTTTTACTAGAAAACTATCGATTTAAACACAATCGGTGCTTAAGAAATAATCTAGTATTTCTTCATTAGTATTAAGATTAATAATTTTATAAAATTAAATATTTCTTGTACTAGAGTGTTGTATTTCAGTGTTTTTTTATCTCTATGACAACAACTATTCCGCCTGCAAAAACATTAACACATAACGGATTGTACTTGACGAGTCTTAATGCAGGAAACAATTCTGGTTCGTAAATGTTTTTTGTTTTGGTAGACAAATCGTACAAGTTGATTCGACAACCCATGTCAATGTTTAAAGATAATGATTGAATTTGTAAATCTTGAATCTGATACTTGAGATCCCCTTCCTGTAATGGTTACTTGCAACCCATTATCCTGCATTTTCTACTCTTGAAGAATAGAATTGGATACTTTCTGCTTCTATCCACTACATGTTGAGGTTTCACGGTTGGGAACTTCATTCCGACTACTTGACATCTTCCTCTATAATTAATATTACTAATCATTAAATAAACCAATGTTGAAAAGATTCACAACCAGACCATACAAAACAATGATTTATGGCAAATGCACTTGATAGAAATGATACCTTATTCGAGAATCAACAAAAGGTACAAATATATTTTAACATGTATTGATGTTTTCAGTAGATATGCCCGTGTTATTCCAACAAAAACTAAATCTGCTAATGAAATGGTCATTGCAATTAAAAAACTGTTTAAAGATGGACAACCTCGTAATTTACAAACTGATTTGGTTAAGAAATTTAAATAATTTAAAATGAATTTAATTTATTTTATTCAAAGAATTTTATAATAGCAAAGTAAAAGAAGTTATCAAGCCAATCATTACTCTATATTCTCTCAATTCAAAGCTTGTTATGTGGAAAGATTTAATCGAACTTTGAGAGAAAGATTAAAAAAGTATTTTGTGCATCAAGGTAATAAAACTTGGATAAATGGTTTGCCGAAAATTGTTTTTAGTTACAATCATTCGCCAATCATTCGCAAAACCACTAAAAACCTTGTCTACTTTACAACTAACGCGATCTGCTTTTACCGGAACTATAATTGATGAAAAGGGGATCTTTCCGTACAACTTTGCCACTATTTTAGATGTTCTTCATGAGAATTATGAGTTACCACCGATTTGGAAAGGTGTCACTCAGGCTGAATATGAAAAAGCTCTGATTATTTGGGATGAAAGTAATTGTAGGACTTTACTTGATCACACGAAAGTTTATTTGAAACTAGATTGTTTTCTTTTGGGTTAAATCGAAAGCACACAATAGGTTAGAGCCTTTGAATTATTTCAGGATTCCTAGAATGTCTTGGTCTTCTGTTTTAATTTCGTTGGATGATCCTATTGAATTAATTACTGAAAATGAAATGTTTAGCTTTAATGTGGGAGGTATTGGAGGAGGTCTTACTTTTTTAAATAAACATTTTGTTAAAACTGACGAAAACACAGAGTTGCTTTACATAGATATTAATAATTTATATGGTTGGGCTTTAAATCAACCATTACGTTATGGTGAATTTAGTTGGATACTTGATAGAGAGATCTCAGCAATCTTTGACAAGGTTTTCTCTGTTTACTGACTGGTTTCGGTACAAATCGATGCAATAAACTGCTAAATTTAAAATATTTTTCATTCTATTTTCAAAATAATAAATGTTGTTGAATTGTTTTTGGAATTTGTAAAACAATAGCCGAAGAGTGTTGAGGTAGAACAATTCGTATTTGTTTGCCTAAGAAATCGAATGCGATATTAATGTTCCCAGACATTCAATATATGGTTTCATTATTTTCCCCAGATTTGCATAGCGTCAAACTCTTTCGAAGCAAATTTGTTTTAATTTCATAAAGTTGTTTTTCAAATGTCTCTTTATTTATCATTTGCAAATCTGGTAAAAGTATATCTTGTTTGTTAATGCTTGGTAAATCACATAACTTGGAACTATCTGTTGCTGTTGACAATTTAATGACATCTTTGAAAATATCAGCATTTATTATTGTTTCATTTGTACCGTTTTTCACTTTTAGGAATGTAATTATTTTTCTGTGTCCACAAACTCCAATTATTAACGCTCTTTGATGCTCATTGGTGAATACCAAATCATACATTCTTGATCTTCTTCCATTTAGATAAATTGAAATTATTTTTAAATTATTTTTAAATTCAAAAAATCATCGTGTCAGATGGGGATGAAGTTTAAAACCTCACAGTATAAACTTCTCGAATTCTTACGCTTCCCCGAACGATTTAATGCCAACACGTAAATTTAAAAATGATTCAAACATCCAAGTTATTTTATAAGATATTACATTATTTTAAAAATTATAATATAGATAAAAAATATAATTTTTATATAAATAACATTTTAGGATTAATTAAAAGAGTTTAAATATTTTTTAAGTGTTTATTTATAAGTAGGTTAAATCAATATTAAAAAAAATAATTTGTTTAAATTATAAGTTAATTCATAATATTGTTAATTGGTTTTTTGTAACTGAAGATGACAGTTATGCTGTCGAAATATATCGAACGAAGAGTTTTTCATTATTATTATTATTATTATTATTATTATTATTATTATTATTATTATTATTATTATTATTATTATTATTATTATTATTATTATTATTATTATAATTATTATAATTATTATTATTATTTTCTTGGTATGATTGTCAGGCCAAATGCAATTATGGCGAATTGAAACCCAAATATACACAGGTGGGAGAGGAATATCCATATTGACACATTTCATAGAACGATGCCTCAATCTGATGCCTAATGATCCAAAAATTAGTTTCCATTGAGAAGATCAATCTCTCATACAATCGCATATCATTGCCAGCAAATGATCACATTTCAACAGATTGGGAAAACCTATCAATCTCATTGATATGTGATGAGTAAACTTGAATAAATTGATTTTGCACAAATTGATGAAGAATGAAATCAATTTTACGTTTCATTGAATTTCTGAATGTGATTCTCATAGACATTTTTGAAATCATTTCAGTTTTCGGTGGAATTTTTTTTTCCTTTTTCTAGATTGAACATTATCATTACATTCAGATACTTATTTGATTAAATAGAGCTTTTCTTATTCTCGATTCTGATTTTCACTTACTCCTCTTCATTTTGCATTATTTTATAATTTGAGATCTTTGTAGTTTTACTATTTAAATTTTGTATTGAACAACTAAGAGAGAAAATTATTTAAATTTATTTCATATTTTTTAAAAAGCTTTTTAAAATAAATTAAAAAAGTTAAATCTTATTTTTCATAAAATTAAAATATTAAAAATTTAATATTGAATATTAATAAACAATATATCAACATGAGATTTTTGAACAAGGTTACATGGATAGTTTTACTGAACCCGTCATTTTGATGAATAAGTTGAAATGCAGTTCATTAGCAAAATTATTTGAAAAAAATTATTGTTTAGAATAAATTTTCAAAATATTTTAAAATTAAATACTTATTAAAATTATAGTTAAATTTTAAATATATTTTTAGTAACAAATTTAAAATTTATTTTTTCATATTGATTTTGAATAAGTATTTTAGTATAACTTTTAATCCAAATTATGAGAAAAAACATCAAAATATCGCAAGCAGATCGCGAAGGGATTGTAAATTCATGGATAAATGGAGATGACGTTGCCACTATTGCTGCAATTCTCGGCTTTAAAAATACAACTGTGCATGAAATTACTAAAAAGTATCAATCAACTGGCAAAATATAATCTGAAAAAAGAGGAGGAAATAACAAAACCAAAACTAACCTCACAAATGAAGGAAGAGATTAAACTAATGGTTTATAATTGATTGTACTTTAACACTTAAAGTAATTTCACAAAGAGTTTATGAAAAACATGAAATTAAATTTTGTCTACCAACTATTGGAAATGCACTTCAAGGATTTAGGAATTCTTTAAAGCGTGTACATTTTCGTTCTATTAGAAGAAACACTGAAGATACTCTTATAACAAGAAAAGATTATGCCATGAATTTTATTCGTTTAAAATCTAATTCTGCTGAAGAAAACTTTATTTTTATAGATGAAGTTATTTTCAATGTTGCTATGCGGTCAACTAGAGGAAGATCTGCTATAGGCACTCCAATTATCAAGGTAGTCCCATCTTTACGATCAAGAAACATTTTTGTTTGTTGTGGAATGAATAAGAATGAAATTTAAATTTATAAAAGTCAGCCTGTTGCTTATAACTCGCAATCTTTTGAAGAATTCATAATGGATCTTATATTAAGAACAAAAAATTTAAATATGGGGTCATGTGTTTTTATAATAAATAATGTAGCATTTCATAAATGCTCGAATATTAGGGCATTAGTCGAGAATTCAGGGTTTTCTTTGAGGTTTTTGCCACCATACACACTTTTTCTAAATTCAATTGAAAACATGTTTTTAAAATGGAAAGAATTTGTTAAAAGAAGATTCCCTAAACCCGAACAAGAGTTAATAGAATTGATTTATAATGAGTCCCTGCTGAAGAGATCTTGGATTAAATTATATTAGTAAATTAGTATTAGTACATACTCTTACCTGTAATAAATGTAATGCTTTAAAAATATATTGTGTTGATTGTATTAATTTTTTTATAACCAAACTTTTTGTTCAAACTTAATATGAAAAGATTCAAAGTCAATCTGAAAGGATTCAAAATTGTCGATTACTGTGATTTTTATTTAACAAAAGTTTTAGCACTGATTTTTTCAAGTGCTATCTCACTTATAAGTTGGTTATAAATTTTATTTAATATTTCAAATTATAAATAAATATAAAATAAAAAGCTTATTAAATTATTCTTGTCGTAGACTTATAGGGCACTTCATGTATATTTGAAGTTATGAATAATAATAATAATAATAATAATAATAATAATAATAATAATAATAATAATAATAATAATAATAATAATAATATTAATAATAATAATAATAATTACACGAGAAAGTAAAACAAAAGAATATATATTTCGAGGAAATTATCCTCATCTTCAGTCTTTGTCAAATGTTATATACGGAAACAATAATGATGTAATAGTTACGATTCAATGATTTAATTAAATAGTCTCAATAAAATTTGTTGCTGATTGAACGTTATTTTAGAGTATTGTGATATAATCAACAAAGCCTCGCATAAAATTCTTTCCAACTCATTATTAAAGTTTTTATATAAAATTTTAAAATATTTTAAATCCTTTGTTCCTTTGCACATTTTTCTATGCCCAATCGGCTATGTTCCTGAACCCTTGTGCGAAGATGACCGGAAGTCTCTCCAATGTATATGGCATTGCACCCATTACATGAAAATTTATACACTAAATCAGAAACTAAACCTATTGAGGTTTGAGATTTATTACTAAATATATTTGTTAATTAAAACGATTTTGATAGCATTTTAAATAAATTTGATTTTGTGAAAGATTTTTTAAAATTTCTAAAACTTTCCGAATATGCAATTACAAAAACATGAGATTTTATGGGTTCACCATCATTAGATGGACTATGGTTTTTCATTCAGTCGCGTTTTTATCAGTCGCGATCAAAAGCCGATCAATAATAATAATAATAATAATAATAATAATAATAATAATAATAATAATAATAATAATAATAATAATAATAATAATAATAATAATAATAATAATAATAATAATAATAATAATAATAATAATAATAATAATAATAATAATAATAATAATAATAATAATAATAATAATAATAATAATAATAATAATAATAATAATAATAATAATAATAATAATAATAATAATAATAATAATAATAATAATAATAATAATAATAATAATAATAATAAATAATTAAATAAATTTGGCGACGATTTAATTAAAAGATAACGCCAATAAAAAACTTTTCGTACGATATATTTCGATAGCATAGCTATCATCTTCAGGTACTCAAAACCAACTTAAAATATTATGAATTAACATTTAATTTAAACAAATTATTTTTTATTAATTTAATTTTGTAATAAATAAATATTTATAAAATATATTCAATTCACTTTTAATTAATTTAAAATTTTAAAATTTTCTTTTATATTCTAATTTTTAAAAATTAATGCTTTCTGTACTCGAGTTCTAGAGCATTGTCGATTGAAGGGTTTGACCAAAATAATTGAACGCAATAGAAGCTGTAAAAGTGAAATATGAATGTCTGATTTTAGAATTTTGTTGAGAAGTTTTAATAATTATTGGGAACGTGTGATATGTGAAGCATTGCTGAAAAGGTCTTTGGATCCAAAAATTAATGTACAAAGTGCTGTGACTAGGAATGTTTTGTATGTTTTTAAATAGTTTACGTATGTTAAATCATGTTTGTTTTTTTAATATTATTAAAATAATTGAAAATTTTAAATTACATTAATTTTTAAAAATTAGAATATAAGTGAAAATTTTAAAATTTTAAATTAATTAAAAGTGAATTGAATATATTTTATAAATATTTATTTATTACAAAGTTAAATTAATAAAAAATAATTTTTTTAAATTAAATGTTAATTCATAATATTTTAAGTTGGTTTTGAGTACCTGAAGATGATAGCTATGCTATCGAAATATATCGTACGAAAAGTTTTTTATTGGCGTTATCTTTTAATAATAATAATAATAATAATAATAATAATAATAATAATAATAATAATAATAATAATAATAATAATAATAATAATAATAATAATAATAATAATAATAATAATAATAATAATAATAATAATAATAATAATAATAATAATAATAATAATAATAATAATAATAATAATAATAATAATAATAATAATAATAATAATAATAATAATAATAATAATAATAATAATAATAATAATAATAATAATAATAATAATAATAATAATAATAATAATAAAAATAATAAAAAATAACTGTGTAAGCCAATTTCTATTATTTTTATTCCTAAAATATTAAATATTTCATTCTTAACAAGATTCTAATCAATCATAAACCAAATTCATCAAACCTTTCTCTTTCTGTTTCTTCTCTGATTGACTTTTCTTTTGTACGAATGTTTTAAATAAATGAGTGATCTTATTAAAATGGAAATATTTTATGTTTTACATTTAAATCTATATTTATAAAAATGATTCCGCTATAAACAAAAATGTATTTTTACCTTTATCTAAATCAGTCAAATCAAGGCAAATGTTAAAAAAATCAAAAATCAGCAAAAAAATTTAAATTACTGATATTCAAATTTAAATATTAAAAGTTTGATTTTAAAATATTTTTAACTGTGTTTAAATCTGTATAGAAATGTTTTCTTTGGATTTATTCATGTTTGAAAATTATCTAGTTAAATTTTAAAATGTTTTAAAAATTTGTTTAATAAACATTGCGGAAATTGGCTTACACAGTTGTCTATGAAATTTATTTTTATATAAATGTTTCAGCTATCGACAAAAAGGGTATTTTTAATTTTAAATAATAATAATAATAATAATAATAATAATAATAATAATAATAATAATAATAATAATAATAATAATAATAATAATAATAATAATAATAATAATAATAATAATAATAATAATAATAATAATAATAATAATAATAATAATAATAATAATAATAATAATAATAATAATAATTTTATTGGATTCCACACATTTAATTTTGTAATTACGAATAAACTTAT
Organism: Schmidtea mediterranea; assembly: GCA_022537955.1. Taxonomy (NCBI): domain Eukaryota; kingdom Metazoa; phylum Platyhelminthes; order Tricladida; family Dugesiidae; genus Schmidtea; species Schmidtea mediterranea. The sequence continues at coordinate 224,533,384 of CM039680.1, forward strand.
AAATAAAATCGTTTTATTGAATTTGTTAAGTGCATAATGATGACAGCTAAGCTGTTCAAATATATTGCAAAATTATATTTTTTAAAATTGATGTTCACATATTTAAATAATAATAATAATTATTATTAATCAAGTTCAAACTCACAATGAAAAACAATTTTATTTCGCAATTTAATTATTTTTCTTATGTAATTTTAAATTTGTCTTTTCCTTAACTGTAAGTAGAGAGATTAAAAACAAATGACAAGACAAATTCACAAAGACTTTATAAATTTCTTTAAAAAAAAAAAAATCTTTAAAGTTACTATTTTTATTACTACTACTACTACTACTATTTTATAATACATTATGTTTAATTTGAAATAGAAAATAATATTTCAATTTTGAAAAGAAAGGTGAAAATAAATTATTCATTTTATAATAATAATAATAATAATAATAATAATAATAATAATAATAATAATAATAATAATAATAATAATAATAATAATAATAATAATAATAATAATAATAATAATAATAATAATAATAATAATAATAATAATAATAATAATAATAATGATAATAATAATAATAATTCAGCTACAATATATTTCGTCAGGTAGTTTTGAACTTTAAACTATTTATAATAAACCTTTGTTATTTAAACAAATTTCTACTTTTCAATTCTCAAAATATTTTATTAAAAATTAAAAATTTTGCTTTTTTTAAATCACAAATTCTACAAAATGTTAAAAAATTAATTTTTAAAATTTTACAAAACCGAGACTTTTACAAAATTTAAATAAAATTCTTAACAAAATATTTAAGATTTTTACCAAAACACTTTTACATATAGTTTCATCCTGCATCAAAAAATTGCGTTCACAAATATCAATCAATTCCATCAGTCGACTGTGATCGAAAACTTGAGAGCGGAAATGTCGAAATGTATTTTCTTTAATTTAGTTCATTGCCAATTTTATGTGATTTTGTTTTATCAATGAGGAAGAGAAGTAGAAATTCAATGAATTCAAAACTGTCAATGAATGAATTAGCTGTAGTTAATTTAAATAGCGAGGTTTGTTTTTGGGATTGTATTTTGTATTATAGGATCGCCATTGTGTTTATTGATAGATTTCAAATCTTACTTAGATGGTATTCAAATCTTGGCTGTAAATATTTATGTCATGGATGTAATGCCACATACATTGGAATGACTACCCGTCATCTCCATTTTTAAGTTCTTCTTAACTGTCGACAGAAATAATTAATTAATGTCAGTGAATACAATTGTTGTCTAAAATTTTGTGTTTGTAAGTGGATTTCAAGTTCTACTTAGAATTTGTTCGGATCTTGATTTTAAATTTAAATGTCATGGGTGTAACACCAGATACATTGGAAAGACTGGCCGTCATTTCCGCTCTCAAATTTTCGATCACAGTCGACTGATGGAACTGATTGATATTCGTGAATGCAATTTTTTGATGCAGGATGAAACTATGTAAAATGGGTTTGGTAAAAATTTTAAATATTTTGTTAAAGTCTCGGTTTCGTAAAATTTAAAAAATTAATTTTTTTTAACATTTTGTAGAATTCGTGATTTTAAAGAAAAGCAAAATTTTTAATTTTTGATAAAATGTTTTGAGAATTTAAAAGCAGAACTTTGTTTAAATAACAAAGGTTTATTATAAATAGTTTAAAGTTTAAAACTACCTGACGATGACTGTTATTCAGTCGAAATATATTCTAGCTAAATAGATATTTTGGATTGGTGTTATCTTTAATTTAGTTGATTGCCAATTTTATGTGATTTTGTTTTAATAATAATAATAATAATAATAATAATAATAATAATAATAATAATAATAATAATAATAATAATAATAATAATAATAATAATAATAATAATAATAATAATAATAATAATAAAACTCTGTTAGAGTCCATTGGTTAATAACTGATGAAAATTATAATCATAATGCCAAATTTCTTATTAATAAATTAGTCTTCCGATCTGCTGTATGCAGAAATAACTGGCGACTTTATTTAATTATCTATTTTATAAATCAACCGAAAAATTTTTTCGATATTTTATAATATTCTTTACCATTTATATTTGGCTTCGTCAATATTATTAAAATCCTTTATATTATATAAAAATACAGGCAGCTAGTCACAAAATTATCAAATATGCTTACGAAATACTTTGGTAATGTTATGATATCTTTAACTTCTTAATTGTTAATTTTTGGCACTTTATATAAACAAAAAAATCAATTTTAATAATAATATAAGTTTTAAATATTTTAATTCAAAAAAACTTTGTAGTAATTCTAAATATCTGTGAATTGGTTTATGTTTTGCGATTAATTTATGATTAACTTATGATTTAGGTATGACGAAAATTATTTTCCGGTAAATTAAAACAAATCTGTGAAAATAAATTTAGTTTTTTGAGACCAAAATGAGATCCAGAATATTGGAAAATTCTCATTTGCCATGACGAAAAGAAATTTGGCTTGGATGAACCTGCTGTTGTCTTTATAACTAGTTTGATAAAAGTAAGAATGAAAGTCAACATTATTGTTGGGAGCTAGAACTTACAGAAGCAAAAATGAATGCTCAAAACTATCTCAACGTAACATTGGGGGTTATAAAGACATTCAATTATAAATATACCAAAAAAATAATACACATACGAATAAGGATAAGTAAATGATATGATTGGTTAATAAATAATAATAATAAATATTTTTTAAATATAGTAAAAACACGTAAGAATATTAGCTAATAATATATAATCCAATAGGAATAATTCACAGTATTCTCGAACTCAATGTTTCAATTTTACTTGAGTGGTGTTACACGTAATTAAATTCAAATCTTCTTCTAACATTTATTTATTTATTACAAAATACAAATTCAAAATTTCTATGAAAATTTGAAAATTTAAACAACTGAGGCGTAGTAATTATTAATATTGACATTGCTATAGGTGACAAATATTATTAATATAATTTAATTTAATTTAATATAATATAATATAATTTAATATAAATTTTATTTCAACTAGCTGATCACACTTATAACATTTAAACTACACCATTTTTAAATTAAAATTTTAGAACTCCTTACAAGTGGAATGTTTTGTCGGATAATTTATTTAATTGTTCTCCAATTTTGGGGAAATAGTTAGCGTCTTTCAACTTCCCTACACACTCAAAGGTTTTTCTAGTTCACATTCAATTTGAATACAAGCTGACCAGTGCATTAAGGTTGTTCTTTATATAGTCGCATTTAAGTGAGCAAATTGTTGGGCTTAGAGCCAAAATTAAAACAAAAGTATGAATAGATTAAAACAAAAAATAAGAATAAAGAAATGGTCACTGCACATACGCATGCACCGCAAGAAGAAACAAAAAATAGAATAAAACATACTAATTAAAACAAATTAAAAATATAACAAAATTAAATAAAAACAAATAATTAATTAAAAATCGTAAAAAGCCTACAGAAGCAGACAGAAACATACGAGAAAACAAATAAACTGCCAAAACCTTGCAAAATAAGGTTTAGAAAAAACACAGGCAGAAGAGGCGACCAGAAAACAAAATATGAGGGTTAAAAAATAATATTGTAAGAAAATAATAATAAAAATAAAATCCAACAATAATATATTAAGATATCAAAAAATAAGAAAAAATATATAAAAAATAATAAAAATAATTTGAAATTAATAAAATAATTAAAAAGCCCTAAAAATGGCGAAAAATCGCCCATTGGTCGCACACAGACACAAGAATAGGATATAAGCAGTGACCAATTTCATTAAATATCTCTCTTTATTACAACTAAAAATTCAACAAATTATTTTTCAAGAATCAAATTCACTGAGTAAGGAAGTTTTCTTGTATTTTGTTTTTATTTTTAAGTTAATGTAATTTTATATGAAAGTAATAATATTCTCGATGTTCATAATGCTTATGTTTATGTTTTCAATGATTTTATATTCATATCAATTATATATGCGAGGTCCCTAATAAAATCATATTTATACGTTATGTATCGTAATAGTCCTCGATCAGGCAGATCCCGGTCCGGCTGGTGGATTGAGCTCCCTAGTTGTGATTGTGGGTCGCGCCTGTTTCGGAATCTCGGTCTGTCCGCGACGGGGCTTGGAAAAAGTGCACAGGACCCTCCCCGCAGGGCATCGTTAAACGACTCTCAACGGCTGATGGAAACGTAGGTCGAGGCTAGCAGAGAATCTTAAACTAAAGGAAAGGGAGCTATCAGTTAAGGGAAATAGGAAAGATCGTACAGCGATCATTTTAGGACTATTTTCTGAAAACCTCTAAAACGAGTTAACCGGATAGAAGTGATAGGCAATGACGGGAATATAAATTTTCAATAATATGAAAGGGAAATGAAAGCCCCAGGAAAGTGTCAGACACCTTTACTACAACGAGTACTAAGTTGAATTGAATTACCATAATCAATTGTAATTTCCAGCACATTTAAACACCACATGATGAAATCCCTATAGCATTACAACAGTAATAATTATCACAAATTACAGAATAGATAAGGTAAAACAGTACTCCCAAAACTATGTTTTATGCCTAAAATCGAGATTGAGAACGAATACTAACAGATTTCCAATATGCTACGATTAAGACGATAATTACAAGAAGTTGGTAGATCCTCTGATAGGAACTGAATGTCCGGATTTTTCCACGTTTAATTTATTCGGAAAATAGACATAAACGATCCCGAAAGTATCACCCAAATAATTGTCCGTCACTATCGATTTTCGTAAAATATTCCCGATAATAGAATTTCATAAATTCATCACCATCATTAGGGAGAGGGGGAAAAGTTCACATCATTTCACCCCGAGTTACTATGCCGACGCTTCTGATTTTCCTTCTCCCCTCGATAGCCAAATATGCAACGCCCAATCACAGAAGTGTCATTGACCTCAAATTTGCCGGTATTGTCAAAATCATTCCGCGTCGTTAGAATTTTTTGAGATAGAGTCATTTCAGAAATTTCGCGATTAATGGATATCGTTCCTATGAGTTAAATTGGTAATATTGCCCCCACCAACCAATGGTTTTGTTGTGATCATCTACTGTCATCATTATTACTATGGTAACTAACATGCTTATTATTATTACTGGGATTATATTTATCGTTATTAATATTTGTCACCATTGTTATTGCTCTTATAATTATTATGATTATTACTATCCTTGTGTTTATTATTCATATCAGTATTACTACTATTATTATCATTATTATCATCATTATTATTATTATTGTTTTTATCATTATCGCTAATTTTATGATTATTATTAACATTACCACTATTAATATCCTTATTATTATCATTACAGGTATTATCATGATAATTAATGTCCCTACTATCGTTATTTTCGACCTTAGGGTTAGCGTGATCACCGCTCACAGCATTACTATTGCCCCATTACGATTGTAGTTATTAATGATACTAAGGCCATTAGAACTTCCATACGCACCATTACGAATATCAGGGTTAACCTTACTAACTTCATTATCACCGCTTTGATTGCCCACTAATAAGCAGCATGCCTAATCAATAAGCTTCAACGTAATTACACTGGTCCCATTTAATTCTCGATTAATTCAACTACTACGACAACCCCTGACATTGCCCCCAAATCTACCCGGCTCATACATGTCCTCAGTGCCAATTCACCCCCAATGATTGCTAGCATCGTGATGGAATAATCCAGAAGGCCCTACTACTACTGACATTGACTCTACCCCACTGTCGTCTCGTTTACGACTTAACTCACGATCGCCTCACTGGGGTCTTGACGTGATTTTTGGATAAACTAATATAATACTGTCTTCATTTACACATAGATCCTCACCGAATAACCAATATGACCGAGCTGCCCAGAATTCCACGACTATCTCCCTCAATCATCGCAACTCGTCAGAGCCTGGAACAATTGGAAAAGGACCACGCCGTCCCACTAACCAAATATCAAAAGTTAAAGTGGACATGGAGCTCGCCCGAATCTACGAGGAAGTTGTTTCAAAAAATCGCTCGCTTGTCTCGAGCTAGAGACGAGTTGATAATTGAATCACGCAGCCAGCGAATCCTCATCGTTGAGCAAAGCACCGCTCTCAGGCAAATATTTACGGAGGCCGAGCTAAGAGCCCGCCTACCGGGATGCAGCTTGGCCCAAAGGCTAAATATCATACTGGCCCAGCATCTTCCATCAAACCCAACTCCGTATCTACTAAACGAACCTTCGCAGAGCATAACAGTAGATTCGATATCCGGGGCATCTCGACAGCGACCGAATCGAAATCGCCGGCGCCGCGAACGGCGTCGGGCAGATGCCAACCTACTCAGGGCCATCAAAACAGTAGGAACGATCAGTGGAATAAGCGGTCCACCTCCTGCCTATCAGGAATTTGAGTTTCCGGAGTTTGACCCGGATATAATCTATGCCTCAATGGCAGTGATTCCCGCCCCCACACCTCCATCCATATATATAAACTTAGTGGAAGACACAACTGAAGCTCCAACAGTCGATCAAGCCTTAGAACGATTAGGCCTCAACGTGGAAGAAATTTCCGTTTTGAGCGGGTATGTTCCAACAAGCCGTACTCCTACCAACGACCCCGGAACCTCAACCCAAATGGGATTAAGTTCAAATAATAACCCCCCTCTCTATCGACAACCGAAACGCCGATGTCTGCCGGTAGACATCGACTCAGACAACTAAGTCATACCGGACGAGATCTATCACGATGACTTGCTTCTTCCTTTGCGACACCATTATACTCGATAATAAGGAGCCATCCTCCATTATTGATCTTCCCAAATGTTTAGCCTCTATTATAGTTATGTGTTTATAATTCAAATTGCATGATAACCTCGCGAACGGTTCCTATCTTTTATATGTATGTACTTGGACTATATGTATATGTATTGAAATAAAATGTTTGTAATAAAGACTCTCTTCTAGGATTAATAGCAAATAATTGGATTAATGGTGATAAAATGATAGTGTTAAATTAATAGTTGATCAAAAGGGAATGATTAACGACGCGTTCACTACGGGAAAATGGGTTATCGACTAACAATACTTGACTAGGCTAGAATTATGTTCAGATTCTCACAATTCCAAGAGCAATATACTAATAGATTCAAAGGGTCCCAAGTAAATTTAACTTCTAGATAGAGAGCGTAAGTCCTTCTAACGGCAGCCAAGTACCGGGGAAAACGAAGGTCCTTCGAGGAGTAACACTAGTAGTAGCGCTCACCTGCTCGAATGGCATTCGGCTGTTGCGTACAGTACCAACATGATTTCGGTCATGGGTACGTAGCAGTACATTCAAATTGTGCGGTGTACGTGGGAAAAGCAACCCTAGAATTACAGGTAAGATGGATATCGATCAGGAATAGGAGATAGATAGTAATTAAATTCTCCATACATCCAACAAAAGGCATTGCACCAAAATTTATTCATAAGTGCTTTTATAAGAAAATATATATGATCTTGAGAAATAGAGGACTAATCAAATTAAAATCTTGGAGCAAAAATAGTCAGCAATTGTTTGTCAAAATGAAAATTCAGTAAAAATATTATGTGAAAATGAAAGGCAAATCTTCAAAAGCCATCCAATGGTGACATTTAATGGATTGGAGTTTTCAAAGAAATGGAATAACATAAGCAATTAAAAATTAAAATGTATTTATGCTAACAGAAATGATATTAAATTGTAAATTAAATAAAAAGAAATTAGATTTTTAAAAAAAAATAAAAAAATCTAGATAGAAACCAATTTAAACAAAATATTTCCTCCTGCAGTTTATGCAAATCCAAAGATTTGACTGATAGTATATTTTTTTAAAAATATATTTTATGGACAAATAACAATAAATCAATATGGGAAACATTTTATCGATTTATTGAACTGATCATATATTATAATTATAAACAAATTATAAACAAAATAATTCCTTAAATGATTTTTTGTTAAATCATATTTTATTAAATGAAATTCAGATTTCTGCGTCCTAATTAAAAGTAGAAGAAATTTCAGGAAATAAAATTGAAATTGAGAAAATGAAATGAATATTAAATAATTAATTATTATATATATATATATATATATATTATTTTTTTCAAAATCATATTTCACATTATATGTTTAATAATATACATATGCAATAGATAATAAATATATAATTAAAATTATATAGCATTATCAGTAAGGTTTCTTGAGTCTAACTATGTGAATTAGTACGAGAAATGTAAAATATTACTAATCATAGATAAAAGAATTTCTGCTCTATTTTATAGCAAAAACATAAATCTTAATTTGGGAATATTGAGATGACGCAAACAAGACATATTATTCAGATATAATTCTATTTATAATAAAATACATTAATTTATCGTAATAATCCAACAATGATAATTGCGAAAATTTGAAATAAAATAATGTTCAGAGAAGTTACAGAAATGAGGATTATGAAAACTGAATTTCGGTCCAGCAATTCACCAGGCGATCTTGAGTTTTCAGTCAAAAAATGTATGGAAGTAAATTCCAAAACTATTTCACTCTGTATTAACAATTTTTCAAATTTGTGACTTACCAGCTATCAAATAATAAATAACCGACTTGTAAGATGTTATCCGGTTTGCGAGAAACACATTTACAAATTATATTTATTTTATAATAGCCGGGGTAGTTTAAACATTCTAATTAAATCAATAAACAAACATTTTTCATTGTATTGTCGGTAACATGAAGTAAAGTTTACTAAGTTAGTCGTCCCTTTAAATGAAATAATTGAATGTTTAAAATTAAATATATCAAAAATTTGTTAAAATTAGTTTAAAATAAATTGAAATATAAAATAATTGTAAAATATTTAAATGTTAAAATACTTAATTATCTAAATATTTAATAAATTTAAAAAATATATTTTATAATTTAATTACAATAAATCCTGTTCAAGCACACATTTTATGATATATTTCGATAGATTCACAGTTATCACCAGGTAAAAAAAAACAAAACATAATATAATATATTGTAAAAATAGTAAATAAAAAATTACCACTGTAAACCATCCGGATATGCTAAGTGTTTCTTCTGATTGAGACTAAAATAATAATAATAATAATAATAATAATAATAATAATAATAATAATAATAATAATAATAATAATAATAATAATAATAATAATAATAATAATAATAATAATAATAATAATAATAATAATAATAATAATAATAATAATAATAATAATAATAATAATAATAATAATAATAATAATAATAATAATAATAATAATAATAATAAGAAGAAGAAGAAGAAGAAAAAGAAGAAGAAGAAGAAGAAGAAGAAGAAGAAGAAGAAAAATAATAGCAATAATAATATTATTAATCAAATAATTAAAGAAACATCAAATATTTAATTAAACGAAAACGCCATTCAAACACACGTTTTTCAATATATTTCCTCAGATTCATTGTCATCAGATAAAATAAATACCAACCAAAATAATATGGATTTAATTTATATATTCGAAAAATTTATTACTTTCTTAATATTTTA